>CAWVRF010000183.1:132905-299905 GCA_963932465.1 Maratus speciosus | reverse complement strand
AACACGTAAGAGATAACATTCTGTAGCAGATTAAGAAATATACGAATTATAAACATAGACGAGTCTGAAAACATTTTGGGATACCAATTTTAATTAAAAATATATAAAAAAGTGTAATATTAAGATTCACTTTTTTATACATATTGACGTTGTATACCTCTACTATTTATGGATATTGGAACTGCGTAGCAGAAAAGTTAATAGACTTAGTTACGGTGACTAAAGATGTTTACCTTTCAGTAAAACTATTTCGAATATTAATTTTCACCTTATTTAATCACAGAATTCTACGATTTAATTAAGCTAAGACTGCTATTTCGAAAAAGTGATTCTCAAACGTAAGCACCTCTAGTATTCCGGATTAAGAAAGTTAAGGGAATCAAACATGATTATTTGATCCCCCGGTTATACGCCGGAAATTACGGTACATTACGGAGTGCTTGCGGTTCTGACCCGTCGCCACCATTTTAACCCCTTCTGGGATATCTTATGTCCCGCCTAATTTTAATGAAGATTTGTACCAGAAACTTTTAAATGAATTTTGCTCTTATAACTTTGATGGAAAAGTGATGTAAAACCGCTTTGCCTTATTCTGAAGTAAAATTTTTCTAAAACTCTGGTGTGAATTTAATATTACAGAAAAACAATTATGCGCCCCTGAAAGGGTTAAAATACTGCCTACGCATATTTCACGTCTTTATCTGCCACTAAAAAGCAACTGATGTACTGGAACAGCTAGAGTACAATTATCAGCAATTGCCAAAAGTTAATTTCTAAATACATTCAAACTAAATTTGTTACTTTTTCCGGTTTGAAATTTATGTATTGTGTATTATTCTAGATAATAGGATATCCGAATTTTCAAAGAAAGGAGTTTTGAGTAACCAGAACGGCCCTTTATTTCAAAAGTAGGTTCCTGGATATTTTTTTCGGAACGGGAGGATAATAAGCCTTTTTTATTATACATAACGTTACTAAATTTATTTCAGTATAGAATTGCAAATATAATAGAAGGCGTACACAAATGTATAAAAGTTGAACCAATAAGCATTCCTGAAAAGAGTTTAGGTATGTAATAATTCCAAATATGTATTTTTAGTTTTTTCTGTTTTATTGATAGTAACACAAATAAATTCAACTCTCATGAAAGTTTAAAATTCACAATCATTTAATCCCATCTGCGCACCCATGCATCTGTGAAGTATTTATAATTTACTCTTTATTAAATAAATTAATTTCATAGGTACCACTATATTTGAATAAAAATACTTGTTTCATGTAATCACAAAGTTCTGCTCCCAAATACGTGAAAGAATTAGTTTTCAAAATTTGTGGTATCTAACCGTAAATATGAGTATAGAAAACGTACTTCCAAAAGAAACTTTCGTACAGTGCAGAATAAAAACTGTTTCAGTCAACTATTCAAAGACTATAATTGATACTTCTCAAAATAAATAAAATCCATACTAATATTATAAGGCAGTAATGGTTGTTTATTTGCAGGATGTAATCTCTAGAACTACTAACCGATTTCAAAAGTAATGGTGGCAAATTGAAGGTGACTGTCCTTGTTCCAACATAGACTATATTTTAAGTCAGTGTAAATAACCTCAGAGCGGGGAGGGGTGTACAGGAGCAAAAAATATGCAACTTTTGTGATACTGAAGGACCTAGAAATTTGAAATTTCTCAGTTCTGAATTACAATTTCTTTGGAATTGTTAAAGATAGAAACTTGAACTTTTGCGTAGTAGATACTTATAAGTTGTAAATGATCTACATGAAAAGTTACTAAATGTTTGAAATTTGGCATGATCGTTACTTATCAGATGTAAATACTCTCTAATAACAGTTTTAAAAAAATCGGCAATTAAACGGTGTCAAAATGCGCGAAAGGCGTTCTAAAAGCTTTCTAAATTATGATTTCTATGGAATTGTTAAACATAGAAAATTGAAATTTGGCATAGTAGCTCTTCTGAAATTTAAATGCTCTCGAAGAACGGTTTGTAAAAAAATCAAAATTTAAAAGGTTGAAAATGCGTGAAAAGCGTCCTAAAAAAGGTTAGCTAACGGTTCTGAATTACGATTTCCATGGAAATGTTAAAAACAGAATTTTGAAATTTGAAGTGATAGATATTTATAAGACGTAAATGATTACCAAGAAAGTTACTAAAAATTTCGAAATTTAACCCTTTAGTGCGCAGCTTTGCATATATGCAAACAAGAGTGTTCTGAATTTA
The DNA here is from genome assembly GCA_963932465.1 of Maratus speciosus. Lineage (NCBI taxonomy): Eukaryota > Metazoa > Arthropoda > Arachnida > Araneae > Salticidae > Maratus > Maratus speciosus. The sequence continues at coordinate 297,667 of CAWVRF010000183.1, read as the reverse complement.
ATAGATTTTTTCTATTGGCATATACCTAATTCACACCAGAAAATTAAAATAGCAATATTTGCTTTAATACCGTACAATCCGTATTTGAGTAAAGCGACATTAACTATTGAAACTTTCTGGTGTAAAGTCAGATTCTCTGAACAACGTAATTTCTAGAACTTATTCTATCATGAGAATTAAAGGGTTAAAGGTTAAGTTTTATAAAATAAATAATTATATAAAATATGGCATTTGGAGACAAACTTTGTAAAATATTTAAAAAAATGCAATATTTTATCGCAAAACAGCCACACGACAGTAGTTTTTACTTATATTGCAGATGTGCAATATAAGTATACGCATTATATGAAAAATGTATCTCCGATTTTTTTCATTATTTTTCCTGTGTAATAAACCTTTTAGAGAATCATATATAATTATTTCGAAACAAAATAAAAAATCACGCATTTAAGGGTTAAAATGGTCAAATGAGTCAAAAGCTTTACTTTCTAAATCACGACTTCTATGGAATTTTAGAAAATACCAAATCGATTTAAAATGTGATGCTGGCAAATTGAGGCTTAAAGTGCTTGCTCAAAGATACGCTATATTTTATGATGGTGCCACTACCATTAAGGGGTTGGTTGACCGTTGGACTAGAAGCTTGGAATATTTCATGATGGTTTCTTTTAAATGTTAACTCCTTGGGGACGAGTGTCTTTTACAGAATTTTTAATCTTTATTCACCGGTTTTTTAAAAGAGAAATTTTTGCATAATTGAATCGGGAAAATGCTCGGATTAACGCTAGAAAGACGGCGAGCGGTCATTTTGACCGCTACCAAATAAATATATTTTGGTTCGAACCAGAAATTTCTTTATAAAACTAAATTAAAAGATACAAAGCGAAAAAACTAGTTAAATAAATAACTTAATAATTTAAAATAAAAATTCTGGTGTCAAATATTTTTTATAAAATTTGTGTAAAATTCCCAGTCTTTCTAGTGTTAAATAAGGCAAAATTTACAATAAAAATTTATTCTTGAGAATAATCCCGATTCTGAGCTCCTTACGCGGCACGAATACCGGTCTTTCGTCACCAAGGGGTTAAAGCTTGCTAAGAACGGTTTCTAAAAAATTCAAAACTTTAAATGTAAACTGAAATGAGCGTAAAACCTTCGAAATGCATTCTAAATTACCATTTATTTAGAATTAGCTCTAGTTCTTCTCATTAATTTAAGTCTCATAATCGCCTAAAACCATGTAATAATGTAGTTTTGTCAAAATCTTTTTAAGTAGTAATTTTTTAACTATCCGTAGACAGATAAAAATAGACAAACAAATACCACTTGGCAAGTTACAACTATTACGCAATCAAAGCCAAGGGTTTTGCTAGTAAATAAATAAATACTATTTTTTTATATATATATAAACAAAAGGACTACGTCTGAATACATTCATAATTACAATTTTTTTCCCAAAATAACAGACATTACAATACAATACATTAGAAAAATAAAAACACTAAAAGCAATTTAAAAGGACATTTCGGATTCATTCTGAATCCCTCATCAGCTTATTCCTAACGTAAAAGTCATACTAAGGTGTTAAAGTTCAACAAGCAGAAAAACATTACATCAAGTTGCCAAAAAATAAAATTATAGTTAAAAAGAACTGAATATTCTATTGGTAGATATGTGGCCTCGTTAATTGCTAAATCAGCAGTTTCACGCTTCCAAAAAAGTAGGACTTACATAAATGATGCACTTGGATCTAATTATAAAAGCATTCGCAAAAATCGGAAAATGATCAGTTTTCATGGCCTGGTCAACAATCTTAGAATTTAAATTTTTATTTCTAAAAGCATATTTATCCTCTTTAAGTCTTGTTTCAAGCGTACGGCTGGTTTGTCCTATGTAACTGTTTGTGCGGAATTCCATAAATAACATCTTTAAACTGTGAGCTGTGATATCTTGATTAAAATTGCTTAAAAGGTGCCTAAGTGGTTTTTGTGGGATGAAGGACGTAGAAGGAGCATAGATATCCCAGCTCATGTCCTTTATCCCACATAAACCACTTAGGCACATTTTCTCATAAAATGAGTGTTATTTTCATCTGAGATTGAAAAATGAAATCGTATGATTAGTCGTAGAGTATGTAGAGTATGATTAATCGTCATTCTACTGTAATGACCTGCAAATTGTCTATTTTCCATTTCCTGGTAGCTAGAAAGTCGGATAATTCAAAATCTACAATATTAATTGTTTTTAATCACAAAGAAATAAATATATTTCTTCATTTTTTAACCCTTACGGGCGCGGAGTAATTCTGTTTATAAACTGATGGACTGACACCGCAATTTATAAACGAATTTATTAAATAATACGAACTTGTTTATTTTCAAATACATTATAATAGGAAATTTTTAGTTAAACATTCTTGGTGCCGTTTGTCAGTTTTGGAAGTAAAATTAGGTGTCCTTTTTTAGGTACACCGCCGGAAAGGGTTAACAAACAGAATAGGCTCTTACACAGGTTTTGTACGCCGAAGGGTTGCAATACCAGAAATTTCGTAAAGTGATATTTGTGTTATTAATTAAACAAAATTCTATGTTTAGATACGACAACCGTTATTTTAGGAAAAAAATTATGTTAATACCCAGGGTTCGCACAGTTCTACCACTAAATTTTTACAGTATTTTCAAAGTATTTCACTACCGAAAAATATTGCAAAATCTGTGAATAAAGGCGGTGATTGCGAATGCTGTGTTTTAAAAATTAAATGTAAATTTCCTTATCATTAATAGTGGTGCCAGAGTCCTTGGAAATTCCAAGGAGTGTGCGAACCTTGATACCCCTTAAATCCGCCGAGGAATACGAACTCTGCTAAACTTCTTTCTTTCGCTATTGACTGATGCCCTGCATCATTTGCATCAATTTAGATAAGAAGATTTTCCTGATTACACGTATAAGATTTTTTAGAAATATTACTTTTCTGGAGTAATAACCACTTTATTTATTGATTAGATATCTGCGATAAACAGCATGAGGATTACTTTGTGTAAATCGTAATATTGAAAAATCAGAACGTTTGTTAGAAATGCACTTAAAGGGGTTGGTCACTCAACTTCCGATTTCCCCTCACTAATGTAAAGTCTATGGGCATTTGATGCATCCGTATATTTAAAATATCTCCTCCGGAAATTAATATGTTTAACTTCTATTTTTTGTGCGCACTTCTAAAAGATGTCTCTTTTTTTCTTAGTTCTCAAAATATTTCTAAAGTATAGACTTAATTTTATATGAAGTGTTCAAATCTTACTCCCAGTTCGCCCGCTTTTAACACATAAAATATTAACCCTCCGTCTACCAGACGGGTCCATTGGACCCGACAGGTACATACAAAATATTCATTCAAACCAGAAATTTCTTTAAAATAAACTAAGTATATAAACCAGACAAAAATAAGGTAAATAAATAAGTTAAATAGTTTTAAATAAAAATTCTGGTGTAGAACGTTTTATTAAAACTTGAATAAAATTCCCGGTAGATCTAGGGTTAAATTCAGCATATATTTTAGAAATTTTTTTAAAATAAGAAAAAAAGAGACATCCTTTAAGAAGAGTACACAGTAAAAATATGTTAAAAATATGAATTTCCCGAAAATATATTTTAAATATTGAATGCATCAAAAGTCCATAGACTTAACATTACGGAGGAGAATTCCGAAGTTGAGTGACCAGCCCCCTTAAGGAATTTGGGGAAGTATGATAGTTTTACATGAATAAGTTCAATTTAACAGTTTTAAAAGAAAACGATTCAGAGTTACAGGCATGAGAGCGTTCCGACCCAAATGACCGATTAGTACCATTAAATTTTAACAGCATTCTTTGATTTATTAAATCTCAGAAATTCTGTCATTAAATAAGACGAAATACTATTAAAATTTAGTGGTAGTAATAGGCCATTTGGGTCGGAGCGCTCTCATCCCTGGAGTTATACAGGAATATATTAAAATAAAAAACCTGCATTAAAGTTTTCCTAACTTAAATGTGTCTTAAGTTTTCCATAATAAGAGCTCATAGGTAAATTGTGTGACCAAAATAAATAAATGTAATAAACAAATAAAATATAAGAAACTATAAATCCATAAAATAAGCAAAATTATATACTGATTTTATATGCTAATTAGGGTGTTATACCTAGTAACTGACACCATAATCCTCCGCCTAAAAGATGAGTCAAACGGACCCGAAATGTACATTCAAATTATTTATTCAAACCAGAAATCTCTTTAAAATAAACTAAATATACAAACAAAACTGTTATAAGTTAAATAAATAAGTTAAATAGTTTTAAATAAAAATTCTGATGCAGAACACTTTTATAAAACTTGAATAACTTTTCGATAGTTCTAGAGTTAATCCCGCGTAAATATTGCATATTGGTTCCAAACATATCTAATTAATTATAGGAATGAATAGTTGTGCCAAAACACGACAGCTAATATTCTCAAACATCATATGGAATTTTCTATGTCTAAAATATGATATTTTTAATTTAATGCGCCATACTGCATGAATTCTACACAAGTTTAGTGACAACATTTACGTTTAATTTTAAATAATGACTAATAATTATACATATCAAAATTAATAATGAAGTTAACTGTGAAAAAAAAAACATACAGTAAAATGTTTTACAAAATAAATAAAGAATAAGTAAACTGTATACCTATGGTGGTTTGAACCTATGGTGGTTTTCCGAGTCACTGACCAGCGATTTTTTATCATCGAAAACTACATTGCAGCAACTGTTAGTACATACAAGATTAATCAACTTGCAAAAATTCCCGATTATATAACGATTTCAATTTCACGACGCAACCATGATCTTTAGATTGCCGGATAATTGGAAGTTTATCACTAATTATTATTATCGTAAATTGATAATTGCAAACTATAATTTATTTTGTTATGCAAATGGTATAGTCTTTTACACCTCTGTGTATGACAGACGTCCAGGACCATATACAATATGACAGGCGTGCAGTTCTGACCGGTACTTTTCTGAAATGTCTATATTTTATTTTGTTATCTGCTGTCAAAAAGGAGCAGATCATCTTGAGTTAAATTTTGTTTTACATTAAACCATTCTAAAACAGTTTTTTTGTACAGACACTTGAATAGAATTTTTCTTTTCGGTATAAGAAATTTATCGCGTGACTAGGATCTGATTACCAACGAAGCACACTTACACCAATAAATTTTAAAAGAAATGATCATCTTATCTAATCTCCGTATTCATGTGTAATTTCTTCCATGAATGAGGGAAATTTTTCTGTTTCTTTTTACTGGTGGGAATGTGCCCCGTTGTTAATTAGGCGCTGCGCGTGACTTTATGGGTACAAAAGATACGTGGAACTGTATTTTTTTTTAACCCCTTAACAGTGATATTTGTTTTCTTACAAAAAATTTAAAAATGGGGCTGGACACCACTTTTTTCATACTAAAATATTTACCTTACTTAATCGAATAATATCTGACAATCAATAAAGATAAATTTACAGTTGCAAATTAGTGGTATGAAAATGCTTTTAATAACGAAGCAAGCAAAGTATACTTGCCCGAATCCAGTTCGGGCCACACTGTTAAGGGGTTAAATAAAGGAATACTCCTTTGCACCTCTTTGTACTACCGATACCATGAAGCACTTGCTCAACGCAGTACATTCGGTACTGGTGGAAACCCACAAGTCTTCTGAACTGCGTAAATAATACTTTCCTACCTGCCGTTATTAAACGGCAGACCTCCACAAATTAAAAGTATTTAAAATATCAAGCTCAGTATGGCTTGTAAAAAACTCAAACGTTCAAACAAACTAAGTTTTTCTAAGAAGTTATTTATGCAGTTACTATTCTAAGTTATTATAATTAATTTCGGTTAAAGGAATAGGGTCGCAAAAAATCAATTTATAATTATCTTATATGTGTTCAAATGTTTCAGAGATTTGTTTTTAAACCATTGCACTCCAGAGGCGACTGTCACTCACCACTAGTGTTTCGAAGTGTTCTGCGTAAATCTGAGCTCCAAATTCTCTGCATTCCACTTATTTTTTACCGTTTATTTCGGCATCTTTAATCTCAGATAATTGTGCTACTTCCTCTGTCCCAAATTAGTTGCTACATTTGATTACTTTTGTACTGATTATTGATACTGATGATTTTATGATTTTGTTTGAACATTTTTCAGAAATTTCAGGGTGCTATACTATCAATTAACAACATTTACTTAGCAAGTATTCCCTCCGTATCCCCTTAAATAAGTACCGAATTAGTTTAAAAAAAATTCAGGGTTTGCACGCTCTGAAGCCACGCCCCATTTTGTAAGGATTCTTCCACCAGTACTCGAATAAAAACTACCTTCTAGCTAATGAATCGTTAATTATTTTGGATGAAAATGATCTTTATGGTATGGGCAAAAAAAAAGGCCTTTTCCCAATATTTTGTTTATTTGTTTGTTTTTTGAGTATTCAGTTTTTACTAAATATTTTTTTCTGTGATTATATGTATAGAACCTATATAAAATCATGCATACCTAAATTCATAGTTAGGATAAAAATACAGTCACCTGAAAATGCCTTAACCCCTAATTTAGTTTTAATTCCTAAATGCCACATAGGCACAAGAATATTTGAATGAAAAATTTATTTTCATTAGGCAGGTGAAAAAAAGCTTTTGCTTATTTTGAAATAAATTTGTTTGTAAATTCTAGTGTATTTCATTCATTTCTGCATTTTACGATTATTAGTACCTTGCCCCTGAAGGGGTTGAAGATGGATATTGTACTGGACAACATCCACTCAATTTACAACATTCTTCTTCCTATCAAAATATTATTTCTAGTATAATATATCATGGCTAGTGTACTATACTTCAATATGCAGTTTTATATTAAAAATTAAACTATAATAGGGATTAATTTATATAACAATATGTAACCTCTGTTACTTGTATTCAACATTCTAGCCAAAAGTTTCAATTTCCTGCCGTGATTATATTTGTAAGTGATCAAATAGCTTTAGTTAAGTGAAAGAACAAATGCCTTTTGACGTTTTGGGAAAATTTTTTGAAAGCTATTCATATACAACAAGAAAACTATAGAAAAAAAAGTGCGAGTAACAGAAATTATATATAGTAACAGAGGTTGCATTTTTATAACAGAAGTTAGATTGAGCAACACAAATTTGACGGTAGAGGTGTATTTACATTAACCTAAAAACAATGACACTACTGAAGCACTTTAATGGATTTTTACTATGCATATGAACTTTAAACTAGATTTTTGTTAATTTATCTATATCTGTTACAAATATGTAATAACAGAATTTACAAGTAGTGGATGTTACATTTAACCCCTTCGGGACGGGAGCCATTTATGAAATTTTTTATCTTTTGTCACCGTTTTTTAAAAACAGAAATTTGTGTCTTCTTGAATCGAGAAAATGAGCTGATTAAGTAAGGCAAATTTTACAGTAAAATTTTACTGGTGAGAAAAAACAAGGATTTTGAGCGCTTCATGCGGCACGTATACGTGCCGCTCGTCCCCAAGGGGTTAACAAAGAAAAAAAATGTATTTTCCATAGTTTTATAAAAATATGTTAATCTTACATTTATTTACATTAAATTAACTTCATTTCATATAATAAAAATAAAACTTTAATTAAAATGACAATACTTAAATATAAAATTTATGTAACATAGGTTACAAACAGAAAACACACTAATCTGGAATTCAGATGTTTCAGATTTCTCGCCATATGTGTGCAGAAAAAAATCAAAATGGCTATAGCATACGTTTTCTAATATTATTAACTACGAGTAAGCGCAGTGGTACCCTCTGTTGGGGACAATGGAAGTCATTTCTTTGATAAGAAAAGTTTCAGTAACAGAGGTTTCCATTTCAGTGGACAAAATTTAATCTTAAAATATAATAACAAAAAAAAAATAAATATTTTAGTGTTTTGAGCCTAACTAGTTAAAATAGTAGGTTTTATAATTGCATAAAACCAGTTAAAAATGTAATTTTAAATATTATTACTTAAAAAACTAAATTGACTTCTATGCCTTCAGTTATCCGGACAGACTGTTTTGTTAGTCAAGATGAATAAAAATGGATAATTTAAATAAAAAAATATATATATCTTTTTAAACATTTTTTTTACTAATGAAATCCTTATTGATTGCTATAATGGAAACAAAAATTAAATAAATAAAAAGTTTTATTTCCCATTTTACCCAGAAAAAAATATTCTGATTGTGAACATAATGGACCCGTGGACCCGTATAATGGTGTCGATCTACTAAACTGCATCGGAAATTATATATGACTCTACCCACTTAAAATGTAGCAACTAATTTGGGACGGAGGGAGTATTAGATAAGGGGAAGAAAATTTCCTTTAAAATACTGGTGTCCAGATCATTTGGAGCTACGAATTACGCGGGACACCTGGCAATACTAGTGGTGAGTGAGAGTCGCCCCTTGAGTGCAAAGAGTTAAATATTTCGGATTGGAGAAATATCGAACACTGATTTAAAATTACAATGATTTAGAACACCAATAGATCGATCCGAAACATGTTAAACAGATTACTTAAACAAAATATAACAGTGATTACCACGCATGCTACTAGCGATGGACAGAATGAATGATTTTACTATCGAATGTATAATTCGGGTATGCAGAAATACATAGTTTCGAAACTTTGTATATACTTTTAATCAAGTACCACCAGAAATGTAGTAAAAGAAAAGAAACATGATCATAGTTGCTACTCTACGTAATTGTTCTGATCAGTTATGTTCGGAAATTTTGAATACAAAATTAATTTTTATATTTTTATGGTTTATTCTACAAATGGAACAATCAAGCAGGTGTGTGGATTCCCTAGTTGCATGGCAACTTTACATCCAGGCTAAGAGTATATTGTGTTACAATGCAATGGGAGCCTTGGAAAAAAGAGCGTTTAAACGCGGCTAGTAGCCACGAAAAAATGGAGAGTAAAAGCTAAAGAGATAGACAATTTTTAAGAAAAAATTGTTAGTAGAACAAGTAGAAAAAAAAAAAAAAGTTCCATATAATCCACATAAATGTCGAGGACAGGCGAAAAAGCTACCAAAGGAAGCCCCATAAAAAAAAGACTCAATTCAGAGACCATACATTTAATATAGCTTGTTAAGTAAAAAAAGTTTAACACAGTGAATAAAAGAAACAAAACTAAATATTTACATATTTACAAGAGAATTTAAATTAATTTAAGTAAAAAAGAATAATAAGGTAAGAAAAAGCTACAGTGAGGCGAGTTCAAACCAAATAAACAGTTAAATGCAAAAGCCGAGGGGATCAAACGACAGCAAGAGGACGGCGTCCACCCAGTCTAGTAATTTGAGGAGAAAAAAAACCCATGAAAATGAAAGAGGTAAGAGTAATATCATGAGAAGAGCATAAAATACAAGAAAAGAAGTTTTTTTTTTCTTTTTTTTTAAACTTTTAAACAAACAACACAGACAAAAAGAAGGAAAAAAGTTTAGCAAATGAAGAGCTTAATCTTCGTTAATGTTGATCTGACTAGCAAGTTTATCAAATTCAGTTAGTATAACCATCAATTTTTGCATCGGATTATCGAGGTTCTTAGTCTGAGTTGAGATGTTCTTTATACATTTTAGGAATTTAGTGATTTGAAAGATTTGTTTGACTTCGTTGAAAGTATTAAGAATGTCTTTAATATCATTGGTGTAATTAGTAGGAGCATTAGAATTTTCAATAGTAGGGGAGGAATGGGTGTTTGCGGTAGTACTATCATTGTTATCAGAGTTTAATTCTACATTACTTGTAGAGGGTTCAGAGTCTTTAGTATTTTTGGTATAATTGTAATTCTTAAATATATCCGCTAAGATTTGGGTTTCTTGGGATAGATTGCTGACGCTATTACTTGTTTTTCGGTTCTGTTTATTTTCGAGTCTATAAGGATTTTTTGGACAACCACGGAAATTCGCTGGGTGCCCCAGTCCACAATTGGCACAAGTGGGTTTAATACGCCCCTTGTGGTGACAATCTGTACTTAAATGTTGATCTCCGCATTTTACACATTTAGCATCGAAGCCACACACTTCTGATGCGTGACCGTAACCCTGGCATTTGTAACACTGTTTATTCTACATTATTTCTAATTAATTAATAATTTTTTTTTCGATAAAAAATGTCTGGTAGAAATTGAATTAAAAAATACAACAAAAAAATAATTTGGGGGCTTTGCTTTCTCGCATGCCAGAATGCTTCATTCGATTAGTAAAATCAATTCGATTAGTAAAATGTTACTACAAGGTTCATAACAGTGTACTAAAGGTCTACAGGGTACTAAACGTCAGGAAATTTTTTTTGAGTTTAGTTCAGAAAAACAACTATATTTTCTTAGAAAAAATCTCGCCTTTTGCAATGGCGCAATTATGTAAGTCGACTTTTTATACCTAATAATACAGTCGGACCTCTATTTAACGAAGTCGCTAAATCCCGAAAAAAAGTTCGTTATATGGAAAATTCGTTAAATAGAGAGTCACCTTTTAAAATACTTTAAACTACATAAAACATATTTTAAGCCCATAAACATTATATATAATTAAAAAAAAAGTAATTAATCACACTTAAAAAAAAAATTATATCGATTTGTGTTATATATTTTCCCATCAAAAAGAAATCTGCAAGGGAAATAAGAATGAAACAAAACATTGTCTGAAAATACATTGTATTTTCAGTAAAAAAAATAATTTTATATTAAAGTCACGATTTTTTATTATGGTCGATAAACTGTTTGGAGGAATACCAAAGTTTAAAGCAATATTCTTTTTCTTCACGCCTTTATCCACCTTATCAAGATTTTTTTTTCTTTTATGCCAAGTACTTTCGCTTTGACATTTTTGAACTAAAAGAACGAAATTACAAGCACGACTGAATGATCTAGAAAACGACGCAGGCACTTCTTGGATGAAAAGCAAAGAATCACTGCGATTTTACTGCTGTCGGTGAGTTATAGGTGCCTGGTAAGACCTGTTCATGTTAATAGTTCATTGATCATCATAAAATCTCTCTATTCTAAAAAAAAGTAACTACCGCTGTCACCGCCGCCGCCGCCGCCGGTTTTGAATTTTTTGTGACCGGAGGTCTTTCTTCGTTAATATTGAGAAAAATAATGCATACAAAAATATCAAAATCGGCGGTTTTGTACAGAAATGTTTGATAAATACGCTGATGCAGACAGTTTTCAAATCGAAGAATTATTTTAAGAGATATTTAATGCTAAAGTTGGACAAAATCGTTCCACTAAAAAAGTTTTATAGCAGCAAAAACTGTACATGGCAGTGTAATCATTTTTAGATCATTTTATGCGTTAGAATTTGCCGGAGTGCAGATTGCATTAATTTTTTTATTTTGACTCATTTTTTCAGGTTTTATTTCTATTTTAAATTCAAACTTTCAGCATTACTAGAGATATTTTTTACAGATTTCAGAAAATTGTACTAATTTAAACTGTTGTCAACTGTATAAAAAGCGCAAGCAATAATGTTTGCTTCAAATTAAAAACTTATTTACACGTGACTATTATAAACAGGGAAAAAACTTTCAAATTAGAATTAAATAATTATGTATAAAAAGCAGGAACTTATTAAAAATTACGTATTGTAAAATAATAAATTCATTAACATGCGTTAGAAGTCTTAGGAGAAATTACGTCATATTTACGTCACATTATAGTTATTAAATAAAATGAACACAAAATAATATTGCAAAAAAGTTTAAATTTAGAAATTGCGATAGACATTTATTTAATATTTTGAGAGGATATTTTCAACTATTTTTGTTAGGAAAGCGCAAATAATATTTCATTGCTAACAAAAGTACTTTCACGTGATTATTTAAAAGAGAAAGAATAGCTTGGTAAAAATTACGTCAGATTAAAAACGATTAATTTAAAATGTCTCATTTAAAAGAACTTTCTTTTCGCTTTGTTAAAAACTACCAGGAGACAAAAGACTCTGTTTACTTAATTCCTTTTATATTAGCTTATTTTGAAATGTTGTTACACGTGTCTATGTCATCAAGTTATTTTTATTTCGACGTTTTATTTGTATTTTTATTAATGTTGTACTAATTTATTTGTTCTTTCGTTATTTAAAATAAAAATTATGTCAATTTGTATAATTTGGCGAGTGGTTTGGCGATTTATATAATTTGGCGAAATTGGTCGACGGGATAGTCAAGTAGTACCGCAGCGGATTTGGCGTTAAAATTCCCCAATCAAAGAGAAATGAATAGAAATTCGTTTATAGGGAGATCGCCACTGTTTTTCAAATTATAATTCAATCTTTCGAAATCTTTTTAAAGCCGATCAAATTAGCGTGCATTTAGAGCCTGCGGTGTCTGAACGGGGGTTGGCGAGCGTAGCTCGTAGGGGGCCGAGCCCCCTAGTGTGTTAAAACAAAGATTAAGTTTGAAATGTCCAGTGATATTTTGACAAATAGGGAGAAAAAAATTAGATCCCAAGAAAAAGTTCGTTAAATAGAGAATGGACTTCGCTATTTGGAGGTTATTTTACGAAGAAATTCGCGAAATGTTCTTGGTCCCAAGGAAAAGTTCGTAAAATAGAGAAATTCGCAAAATAGAGGTTCGTTAAATAGAGGTCTGACTGTATTTTACAATTGCTATTTTTTGCTGTAAAATGTTTTAAAGAGCAGTTATTGTCTTCACAAGATTGGTAGGTATTATCTGATCTAACAAATTAAATCCAAAATGCTGTTGCAGAACTTTTCTCCAAAATCTTTTGAATTTTCCTGAAATGGTCATTATACAAATAAATAAATTTCATGTATTTTTGATATATTTTTCAAATAGTATGTTTTTGTTATAAAATGACAATGTTAGAATTTGTTTGCCATTATTTAGTATTGGAGACGTATTGAATACAAATTTAGTGTCCTGAAGCATTTTAAAATTGATTTGTTAAACATAAAATAAGAATGTTTATAGTATAGGTTAAAATGATAATTACTACTCTTGTTTCGAATTCCTGTTGTAAAATGATGACTATATTTCTAATTGGTCGCATAAAAGATGTTCGCAGTTTGTTTAGCACTTTTGTTAAGAAAATTACCATAATACCTCAAGCCAAACAATCAAACAGGCAAAACATAAGCAACTAACTACTGTAGTATACGAAGAAATACACATATACAAAATATCCCAGATGACGGTACGAAATTTGTATTTTTTTAACTTATAATTAATCATATAAATCTTTAAAAACAGTAAAAACAAGTTAATAAATGATAAAAACGCCGTTGATTTTTCAAAAACATTGGAAATTTATCTTAGAAACTATTTAACGCGGATTGAAAAATTTCAGAAATCAAAAAAGATTCCTATCAAACACCCCTGCAGCTTGTAATTTCTCTTGACTGCAAAGATGGTTTTTAAATCAGTGAGAAGCAGATGTAACATGTGGACATGTAACAAATAGGAAATGGCATATTCTCAAAAAAGTGAAACTTCAACTGTAACCGGTTCTATAAGATGGATAAATGCAAAAGCAAACTTCCATCAGCAAATTTTAATATAAATTTTATGCTTATTGATTCATGCAATATTTTTTTCATAATTAAAATAGGAATATTTATTCCTTTGTTTGACGGCAGTTTGCTTTTTGCGGTAGAACACATCTTGCGATTCCACCATATTGTGATAACCTAAGCAATCCTCCTGTAAAAGTCGACGAATTAGATTATCGCCGGGGCAAACGTCCACCATAATTTTTTATAGATTTATTCATCCATATTTTAACACCTTATTCATACAGAATTTCTGCCATAAATATGGCAAACATTTTATTCGTTTTTACATGTGGAAATTTGTCCCGACATTAATAAGTCACTTATACAATGAAAACTAGCAACAGCTGCCATCTTATGACAACCTCCTAAATTATTTCGCGAGTGAAATAACTTTACGTGTAGATACTAGACTACACGCAACTGTCCCCTCCTTTTTATTCACTGATCCATTATGTAATACAATTGCTTTTATTCCGTAGAATACAAAAATTTGCTGCAAGGAAATCACAACTAAATAGATAACAAAGTCATCATTTTCTTAAAATTATGTTGTTTTTACGTATGTTCATAGCTGCCAACTTTTACGCTTTTTTCTTACCACTAAAATTTTATAGTAAATACTGTCTTATTTAATCGTCGAAATCTCATGTTTAAATAATACGAAAATTTCTGTTAACTTTTAGTGGTAGCCAAAAAGCGTAAAAGTTGGCAGCTATGCGTATGTTAAATGATAAAAGATACGTAGTTACAGAATTTCCTCCTTAAATTTGCCTTATTTTGTCGATGTATATTTCATTTAAGATGACAGATATTTAATATACTTTATGATAATAATCGTGTTGCCAAATTGGGGACTTTTTTCCCCAGATTTGGGAACTGTCACCACTTTATTAAAATAGTATAATTTTCCTTAATTTTCAGAACGTTTAATCTATTTTTAAATAGGTCGAATATTTTTCTTTCAAAAAAATGGTGACGATCAAATAATCTCATTAAAAAAGCCCCCAATTTGGCAACACTGGATAATAATTCTTTTATTTAATAGTAATGAAAAATGCTTTACTTTTACACTCTTTTATTAAAATCAACTTTGTGTTTGTATTTAAAGATTAAATTTTGTAATCAATTTTACACTAACTTTCTCATGTGCTAGAATTAAATGTTTTATAAATTATGTTCACAGAATGTAGAATAAAAAATGTATCTAGAATAAAAAAGTGTTCACAGGTGTGTTTCCGATGAAAATACAACATCGTAATATTTTTAGAACCTAATTAATACACTAATTTTAAGTCACTGCTTCTTTCACAATCCACAGACGATAAATCGCCAAATATTCTTGTCGGTTACAATGTATACGAGTTACAACAACAATGCATTTAATCATGCGCCAAAACACGCTTGACCAAAATAGCCGAAATAGCTGTAAAACTGCAACAGTTCAATTTCAAACTCTAAAAGGGAGAAAATAAAATTTAAATAAAAAAATAGCGTCTAATAAGTAGAAAAATACGCGAAGTAAATGTTTCATATTGATTATATTATGATTATACGTTGAGAAATCAATTTAGAAATCCTAAAAAATAGTTTATATAATGTTTGCTTTTCTTTTCTGTCAACCATATATTAAAAAAGAAAGAGCAAAAACAATAATGATAGAAAAAAATCGAAAGCTCGCGCTTTCTCTGAAATACAAATCAAAGCGGTGAATTTCCGAGTTTGGTACCCATGTCATACTCACATAATTTATCGGAAACAATTTTGAAAAATCATTAATTACAGTTATGAAATTAGGCGTGATTTTTAAGATAAATATTGAATGGGTATAAAAGAGTGTTTTTAAAAAGGCTGCTTTTACTTTTACGCTTACTTTTAAATATACCTTCTAATTGTTCCTGTACCACGTAAAGTTTTTAATCTCATGCTATTTTTTAAATATACGTGTACCTAATAATATCTTCACGATTATCCGACATACATTTCGATGCTTCAGAGTCGGATAATCGGAAGTTAGCTGTAATAGATAGGTTCTGAAGTATTTTGTGAAATCAAGATACGTACACAAGAATATTCAACAAGTATGGAACCACTATTTCAGATTAGAGATCTTTGCTAATATTTTATACCGAGACAGAAAAACAAAACAAAACATTTCTGTGTATTTGTAATAATTTTTTGCTTAAAATGAGACTAAAATTTACTATTTTCGAACATTCTGGTAGAATAGTACGCATCCTGGAAACCGATCTTATCCCATTGTGGTTTTATTTATTTAAATTATTTTGTGCAGGTGCCCAGGGTAAATCGAGGCTCTCAATGCTCTGGACGGGACACCGGTATTTTAAAGTAATTTTCTTCGCGCTATCCATAGCTGCCAACCTTCCACTAATCTTCCGTAATATCTGGATTAATTTAAACCAGGTTAATCACTTTCGAACCAGAAAATTTTTTTCATGAATCTTTATTTGTGTAATTCAATGTTTCGACCTGAAACACATTTAATCGGTTCAAAACATATTAAACCTGATTAAATTAACGCACGCATTACGGAAGATTAGTTTGAGGTTAGCACATATGCTCTATCTAATAACCGAATTATCTGCGATTAAACATGGCGAAAGAAACTGTAAAAAAAATTGTGCTGTCCACAGCATTTGACCGGGGGTTACCTGGCAACACTAATCGCAACTCACGCTAGTAATAAATTGACAAAATATATGTCACCTACTGCGAGTCGCGCTCGATTTTGATTCACAAAACAATGTTTACATTTACATTACACTATTTATACTCAGCGTTGCCGCATCTGGTGGTTTTTGTATTTAAAAATATTGAATGAATAGCGATTTCATTTTCAATTATCTATGGAATATCTGCCATTTATACAACAAAAATAACTATAAAAACTTTCTACTGAGATTTTAGAATCTAAATAGAAAATCAGCAAGATGTGGTAACACTCCTCACATTCTTGATAAATGAACAAAGGGAATACCTAAAAGACAATAAGAAAAGTTTTACATTTAAAATTCTTTTTTTAACGATTTCCAACTTCCAACAAAGTTGAAAAGGGTTTATGAATTCGGTTTGTCTGTCTGTACGTCCGTTTTAGTCCGAAAATATAGTCCGTCGCGTAAATATAGTCCGAATACCATGAAATTGATAGATGTTATTGGGTATCACTATGCCATGTTCACTGAACATGGCATAGTGATAGTATTGCAGATTCAGTATTGCAGATGAAGTGTATAGCATTTACGGTTCATTTACAGAGACACTCAAAAGAATTCCGTTACATTACGGTCTATGGGGGAAAATCGTTTAAGGTGTATTTTAATATTATTACAGCATATTAAACATACTGAATTTTATATACATCACTGAGGTTAACTAAACGGTCCTTACTGTAGAACATCGTGTGCATAGAATGTATCATTCATTTACAGGAACACACAAAGTATTTGACTACAGAAGAAACTGAACTATTAAAGCCTCTGAACAGTAATTGCTTGTGGTACATCGTTTTTAAATTGAACTAATTTTTATTTAAAATATTACTCGGTGTAGATAAATTCTATAGATAATACAGAGCTGCACAAAAGTTAAAACCAAAGTGTAAAAGCAACG
Source organism: Maratus speciosus (assembly GCA_963932465.1). Lineage (NCBI taxonomy): Eukaryota > Metazoa > Arthropoda > Arachnida > Araneae > Salticidae > Maratus > Maratus speciosus. The sequence goes on along the minus strand of CAWVRF010000183.1, from coordinate 280,402 downwards.
TGTATTATATAAAAAGAAAAATATTTTAATTTACAAACAAAATAGCCCTTCTAAAGCTGCACATGTTCCACCACGAATAAGAATTTTTTAACTACTCCAAAATTTTCGAACAACTGCACTCTTGCTATAAGTCGCGTGGTCTTGCGAGATCCTATCGCAGTTACATTGTTGTGATTGCACACGCATCCAGTTGAAATTAATCTTAAGATAGATTTCGCAAGACTCTGGAAAGCGGTTTACTATTTGTATCGTAATTATGTAAATGGACCTTCAGCGCGGCACCGCCAGCTCAGCTTTAGTAGCACTCTCGTTTGACATTGCCTATTGTCTGGCAAGCAGAAAGTTCCACCAAAAGTCTCTGTCATTTTCAAACCTTTAACACCTATGCCACCTATTTTTAACACCTATGCCAAATTTTGGTGGGTACCTCAGTGGGTGATCTTGTCCTCTTGTCATTTTCAAAATATTTTTTTCTAAGCATAAATATTATTCTGTCTCAATCTCAGAGTGTCTCAATTACTTTACGATACATTTGATAATTTACAATTTCGATAGTTATAAAATGCCACTTGAAATCGTTTGGCACAGTTTTTGGTCCGAATAAATACTCAGACTTTTATATTTTTTATTTCATAAAATACTAAATTTGAAAGTATTAACATTTCGAAATGTCTCAAGGGTTTTTTTTTTTCAACGAAAATTTTGGAAATTTAAAAATTCACGATCCTTCAGTCGGACCTTCGATTTCGTATTCAGACATTCCAAAAGAATTGTTACACAAATTTTCATGGTGCCTCAAATACACTAAAATGTTTAACAGCTCTCGGACTATAACATTAGATTCGTCGGATAATTTGTAGTCTACTACACTAATTATTCTTTATCGCAAACAGATAAATGCAACTGTAATTTATTTTCTTATACAAACGGAATAGTGTTTTGATTTTCTTTCTTTTAATCGCTAAGGTCTCGGATCATTCACTCAGTGGACTGAGTGGGATTCTGCCCATTGCCCGCCAGTTTTCGGTATTATCTTATATACAGAAACGCCGTGGTTATATTTTACTCTGTTACCTGCCGTAAAAAAAGCAGCAGATATTCTGGAACACATGCAATTTTTGTAAGAAAATGTTCGTACAGCAGTTTCATTTTTAAATGTATAAAAACTGAATCTATTACTTTTTCCGGTGTCGTAATATTTTCTTATGTATTCTAATCTAGATATAGGAATTAAGAATTTTTAAAGAACTTGTCTATGAACAATCAGATGAGATCGTTATTTCCTAACGAAGTTCCGGAGTTTTTTTTCTGAGTTTGCAAACTTTTGTTTTATACAATTTTATAATCCATAAGATCACTAAATTTATTACAAATATAATCGAGTATTTACACAAATGTGTAATAGTTCAAAACAATAAAGAATGAGGCAACGATTTTAGTTAACCCTTTATCTACTGACGGTACTTATAAGTACCACTCACTTTAAACTTTTATATCATAGTGAATATTACTAATATTATAATGGTACTTTGCAAAAATCGCTCTTTTAACTCCACTTTATCCGAATACATGGCAGCGGTAGTTCTAGGTTTGTTATTTTAGAGAGGAATGAGGCTATCTTTGAAGCAGTCGCTGTGTTTTGTGCCGACTTTTTGTACAGATTGCCACGCTCGTCTTTTCATTGTTACAAACACAGTAAAGTATATAATATAAGTGTTGGATTTTTTTTATATGTTCATTATGGTCTTAGAATAGAATCTGATTAACTATTTTAGTTGAACGGTGTATGTATTTGTTTTAATAGTTGCATTACTCGGTGATACTTATAAGTACCGTCAGTACAATGGGTGCTGGAGAAAAACTTGTTTACTTTTCGTCTGTGCAGTTAGCCATCGTTTTCATCGGATTTAAAATGCAGTTACTAAAATGTAGTCCAGTAGTGATTTCCCTGGTATTTCTTTTCTGTTTCACTGTTATTTTTTTATAGGAAATCGAAAAAGTTGCGGCACCGGTTGGATTTTGCCATGCTAGAAATGGCATATGTAAATTCATATATTGCATATGTGGAGGTGCGAGAGAACATGTTATATTTGGAATATTGACGTCGCAAAACTAAAGGACTGCTAACAAGACCGAAACCTAAAAAAAAAAAAAAGTTTTTTTAAACCCTTTCAGGCGCAAAGCATTTTCAATTCTAAAGTGTTGAAATAAATGATTGACACCGGTATTTGTCCAACGATTTATTTGTAAATAAGAAAAAGGCCTATATTTCATATACTTATTAAATCGAAAATATTTTCTGGTGCAAATTGAAATAACTTGTGGGTTTTTTGTTACTATAATTTAGTCATAGTGTACTGACGGTACTTTAAAGTACCACTTTAGTTACTTACCTCTAAATAATTAAATTTCTCACGGATGAGTATTTTTTTTATGTTTATCCTTTAATTTTCTTTGTAGTAACTGAAAAAAAAATATAACATGAAAAAAATTGCAGTAGATCATAATGTCGTAGATAAAGGGTTAAACAATAATGTCAAATAAATATATTTTTTTTTTGTCTAATGCTATTAGTAATACGATTAAAATAATTAAGATTAAAATTCGCAATCGCTTAAAATTGTTTTATTCACCTGTTCAAAGTGTTATCATTGATCCTTAACATAAAAAAATAAAATGAATGCATAACATATTGAGTACCCTTCTTTGCAAACGAGAGTAGCTTGCCTTGGAGAATAAAACGTTGGTACTCTAATACAACACATTATAAACCACCATATTTAAAAGTATATGTACTAACTGATAGCAGAGTTGAAATAAAAATTCATTTTTGATGTTCAAAATTTTTTATGATTTCTTTTGAAAGTGCATATTTAATCTGCATAAATTATTTTTTGTTTCTCATTAGTGTACCAAATAAGAATTAATGACGATGCCTGAAGAACATCTCGTTTAGAAAGTAATTCCAGTCACTGTTACTGAATAATTTAAAGGAATTTTTTCTATAATTTTTTCTAGGACATTTGCGTTTTTTTTCTCAATTTGATGGACAATTTTTTACGTACATCTTTCGTATTATAGCTTTGTTTTTCGTCATATTGCATGGATACTTGAGGCCATGTATATACTTTAAAACATTTATTTAAATATAAATACTTGCTTTTGTTCACATTCATTATAAAAGCAAAATGTTATTGAAATATTCCAGGGGCGTTCGATAGTATAGAATTAAAATTAAGGGGTCACATTTGTGATCACCGCCGTTGGAACGGTTAACCGTTTGGCGTCCAAATAATCTACTTATTTTATTCTATTTGTACAACTTTTTGAAAAAATAAATCTTTGTCATATTGTTTTATTAGGATATTTTCATGAGAAATCTATCACATTTTATAATAATAATAATAGCACAGTAAACTCCCGACTATCCGGCTCGCGACTATCCGGCCCTCCGTACTATCCGGCCAAGTAAAAAAAAAAAAATGAGGAATGTTGCAAGCGTCCAAAGCTGCAGGTTCCCGTCCAGAAGGGTGCCAAAAGCATGGGAAGAAATTCCAAACATAGTAATTGCAAGGTCTTGTAACATTCTTTTGGACTGAAAAGGTGGGCATAAACCCGTGTGGGGAACTGCAATGGGAGATGAGAACGATAATCTTCTATCGTTGCTGAAAAATATACCGGGCTCTGACGATGTCAATGCAGAAGACATTACAGAATGGATGGCAAACGACGAAGTTAATGAATTAATTATTGTAGAATTGTTGAAACAATATTGTAGAATTGTTGACAGAAGGAGGAATATCAGAAATAAAAGATTAAAAGGATTGTAGGAAAAATCTCATCCCACATTCTTAAAGGTTTAAGACGATTGAGACATCATTGCAGTACATTAGTCAGCAGGAATTGACGCCACCTGATATCACCTACTTGCATAAATGGATGGACATTGCGTCGCGGAAGAGGGCTAACAGGGAGAAGCAGTCCTCTATTAAGGACTTTTTCAAAAACTAAAAACTAAGTTTTTGCTCTTATCTTATGCATGACTTTTCCTATTTTTACAATCATTTATTAATAAACACTAAAATAAGATTTACTCATTTTTTTAAGACTTAGGATTACGTTTTATGTTAATGTTTTGTTTATTTTGAAACTCTATGTACTGTATATATATAAAATTTATCTTAATATGTGTAACACGTGTTTTTGAAATCATTGCGGGGGGAATGCACGAAGATATTAAATATTTGTAGAACTCCGGCTTAACCAGCTTTTTTGTTATCCAGCCTACCCTCTCGCCACGTTAGGCCGGATAGTCGGGAGTTTACTGTAATAATAGTTTTTATTATTATTACTATTATTATTATTATTATTTTTACTATTGTTATTATTACAGTCATTCAGGGTAACTTCGAACCATGGGGTGTAACTTTGCACCACCTCCGATTTTTCAATATTTTTGACTCCAAAAGACTAAATAAAATCCGGAACTGTGCTCTGTGGGCAAGGTTCTAAACTGGGATTTCTACTCTTTATTTTAGAAATTAAATTAGCAACATTATGCGTAATTAATTGGATCATCTAACTATTTTTGTGAAATACTGTTTTCAAGTTAATTTTGAATGCTGTTTTGAAGTTGTTATCCAATTAAATTTTCATAGTAAGTAACAATATACTCATTTATAAGACATATTATTATCTAAATGTTGTAAATGTGTTAATATTTTGTGATTATTTATTTATTATTATTAGTTAATAAAATGTAAAATAAGAAAGCACTAACATTTTACCACATTTTCAGGGTAACTTTGAGTCGGCTCAAAATTATACTGGTGTTTATAATTTACTGATTATAGGTGTTACTGTCAAAAATTTACCATATTTGCCCGTATATTTTATATAAATGCCGAAAGTGTGCATTAGATATAACATGCAAATATTTTCACGAATATGTGCAAAATACATAAAATTTATTTAAAGGCGTTTTTTGGGGGCGGAGCTACTCAATTTTGATATTTCATCCATTCGACATTTTTTTATTCTTGTTATGAATAATATCAGTACTAGTATATATTACTCTAACTATAGATATATTAGTGAGTCAAAACATTGAGAATTGTTTTTTACTGCATTTTTATGTTTTATATGAACAATAAACAGTTTTTTTTTCTTTCTAAATATTCATGGTTCGCTACTCCCACTTTTCTTATGCCTGATATTTGTTGTAAAATCATAAATTATACAAATCTTGTGATATTGGGAAATGTAAATAAGGAGTCTTTACATATCTGAAATCATTTTTGGGGGTTCAAAGTTGTCCTAACTATAATACTTTTTTTTATAATGAATTATTTTAGATAATGTTTATCATGTGGTGCAAAGTTACCCTAAATGGCTGGGTAACTTTGAACCAGGTTAAGAATTAATTTTTATAGCTTTTATCATTATTATTCCTTAATTTTTTAATAGTCATACAATAATTTAGGATCATTTCTTCTCTTTTATGCCCCTAGTTGTAATAATATTCTTAAAATAAGAGTGTCGCTTATGAAAATAGAGAAAATGAGGATCAAATTTAGCCTGAATGACTGTACTACCAATTTTCATAAAAAAAAAAAAAAAAAAAAAAATGACAACGCATGTGAAACTGCAGCCAATTAAATATTTTAAACACGAAAAAGGAGAAAAGACAATATAAATAAAATAAGAGAGTAACATTTTTTTTTAAATATGCTTTTATCAGTTAATAGTTTAATACAAATTAAATTATGATTATAATTTGCGAAAACAATTTAGAAATCGTAAATACGTGGTTTAAACAATGTTTTCTTCTACTTACTGGTGTCCTATCTTAAAACAGACACAAGCAAAGATTATATATTTTTTTAAATAAATTCACTAGCTTTCATCTTCTACGAATTACAACATACAGTGGATTTAATTAATCGCCAATTTACGCTTGCTAGAAAAAAAGGATCAACGCATGTGAAACTGCAACCAATTAAATACTCCAAACACGAAAAGTAGAAAAGACATCGTAAATAAAACAACTGTGCAGTGTAATAATTTTTATAGATTACGCGTTTATCAGTTAATAGTTTAATACAAATTAAATTAGGATTATAAGTTGAGAAAACAATTTAGAAATCGTAAATACATGGTTTAAACAATGTTTTCTTCTACTTCATGTTGTCCTAACTTAAAATAGAAACATATCGAAGATTATATATTTAAAAAATAAATTCACTAACTCGCGTCTTCTATCAATGACTACTAATTTTCATACGAATTACAACACACAGTGGAGTTAAGTAAGCGCCAAACCACGCTTGCTAAAAAAAAGACCAAGGTATGTGAAACTATAAACAATTAAATATTTTAAACAGGAAAAAGTGAAAATACAATACAAATAAAATAAGAGTGTAATAAGTTTTTTAGATTACTAATTAAACATTTAATAGTTTCATACAAATTAAATTATGATTCTAAGTTGAGAAAACAATTTAGAATTCGTAAATACATGGTTTAAACAATGTTTTCTTCTACTTCTTGTTGTCCTATCTTAAAACAGAACCATAGCAAAGATTATATATTTTTTAAATAAATTCACTAGCTCGCATTTTCTAAAAATTACTACCAATTTTTATACAAATTACAATAACAGTACATTTAAGTAAGAGCCAAACCACGCTTGCTAAAAAAAAGAAAGAAAGAAAAGCCAACAGATGTGAAACTGCAACAAATTACCGTATATACTCGCGTATAAGTCGACCCCAAATTTGAGAGGAATAACAGACTGTATACCAGTATTTAAAAAAAGTTATCTTCATCTTATCTAAATACAGAGTTTACTGATATTAAGTAAAGCGATGAGAGGTACAAGAAAATACTGGTATGAAACATATTTATTTCTTGAATTTAGGGGTCGACTTACACGCGAGTATATACGGTAAATATTTTAAACACGAAAAAGTAGAAAAGGCAATACAAATAAAATAAGAGAGTAACATTTTTTTTTTTTTTTTTTTTTTTTTTTTTACATTACGCTTTTATCAGTTAATACAAATTAAATTATGATTATAAGTTGAGAAAACACTTAGGTATCTTAAATACATGATTTAAACAATGTTATCTTCTACTTCCATTTGTTCTACCATAAAATAGAATCGAAGCAAAAATTATATTAAAAAAAAAATAAATTCACTTGCTCGAGTTTTCTATTACTATTAATTATCACACGAATTACAACATACAGTGGTTTTAAGAAAGCGTCAAACCACACTTGCTGAACGAAAAAAAAAAAAAAAGGCTAACGCATGTAAAATTGCAATCAATTAAATATTTTAAGCACGAAAAAAGAGAAATACAATACAAATAGAATAAGAGAGTACCAATTTTTTTAGATTACTAGTCGTCGAGCCAGGAGCTCGTGTGGTTTCATGTCAGCGGATTTGGTAAACATATATTTTTAGATTAAATACATCATCAGCATGACATTTATCATGATATTTTCAAAAATACGGTAGCTAATGGACGCCATATTGGAAAATGGCCACCTATAAACAGAGTTATCTGAAACCTTTTCTTGGTTTTGCATGCTATTAAATTGATAAGGCGATTGAAGAGACAATAAATAAAGACACGCAGGGGACAAAAAGTACAATGAAGTTCAGTCAAAGGCCTTCCGCAGTTGAGAGATATTTCTGATATCAGAGCAGCATTTCTTCGCATGATTCCCGAAAGAACCAAAATCAGTTCTTCAGAAAAATCTGTTCTAAATCCAGATATCTCTTTTTCAGAAAGATGAACGTGATATCTCAGATTTGCAGAACAGGATTATGAATGAATGGGTAAAGCTAGACATGGTAATAAAATCAACCATAGCAATGCCAAACCTAGAAATTGTCGAAGACATGGCCAACGCTCATGAGGTGGGTGCAGAATCTTACCAAACATTCAAGAGAGAATATCTGTCTGAAGACTCAAAGTCAGCAGGTTTTTTCAAATCTCCAAAGAAAAAAAAACTAAAGACATTTTCTGGCTTGAAGAAGAAACAGAGTGTGCAGTTTAATAAATCAGAGTTTTGTCATTGCATAAAGAAATCTGTTTGCTCAGATGACGATCATTGGTAGAAATTTGGATATGGTAACCGTATTGTCCTACAATTTTGCGAATCTTGTCAAAATTTTGCAAATTGGAAAAAAATAATATAATGGATAATGAATACAAAAACAAGTAATAATCGGTCTTGACATAGATTTCAGCCAAACATTTTCAGTCTTTCACAATTATAATATTATTAGTATTAGGATACTATTACTACTACATGGAGATCATGACAAAACTAATTGTTAAAACAAAATAATAATTAATCAGGTTTTTTACGCCTAAAGGCAGTAGTACCAGAATTTATATAAAATAACATTTGGCTTATTTAATAACAAAAAGTCTTTGTTTATATATCGTCGCCTGAGCGCAATAGTAAGACATCTAGTAATGATAAAAAATGATATGTCTGATTTACTGCTATGAGAAAATGTGATTGCGTCTTGTGGAACAACTTCTGAAACAAAAAGTTATGTTTAATACTATATCTCTGATGGGTTTTATAAAAATCCCCTACTGTTCCACTAGATGCAGACACAGTTTTTCACAGCAGTAAGTCAGACATCTCATTTTCGATTGTTACTAGATGTCCTAGTGTTGCTCTAAAGAGAAGATATGGCGAACATTACTTTCTGAAAATTCTGGCATTCATACCCCTTAAATCCCTTGATGAGTACCCTGCTAATGAAAAGGCATGTTCTCTTAGCAGACCCCGAACGAATTAAATAGTAATTTTGTGCTTCTATCAAATAAAATAATGTTTCTGAATATTTATAATTTCATACCAGAAAAATATACTGAGAAATACCAGTGTCAAATCTGAACGAGTATCCACCGCAGGTATGCGGACTGCAGTACTGCCAAAGACGCTGTTCTTATATTTTACTTACAAGGGAACCACTTTTGGTGTTGCTCGCACCTAACATCGAGACCTGGTGCGTTTTGTAGCCCTATGCATAAAAATTAGAGAACCGAAAAAATTCTCTGTTAAAATAATATTTTATATACTTTTTTATACTTTTAATTTTTTATTATTACATATTTATTTGTTTATTTCACGCCAAAAGTCAGTTAAGTCACCAAATATGGTGCTACAATTTTTCCGCCCACTTTATCCAAAGAGAAAATGTACAGAACATATTACTAGAATTATATCAGATTGCGAATTTTTTTTATAATTCATAGCATAAGAAACAAATATTAGGTTTATACTTTTTTTCTATGCAAACGATAAATATTTAAGTAATAAATATAATTCTATAAACGCTTCGAAGATCATTGAAAACTATTTTTTAGTGAATTACAAAATAAGCAAACTATTTTCTTTTGAAATCGAATGAAATAAAGTTTCGAATGTTTAACCCCTTAATTCTCGCTCCCGTCATATTCTCGGGCTGCGTCTTTCACTCAGATTGTTTGGTTCACACCAGTTTTATAAAATAGTGAAATTGGCTATATTTTAGTATCGTTTTTCCTGTCATTAAATAAGGTGAATATTTCTTTTTCATAAAAGTGGTGCCAATAAGCAATTTGAATTTTTTAACCGTAATTTAATTCGAGCGTGAAGGGGTTAAAACGAAATGTTGCTGTATTAAATGGTCCTTCGGTAAAAGTAATCATAAAATAAATTAATATTTTTACACAATTTAGAAAAATTACTGTGGCGAAATAGGTCGGACATTGCAATTTCTAGCTATTACAAATTCAGCTATGATATTTGGTTAGGGTTGCCGGAAAGCTCTACTTTTGAAAATAAACGACAACAGTTTCCACACCAAAAATATGAATATAAAGTTGCAATTTTTCAAAATCAAATTCGTGTGTTTTTGAAGGAATTTTCAAACTTTTTTCAATATTTTATACTTATTATTAACTAATTTTTACTTTTAAATGTTTTTCTTTAAAAAAAAAAATCAGTGTTAATAGTCCGATAAGTGGTCTCAAAAATTGCATTTTCAGAAAGTTATGCAACTGTATGGTCAAGAAATATTATTTTAACAGAAAAATTTTATCGATTCTCAAACTTCATAATATAGGGCTTTAAAATGTACCCGGTCTCAATGCCAGGTGCGAGCAACACGACCCTTGTTAGATTATCTGCCGTCGTTAGCGGCAGATCTTCTGGAAAAGAGGTAAATTATTACCTGTGCCACGGCGGAAGGGGTTTGATTTTTAAATAAATCAAAACTAAATTTGTTACTTTTTCCGGTGTAGAAATATTTTTTTCCGTGTTTTATTCCATATATAGGAATACAGAATTTTCCAAGAACTTGATTTTGAGCAAACAAGATGAGACCATTATTTCCAAGGAAATTTCCGGGTTTTTTTTTCATGAGTTTGCAAGCTTGTTTTATACATTTTCATAATCAATCAGATTACTAAATGTATTACAGTTTTGAATTCCAAATATAATCGAGTACGTACGCATATATGTAATTGTTCAAAACAATGGCGCAAAGTGGATTTTTTTATTGGAATATTAAGTTGTTGTATATCCATTTGACGGGCAGATTTTTACGTACTTCTTTAGTATTATAGTTTAGTTTTTCGTCATTTTAGTTGGGTATTTAAGGCATTAAAACCCTTTTAGAGCAGAATAATTCTGCTCGTAAAATGGTGAAATGATTGATTCAAACCAGACTTTACAACCGAGTTTCTTTAAAAGTGAACACTTGCTTTTGTTTTCATTCATTTTAAAAGCAAAATGTTATTAAAATATTCCGGTCACGATCGGCAGTTTGAGATTAAAATTAAGGGGTTACCTTTATGATTACCGCAGTTAAAATGGTCAAACCTTTGACATTTCAACAATCCACTTAGTTTATTCCATTCGTACAACTTTTTGAAAAAATAAATCTTTGTAATATTGTTTTATTAGGATATTTTCATGAGAAATTTACCAATTTTTTTTTTTTTTTTTTAATTGGATATAAAAAAATGTCCCCAGTTCTTTCACCGTAATCAAAGGGTTAATGACTATGCCTGAAAAATGACTTCTGTAAAAATAATGTCGGTTTTTGTTTTTAAATTTTTGTATAAGAATTTATTGGTACACTGTTAATGGGATATTACTACGTTGTACTTCAGTTTCAAGGCCAGATTTTTGTCTACTTAGTTCGTATTACATTTTTAATTTTCGTCATTGTGCTTATGTCATTGTACAACGGTAACAACTAGTGAAAACAGAATCGAACGTTGGTCTTTGAAATTTCATCGTAGAAATAAGAGTTTTCAAGATGATATGGAGAGGATATTGTCACTGACAATGAGAAATTGAAAGTACAAGTTAAACGAAACCTTCATATCAGTTTCCGACAGCTTACTGCTGAACCATCGCCCCCTAAATCCTAGACGTTAGCGCTGACATAAAATGTTTGGCTGTCCTAGAAAGACTTTTTTAGCCTTTTCACGGACTCTTAAATTTGAATACCGTATCTATTCAATGGATTCTATGTCTTTACTTAGTATTAAAAAAATAGCACGGAGAAAACAAACAATTTACCGGTATTAAAACTCAAAGAACCGTACAAAAGTCGAAAAAAACTACCTACAACAGCCGACATTTTATTCTCAGCGCGCAGGCCCAGTACTCACAGGCGGTGTGCTGAACATGGAGTATGTTTTAAATCTCTTTTCTACGGCCTAATATTTTTTTTTTTTTTTTTTTTTTTTTTTTGAAAAACAAAAATCATTAATGAAATAGCTGTGTTTTTTTCCGACTAACTTAATATCATTACAGTACTAATAATGCTAAAAGTTTTTATAGAAAAAGGGTGTAATTGAGCTTTACCATCAACAGATTCCGTTTAAGTGAAAAAGCACATTCTTACACAATTAACAAGAAATTAAAAAATCGTTAAATGTCTCTTTAAAAACGTTTTTAAGTTTTATATAAAAAATTCTCAAAATCAAAAAAAAGAAATTTTAAGGAATTATGTCTTTCCTATACAAGAGTTTTCCACCAGTCACTCTACGATCATTTTATTTTTTACGATCTTTCTTAGCACCCTCCCCCCTTAATTGCCTAAAAACGCTCAAAACTGCCAAATTGTTACAACTTAACAATTACTTTAAAAGAACAGAAAAAAAAAAAACTATTCAACTAAAGATGTATTTAAAATAAGTCTGAAGATGGCTGAAGATTGGAAAAGGATTATTATTTGATCTATCAGTTACTTAAAAAAGATTTTAAAAAATTGGAATTTATTATAAATGAAACATTTTATTTTAAAACTGGGCGAAAGCCTACCAAGTTTAGTAGGAGAAAAAAAAATATTTAAAATTTTTTGAGATAAAATTGTTTTCATCATTACATGTAATTAATTTTGGAAATTATCATACATATATACAGTGTGTTTCATAAAAGATGGGCAAAACTTTAAGAGGTGGTAGTACACATCCAAACAAACAACTTTCATCAAAACATGCATGGTCGGAAATAAAATACAAAGGTCCTCGCGCATTTGGGAACTTGGTCCAGAGTTGCCAGTGGGATACTCTTTTTAAATTCAGATTTATTGATTGCCACCATTTTTTTGAAATAGCGAAATTTGCCTTATTTAATGACAGATTAAATAAGGTGAAAACAAGGCGAATTATCAATTTTAAAAACCTGGTGGCACTAAAAAAAAAAATGAATTAAAAAAAAGTAGCCCACTTGCAACACTGACTTTGTCCATGCGAACGTTAAAGCTACATTCCTATTAACCCCTTCGGGACGGGAGCCTTTTACGAAATTTTTAATCTTTTGTCACCGTTTTTTAAAAACAGAAATTTGTCTCTTCTTGAATCGAGAAAATGCGCTGATTAACCCTCCGCCTACCAGATGGGTCCAATGGACCCAACAGGTACATTCAAAATATTTCTTCAAACGAGTAATTTCTTTAAAATAAACTAAATATATAAATGACACAATTCTAAGTTAAATAAATGAGTTAACTTGTTTTAAATAAAAATTCTGGTGTAGAATATTTTTTATAAAACTTGAGTAAAATTCCCGGTAGTTCTAAGGTTAAATAAGGCAAATTTTACAGTAAAATTTTACTGGTGAGAAAAAACAAAGATTCTGAGTGCTTCATGCGGCACGTATACGTGCCGCTCGTCCCCAAGGGGTTAGGAGTTTTCATGAGAAGAATGTCACTAATAGTATGCAAATGTGATATTGGGAAGAAGAAGATCGCGTATGCGAAATTTCGCACCGATTAATACATAAAAGCTGCTGATCCTAGTGTGCAACTGTCAATCACAGTAGGAACGTAATGGAAGATGTTGCCCTTATGCTGATACGCATTTTATCTACGGACCTGCAAATGGAAATGGCTCAGAGAATCACCAATTGTACGGAGATGGGCCACCGCCAATTCCCACCTTGCTTTTATCACTTATTCGTTCTTTGCTTGTTTTTGCCTCGCATAACAAGATATCCAGTGTTGCCAGTGGGCTACTATTTTTATTTTCAGATTTCTTGGTTAGCACCACTTTTTTGAAATTGTAAAATTCGCCTTATTTAATGACATTAATTAAGGCTGAAACAAGAGGAATTTTACCATTTCAAAAATGTGATGCAAATCAATAAATGTGAATTAAAAAATTAATATCTCCTGAATAACTCCTTTGGCTCCCTCTGAAACATTTGCGTTTTAATTCCGACCATACATGTTTTGATGAAAACTGTTTGTTTTGATGTGTACTATCACATCGAAAAGTTTTGTCCATCTTTTATTAAACGCCCTGTATATAATGAAAATAACGCTCTCAGATCACAATTAATTCCAATTATTCATTCATATATTCAAAAGAGTAGCTTATAACAGAAAATGTATTAAAGTTCATTTATCCAGATGAATACTCTTGAATTGCATTATCCTTATCTGCCGTCTTTAAGCGGCGGATTTCCATGAATTGAACTATCTAAAAGTATAAAAAAATTCCGCGTAGTTTCTAAAAATATTTAAACTAATTTAGTTATTGTGAAAATTCATTTATTCAATCGGAAACATTACTAAATTATTATATTTATAATTCATTAAATAGAACAGAAACACTGGCTCATAAAACAGCCAATTGATCTAATTTGTTTTTCAAATGCTATTTTTTGTTACAAAAAGTCTGTTTCAGAGAAGTGAAATTAGTTGTCGTTTAAGATACACTGATCAGTAATTAAGAATTGCCAAACACTAAATTAAAATTACCGAACACAAGTCGAGTGATCAAAAATCTTTTTAAACAGATTAATTAACCCTTTAATTATCGCTCCCGTGATATTCACGGGCTGTGTCTTTTACTCAGATTGTTTGATTCCCACCAGTTTTATAAAATAGTGTAATTGGCTTTGTTGTGGTATCATTTTACCTGTCATTAAATAAAGTGAATATATCTTTTTCAAAAAAGTGGTGCCAATGAGCAATTTGAATTTTTAAACAGTAACTTAATGCGACCGTTAAGGGGTTAAACAACATGTTTTAGCAGTTAAGACGCAGACTACTGGTCAGGAGAAGTCTGGATCGAATAGTGATAGAGAATCTTTGTACTATCGATCCCGATTAATCCTATTTTCGATCCTAGTTTCGATTTCCCAACACAACCCTAGAATGTCGGATAATATAATTTGTACTTTACTAATCTAATCATTCTTAATCACAAATAAAAAATATGCAAGGTTCCGCAGACGACTATTTTTCTATTCTTTTCGAGCCACTATTTAAAAAAAGGAAATTTTTTAGTATTTTTCTCTTGCAAGTGTTGTCAAACACTATATCAAAGATTTTTGTTTTGAGAAAGTGATGCGAAGTAGAGTTAAAAAACAGTTGCCCGTGGCAGCCCTGTAAACGCAAGTGTATTTTTTTAATAAACCGAATGAATTTTTACAGTCTTTTCTGTCGTCAGTGCTCTGGAGCATTTGTACTACAAATTCCCTGCGGTTCTACCCACAACACAGTTGAACCTCGATTATCCGAAGTAATTGGGACCGACGGTTAATCGGAAAATCGAAATTTTCGGATAATCGAGAATACTTCAATTTTAAGATTAAGGGCAAATATATGCGGTCTTTCCTATCATGATAACAAGTGCTTAATAAAAATAAAGGAATAGCAAAATAGAAAAAAGAATAAATTACCTGAATTTTAATTTTGAAATTAAGTACCTTTTGCATATTTCACAAGGATTTTAGACAAAGTTTTGTTTGCCGTTTTGCTTTACAGCTCTGTCACGCAGTTTTTCTTAATACTATTAGTTCACCAGTATCACAGTCTTTCTGCTGATCCAGCCATGTTAAACCTTTTGGAAAACATTCAAAAGTTTCAGAATTGCTAATTTGTTAGTTTTCTTCGCCTGCTAGAGCACAATCACACATTCCGGTTCTCCTCCTCTTACTGTGTTCTAGTTCATGCAGTACGGAAGCTCAAGTTAAATTCTAAGAAATTCTAAGAAACGGGATCCTATATATTTATCTGAAACCGTGGTTCGGAAAGGGCAGTTTGCATACAAGGAATGTGATAGCAAAAAAAAAAAAAAAAAAAAAAAAAAAAAAAAAAAAAAAAAAAGAATTTCAAAATGGTTTTCGGTTAACCGAGAGTTTCCGATAAAACAAGTTCAACAGTATTTCGTTTTGTCATCTGCCGTCATAAATCAGCAGACATTCTTGAATTGTCATAACAACAAGACATAACGCAATAACGCAACAAAAGCTTGATTTCTAAAAACATTTAAATTAAACTAATTATTTTTTCCGGTGTAGGTATTTGTGTATTATTCCAGATTATAGGGAACCTGAATTTTCCAAGATGTCGTTTTTGAGTAACAAGACAAGTCCATTATTTCCCAGCAAAGTATTTCCATTTTTTTTTCTTTCTACTGCGAGTATTTCTTTTTTTACCTTTTTAGAACATGTAAAGTTACTAAATTTATTACAATTGAGAAGTACTAAATAATCGAATACTTACGCAAATGCGTATTAGCTGAAAAAATGAGCAATTCCTTGGTCATTTTAGATAATACAGCCAAAAAAATTTTATTTGTTTATTTTAATACTATTTTGAATCCAATTAATTTCATTTTATTACAAGGAGGATAATACTCCAAAAGTTTCATGGAATCTTAAAGAATATTATTTATCCTTCCTTTAGATAAAATGTAATAAATTGAGTACCCTTCACTGCTAACGAGATGATCTTACCTTTGGGAATGCAAACTCTAATACAGTAAACATCCTCCAATCCGGCACGTTCGGGACTGGAAACATGCCAGATTACGATTTTTTTCGGATTGGAGGATGAAGGTCGGTAAAAACGTGTCGACGTTAGAATTAAACCAAAAATGACAGTAAAGCATGCTTTAATTCTTTAAACAGCTTGAATATAATAAAAAAATACTCAATAATGTTAAGTACAAAATATGTACATTACTATAAAATTAAAAATTGCACTGCAGGGCTACACAGTAGGCCTACTTGTAGAAGCCATCTTAAACAAATCTCGAATATCAGTTTGTTTTGTAGTAGTCTTATCTCTTCTTTTCTTTATGATGTCATTTTGTACGATATTTAGTTTAATAATTTCCGCATCGTTGAACGAACTGCGGCACTCAGAAAACGTGATAAATGTATTCAAGGCATCAGCTGCTTGATTCCAACTTATGTTGTTTGTCTCGTCCGCATCATCCTCATCAGAGCAACGTCTTTGGGTGCTGCTGGGTCGATAATACTCTGAATTAAGGCACTCTGTGAAAATTTCCTCTGTCGGCTCATCAAAATCTGCGTGAACCCACTCTTTTATTTCTTATACATTCATGGAGTCTCTAATGTCAAACAGCCTAATGCGTCTTCTAGTTCATCGGCAATTGTATCGCTTTCAGCGACTTCAACATTCTGGCTTCACTTTTTGATATGTAAGCGAAGAAAACGTGTCGGATGTTCGTACAGAGCTTATTACTCCTTAAATTATGTCTGGTAGTTACCACTATTTCAAAATAGTAATTTCACCAAATTTCTCACATTCTTATTTGAATCTGCCACCCCCTTGACTAATATATCTACGGATAGGTTGTATATCGGAGTTTCGTTTGTCTAGGGGTTTGCTTAGAATAACGTGCCCATTACTTCAGGCCAAATTTTACGTATGACTTTTTTCAAATTTTCCTGTTCCATTCGTCATTCTGAAGTTTCATCAGATTATTATAAACATCAGGAGTTATTTAACAAGTAATACTATTTTTTTCCGAAAGTCGTGCCGGACCTTGGGATGCCGGATTAGAGGATGTTTACTGTAAAACGATAAATTATAAATCCCATTTCCTTGAAAGTATTTGTATCAACTGACTGTAGAGTTCAAATAAGAATCCACTTCCGATCATCAGAGATCTGCTAGATTTTCTTATTTTTAAAACAACTGTAGTTGCATAAAGTTTTTCGCTGTTCATTAGTGTACTTGAAAAGTGTTAACAGTTTGAAGGGCGGTGGTTCATTTTTGAACCACTTAATTTTAATCTCTAAATGGCACGTGGACACCAGAATTTTCGACTGAAAATTTTCCTTTTATTAACCCTTTCCGGCGCGGAGTAATTTTGTTTATAAACTCATGAAATAATGGACTTGCACCATAATTTATAAACGAATTTATTAAAAAATACGAACTTGCTTATTTTAACGTACATTGGGCGAGTCCAGCAGACCTCACCAAAGTCACCGGTGTTATTTACTATTAGCGCCGTCTGTATTACGTTGCCGTAATGATTCTTTTATTATTGTTTTATCATGTACGATGCAAATGTAAATAAACTTTCATGAAACCGATCACGTGACCCAACTAACCAAGAATTTTCGTCGGTTAGTTCGGTCTGTCACCGGTCACTTTGGTTACTTGCGCTGAATGACATTGGTTGCGACCCGGTTAGCAGCACTGAATGCCTTGGTGACTAACCGATCTCACCGGTCACTAACGGTGGCTCCTCTGGACGTGGCCACTATAAAGGGAAAATTTTAATTAAATATTATTGGTGCCGATTGTCACTTTTGGAATTAAAATTAGGTGTCCTTAAAAAAGGACACCGCCCTCGAAAGGGTTATCTATATGAAAAGAAAGCTTTTACTTATTTCCAAACAAATTTTTTTGTTAATTCCGGTGTCATTCCGTCATTTCCATATTTTACGAATAGCAGTATCTTGCCCCTGAAAGGGTTAAGGGAGATGTCTGAAGGTATTAATTGGAGTTAAATAGCTAAAGTGTTTAACTGTGTTTTTCTATCAAAATATCCCTTAAAATTGAAGTAGTATAAAAAAGCAATTTTAACCTTTTCAGTCCCGGGGGTAAAATAACACTGCGATTACAGATTCATTGATTTTGCACAAACAAAAAGGCACTATAAAGGACAGAAGGAGTTCCAGCATAACACATACTTTTGAAGAAAGCGATTTTTATGAAATTGATATTTTAGGGAGCTGGTAATTTAGGTGCACAAATACGGATCTAAAATTACCAATGCCCTTAAAATATAATTTTAATTATAAATAACCTAAATTCACGCAATAACAAACTGAAAGTCTTTAATTAATTGAATGATCTACAAATTCTCAATTTTTGTTTTTATTGTAAAACGTTTAAGTTAATTATTAGTGAAAATTTCTCACTTTCTTGGGCACACTGTCTGGAATGCATTTTGCAAACTCAGATGGAAACAACACTTATTTTTATGGGGAAATAAGCATCAGTGGTGCCATTTATTGGTTTTGATGCAAAGCCAAAAGCATTCAGTTAAATAGAAAGAAGTAAAGTAAAAATTAAAAAAAAAAATTAATATTTTAATCGATGTCTTCCTCGGTTCGGGAGTATCACATGTGATACTTCAGAACAGAAGAGATTAATGCAATTTACAATAGGGGAAGGAAGTAATATCTCATGAAAAACTTTTTCAAATTTAACAAATACGTATTCAAAATAAATAAATAGGGTTCGTACGCATCAGGGGATTTTAGGTGTTTAGCACCCTAAATTACGTATTGGCCACTATATCTGAAGATACTTTTTTTTCATTAAATAAGCCAAATATTTCTTTAAGAAAATTCTGGTAAATGTTCTTGAAGCTTACAAACCCTGATAAAACATAACTATTAGCGAATTTATGTATTTACATTATGTCTTTGGGCAATTCTACGTAAAAAGGCCATTTGCATATACGTAATGAATAAAAAGAAATCATGTCAGAGGTTTGTTGTAGCAGGACACTAGAAATGGTACTTATTAGAAAAAAAATAACCGTCATGCATAATATTAAGAAATTCGATAATTCTGAGATTTAAACTTTTATTAGAATTAAGAGATGATCGCAATGTGAGGGAATGATAATTTTGTGAAAAACTTGTTTCAAATAATTATTTTAACAAAATTTTTGTCCAGAAAAATTTAATTTGCTTCCTTTGCTATAACAAAACTTTAGATTTTTTTTTCTTTTAACTTACTTAGTTAATATCCATTTATTTTCTATACTTCTTCAGTATACATTTCCTTTTCATACTTGACAGTTATCCAATCCAAGTGTTTAAAAGGCCCTGTTAAGTTAAATTTAATTAGTCGCCTTTTTTAGTATACATAATACCCGAATGAAAAATTCTTTTTGCCGATTTCAGGGCTCCCAAATGGTCCGCCAAATGAATACCAATAAATTTTAACAGAAAATTTTATGGTAGGTTTGCGCTAGAATTAACTTTCAAAGGTGATTCCGGGACGTTTTGAAAGAAAAATCTAAAAAGAAAATTTTTCTAAAATAATATTGGTATTCAGTTGGCGGACCATTTGGGAGCCCTGCGATTTCTTCTCAAATGTACAGTCATAGTTTCTTCAGCGAATTTATAATTAAAGTTTTCGCTGAAATCGTATGCAATATGTTACGTGATATAGTTTAATTTTCTTCTGCGATGCCTTGAACCATTTGCTCAATGCAGCTTGTTTGGTTTAACGGATATCTACCATTCTTCTGAATTGCGTAAATTTAACTTTCCTATCAGCTGTTATTAAACTGCAGACCTCCACGAATTAAAATATCTAAAATTACTAAAAATACCAAACTCAGCGTGGTTTGTTAAAACTATAACAATAAAACTAACTTTGTTCTTGTAAAAAGTTATTTATCACTGGAAAGACCGAAAATTTTACTTAAATTTTTGAAAAATATTTCACACCAGGATTTTTATTTTAAATTTTTAAGTTATCCACTTAACCAGTTTTTTTTCTTTGTATCTTTTAAACTAGTTTTATATATAAAAAAAAATTCTGGTTCGAACCGAGATATATTCATTTGGTAGCAGTCAAAATAACTGCTCGCAGGCTTTCTGGTGTTATTTAATCAGTTACTGTGCTAGATTAAAATAAACAATTTTAATTATATTAATTGGTTCACAAAACAGTCAATTTTTAATTTTCTCATAAGTTTTTCAAAAAATATTTTTTGTTGTAAATTGGGAATTTAAGAGATTTTTTTTTTTAATTCTTTGTCATTTGAGTAATTCTGAACACAATTTAAAATTACCAAAAAAAAAAAAATAAAATAAAATAAAATAAAAGGAAAGTACCCAATACGAATCGAAGTTTTTTAAGCGGATTACGTAAACAAAATGTAATAGTGATTACGACGTATGCTACTGGTAAGGAGGAGTTTGATTTGAATACCGTTTGAGGTTCAGATATTTTTGAATTGTCGAAAATGTCATTAAACGGTCTTCCTGGTTTATTTAGGCACCGTGTAGAAAAAAAGGACCTTAGTGTCGATTATACTTTTAGATGTTTTAATTAAGGATCGACCGAAACAGGCTTTAAAGACCGGAACCGAAACTGAAACCGAATTTCAATAATCTTACTATTTTCGACCTTAAACGAAAACGAAAATGTCAAATTTTTTTTTAATGAAACTATACATACTTCAATATACATAGTT
Organism: Maratus speciosus; assembly: GCA_963932465.1. Taxonomy (NCBI): domain Eukaryota; kingdom Metazoa; phylum Arthropoda; class Arachnida; order Araneae; family Salticidae; genus Maratus; species Maratus speciosus. The sequence continues at coordinate 259,375 of CAWVRF010000183.1, read as the reverse complement.
ATTAATTAATTATACGTTTGACCCAAGTTAGCTGTCTGAGCGTTTGACCAAAACTTTTTATTTTTATATAAAATAAAATGGAAATAATTCATCACCGACACGAAATGATTTTATAATTATACGAATTTCCCCTAATCAAAAAATGTTTTTAGGTATACGTGCCTCGAATTATCTTTTATAATTATTTTTTTTTAATGATCGTCTGTTATACTAGAAGTTTCTCAAGTGTAATCGAAGCACTTCTGCAGTTTCATACTGAAAATTTTCTATACTGTTAAATCTGCAGCTTTTAATGAGCCCGTGAAAAGCGTCTTCAAAGTTTTGTCGTGTATGCATTGCTTGCTATATAATTTGCACTCACGTCTTGAACCATCCATGACTGATCATTATAAATATAGCAAGTTCATAGCAATATATTAAGAGCGTCTCATTTAAACCGATACAGCTCAAATCAATGAGTAATGTTCAGTGGCGCCATCTTATATGAGCCCATGGGACACGAGCCCACCCAATAATTTGATCTTTCCGCCCACCCGATTTCAATTGATTTAATTCGCAATTTATTTTTGTAATTATTTAATCCCTTAAATGAAATTTGGTTTTACTAAAGTTACCAAAATAGTTTTATTTGAAAAATAGTAAAGCATCAATTAGACTTACTGGAGCACAGAAAACCCTTTTAGCGGATGTTTAGATAAATTTCTCACGAAAGCAAATATTCTGCATATTTTGCCATCTGTTTTAATGAATTGGTAAAGCACTGAGATGACTAAAATGCAAGCTTTTCTTGACAGTTAGTTTTTTGCACTTTCAATAGTTGCCAATTCTAATGTTATTTAAAATAAATATTAATGTATTTATAAGGAAGAACTTATAAGAATATAATTTTGTAAAATTATAATTAAATTATAATTATATAAAAATTTGCTTAGAAAAAACATAATTTAACACTAGAACGGCGGCAAGGGGTCATTTTGACCCCTGCCAAACGAATACATGTCGATTCGAACCAGAAAACTTTTTATAATTTAAAATTAATATATGCTGCGCAAAAATAACTTAAATAAATAATTTAAATAGTTTTAAGTAAAAATTCTGATGTGAAATATTTTTATAAAACTTGAGTAAAATTTCCCGCCGTTCTAGTGTTAATTTCGAATTATCATCTTCAGTTATTGGCTCCTCCCCTCTCTTTCTCCACTCACATATACACTAAGAGGAAAAAAAAAATATATGTGTTAATTTACTCCTGAGCAGCGCTGACACAAAAATGGCGGATTTCTTTTAACGTAGGTACGGACCCTAAAATGTAGACACCAGTATTTTATAAAAGATTTCTCTGACTTATTTAATATCAGGAAAATAAAACTTAAAAAATATATTGCTACGAACATTTAACCCTTTCCGGCGCATTGTGCCCGTGTCGGGGTACCTAATTTTAATTCCAAATTTACAAATGGCAACAAGAATATTTTAGTAAAGTTTTGCTTTTACAATGAACATCTAAAGTAACATGTTTTTAATTTCTAAAAAAGTCGTTTTAAAATTCCGGTGTCAGTCAATCATTTCATCATTTTACAACAAAAATTGCTTGTGCCGGAAAGGGTTAAGGGACCGTACACACGTTGAAAGAGATCCGCCTTCGGCAGTCGCCATTTTTGTGTCAGCGTTCAGGCCTGGTATTCAGGGGCGATGCATGAGCTTACCCAGCACTTTTGAAAAGTTGGCGCTTCTGGTAATGTTGAAAATTTCCGAAAGAAGAAACGAGATTTTTGGAATACATTTCAAAATTACCTTTGGGTCCGGCCGATTTTTCGACAGCATTTTCGCCGAAAACGAAACTGAATTTTCGGTCAATCTATAGTTTTAATGTACTTGGTTCAGTAAATACCTTTTGAAAGCAACCTGTTTATAACTCAATGATGCCTAAAACGTAAACATTTAATATTTCTATACGGCTGGAATACCATAGAATAACCATACCATATAGCAATATAACCAGAAACCTCTCCGAAACGGAATTTTGTTTCTGCCCCTAGCGATTACGGTTTCAGAGATTTTACTTCTCAAATTATAAAATTACTGTGCTTATTCTACATTAAAACCTACTAAGACGTAATCTCTAGCGACCGGATAAAGAATCCAATTTCGACAAGTTTTCTTTTTTAGCAGGTATAATTCTGGGCTATTTCTTTTATAGGAGCATGAATTTTTTAGTTTAAAACAAGATTTCGTTTAGATAAGTACCGTTTGATTGGATTTCCTATATTTTTACTTTCTTCTATCTTCAATAGAAGAAAGTATTGTAATCGAAATTTTTTTCGACTTCCGGTTTTCGACGGATTTGCATGTTTTAGGGGTCAGAGATTCCAAAAAACATGTTTATAGAAAATGTCTGTCTGTCTGTGTGTCCGTCTGTCCGTCTGTCCGTCCGTCCGTCTGTCCGTCTGTCTGTCGCCATTGTACCATCAAAAAGTGCATGAAGTTATGTATAGAATTAAACCAAAATTTTATTATAAGTTTTTGGCTATGGCAAGCAGGTCCTCCCGGAATTTGGAAAAACTTCGCCGGTAGGGGGCGCTGATATAACAATTTTTGTGCGATTTTGAATATTGTACCATCCAAAAGTGTATGGAGTTATGCATAGAATTGAACCAAATTTTTAGTTTAAGTTTTTGGATACGACAAGCAGGTCCTCCCTGAATTTGGAAAAAATTCGCCGGTAGGGGGCGCTGTAAATGTGTTTTTTGTGCAATTTTGAATATTGTACCATCGAAAAGTGTATGAAGTTATGCATAGAATTGAACCAAATTTTTATTTTAAGTTTTTGGCTATTGCAAGCAGGTCTTCCCTGAATTTGGAAAAAAATCGCCGGTAGGGGGCGCTGTAATAGCGATTTTTGTGCGATTTTGAATATTGTACCGTCCAAAAGTGTATGAAGTTATGCATAGAATTAAACCAAATTTTTATTTTAAGTTTTTGGCTATGGCAAGCAGGTCCTTCCTGAATGTGGAAAATATTTGCCGGTAGGGGGCGCTGTAATAGCGATTTTTGTGCGATTTTGAATATTGTACCGTCCAAAAGTGTATGAAGTTATGCATAGAATTAAACCAAATTTTTATTTTAAGTTTTTGGATATGGCAAGCAGGTCCTCCATGAATTTGCAAAAAATTCTTCGTTAGGGGGCGCTGTAATAGCGATTTTTGTGCGATTTTGAATATTGCACCATCGAAAAGTGTATGAAGTTATGCATAGAATTGAACAAAAAAAAAAATTTAAGTTCTTGGCTATGGCAAGGAGGTCCTCCATTAATTTGTAAATAAATCGCTCGTAGAGGGCGCTGTAATAGCGATTTTTGTACAATTTTTGTGCCATTTTGAATATTGTACCGCCGAAAAGTGTATGAAGTTATGCATAGAATTGAACCAAATTTTATGTGTTTATTTTTGGTCATGTCACGAAGGTCCTCCCTGAATTTGGAAAAATTCTGCCGGAAGGGGGCAGTATAATTGCGATGTCTGTACCATTTTCATTATTGTACCATCGAAAAATGTATGACGTTATCCATATAATTGAACCAAATTTTTTGTGCATGTTTCTGTCTATGGCAAACAAGTCCTCCCTGAACTTGAAAAAAGTCCGAAAGAAGGGGGCGCTATAATTCCGATCTCTGTGCCATTTTCATTATTGTACCATCGAACAGCGTATAAAATTATGCATACAATTGAACCAAAATGTTTGTGCTTGTTTTTGGATTTGACCAACAGGTTCTCCTTGAATTTGGAAATATTGCGCGGTAAAGGGGCTCCGTGCTAGCGATTTTTGTATACTTTTCTTGATTTTTCGTAGTTCTATTGTGCATCGGCGGCTCATGCAGCGACGGGAACTCGCTTCCTGCTATGCCGGCTATTCGCAAACAGCTGATAACGACAGAATACGGAAAAAATAATAATTTTAACAATTATCATGATATAGATTAACTCGTTTTTAGTCCGTTTAATTGACTTGAGCAGAAATTTAAGATGAAAATCAAAGTTGGTATAGTATTGAACTAATAATATTGAAGTATTAACATGTGTAACTAGGTTTTGAAATATTAAGATGTATAAGATAGAAGAAAGTTTTGGGATTGGCACATCCAACTAGTTTAGTCCTGTTTTTCCTTTAACTGGACTTGGCGGTATGGGTGGTGACAGCACCACGTTCACAGCGTAGAACCTATTTGGATTTCAACCTGCCGTTACAAAGCAGCAGGATAACACGAATTAAAATCAACGTAATACATAACCTTGTTAAGTAATAATAACTTGTAAATGTATATAAATACCTTCTGTTTATTTTTCCGGTGACTTATTTATTTATTGAATCTTATACAGTACTTTATAAATATAGTATTATTTATTACCATATTGTTAGTAAGTTAGAAAATGCAATTAATTTATAGTAACGTGCGTAGATTTTGCATATGCTATTTATTCCGTAAAATGCAAATTTTCATGAAAACTTCAAGAATCGGTATTCAATCGATTTAGTAAATATCAATTTTCATCTTTTAGTTGTTATATTTGTTAACAGATGACAGAACTATACATTCTTTAGAATAGTACTGAACAACCTTTTTGACAGAAAATTGTTTGCCACCACTAAAAATTTAAAAGTAACATTTGAATTATTTAATAGCAAAGTTTCTGTCAATTAATTAGGAAATTTTTTTTGCATAAAAATAGTGGTATTATTTGTGGCTCGCAGGCCACAGGTTGTGCACCCCTACCGTAGATGTAGAATGTAATTCAAAATTATGACATCTTTGTTCATTTAACTTTTGGTTTTTGAGAAAAACAGAAGGTGCTCCTGTTTCTTATATTGTTATTTTCCCCTTTATATCTTCGCCCAAACGTTGTCTGAAAATAATTGTATATTTTAATATATTTAATATGAAATCATTTAGTAAGGAGATAATTATATTTAAATGCTTTGAGTATGAAGTGTAGTAGTTCTAAAATTAACTTTATTCAATCTTGAAAAGAGAACGGTACTTTTGATTGTTTGTGAAGTTGTTCTTGTCAAGATTTGTTTTGTGCTCTGAATGTGAAATAACTATAAGGAAGCCTAAAGAAAGTGTTATTTTCTTCAAAATTCTCTAAGAGAAAATGGAAGCACCGGCCAGATGACATGTTGTGCGAGTACTCACTTTTGTTTTTGATGTTCTAATGTTAAGTATTTGCCAATGCAGTTGAATATGAAAGTTTATTTACCAATATGTTATTATATAATATGCAAACAATCAAGTATTTTGTTCTGAAATTATAAAATTATGGTGTTTATAAACCTACTACGACGGAATATCTAGCGACTGGATAAAGATTCCAATTTAGACAAGTTTTCTTCTTAGCATGTATAATTCTATGCTCTTTCTTCCATAAAGGCCATGATTTTTTTTTTAAGTTTAACATTTCGTTATAGACAAGTTCCGTTCCATTAGACTATTTTCGAATCCTGTTTTTCCTGACGGTGCTCTTGACGGTAAGAGAAACACCAGGTACACGACACAGTACCAATTCGTATTTCAATCTGCCGCTATAAGCAGCAGATTATTATGATTGTATTCTATATAGCCGCGGATGCTAATTAAAATTAGCTTATAAATCTATATAAATAATTTCTGTTTATTTTTCCGGTGACATATTTATTTACTCAATCTTGCACAGTACTTGATAAATATAGTATTACTTATTACTTCAACGGTAATAAGTTAGAAAATGTAATTAATTTAAAGTAACGTGCGTACATTTTACATATGCTGTTTATTCAGTAAAATGTAAATTATGGAGAAAAGTTTAAAGTAGGGTCATAATTTAGAATAAGAGATACATGTACAAATTGTAGCATGCAAAGGTATTTAAAAAAAGATCACTTAAAAAATTGCTGTAATGTACGTATAGAGTGCTGGGTACTAGTCAAGAGCTGTTGAGTTTCTATTATAGTTGAGACCATGGTTGCCAGTTTGGCTTCCATTTCTATTCCGAAATAAATGAAGTCGTACCAGAAATGCACTTGGTAATCAAATAACAATGACATTTAGTAATAGGCCGGGAGCCGGCAGGACAGACAATCACCTCATCGAGTTCACGGATGAAATTCTAGGATTAGTTAAATCTTGATTCGCATTTTAAAACGCAATCGGTCTGCCAAGTCATATCTTGGTGGGAAACACCTGAAAACCCGATTTAACGGCTCATAGGTTTACCATTGTGTTTTCCTGCACCATAAGGTAAGAAAACATGGAGGACTGGGAGCAGGAAACACTTTGGTAAACCTACGAGTCAGTTGTTAAACTTTTTCAGGTGTTTTCCACCAAGATATGACTTGGCAGACCGATTGCGTTTAATATGCGAATCAAGATTTAACTGATCTTAGAATTTCCTCCGTGAACTCGATGAGGTGATTGTCTGTGCTGCCGTCTCCCGATCTATAAGGAAAGAATACTGAACACTGACGCAAATGTTAAACTAAAAGTTTTTTAACATGTGAAATATTTAGTTACAACAGGAGTTTTAACTGTTCATACTGCCAGTATTTCCTAGCCTATAAACATTTTATAAATAAGAGAAGTTTAACTTTTCTATCATAAAAAGGGTCATTTTTATTTTAATGTTTATTGTTTCTAAAGTGGTATTAAATGTGCCTTATTCTTTTAAATCCCATTAATAAATCCTAATGTCCATAAAGCCAATTGCGAATTTTCCGACATAATTGAAATACAGGGTGTCAATAACAGAATATAGAAGTTTCAATGGTATATTATAACAGCCTAAATTATTTACAACAAATCGTACATCAAATTGAAGATGAACTAACCGAGTTTTTCTTCAAATGTTCAATAGGTGCACCTTTAGTTATACGGTACACATCCAACCTAAAGTTTAATTCTTCCCACACTTCGGTTAACAAGTCAGCAGTAATGGAGCAATATTCTCTTCAGTTCTGTGTATCAACTATGGAAAATCATTAGGTAGCGGTGGAACGTACACACGATCTTTTAACCCGGGATTGCTCGCGCAGGGTATGTCATGCCCAGACTGAGTAGGGTTATTACATTTCTCACCACTAATTTTCGAAAAATAATCGTCAAATTATTTTTGTGAGCAATGTCGAAGATTAAATAAAATGACGATTTTTGTATGAATTTATTGGTGGCAAGGTGTTAATCGTTCATATCCTGGATATGCGCGAGCATTACTGGGTTAAAAAGCCCCAGACGAAAGAAATCGCATGGCTCTAACGCCTTTTAACCCTTTCCGGCACAGACAAATTTTGTTGTAAAATGTAGTAATGATCGACTGACACCGGAATTTACATACGACTTTTTTAGAAATTAAAAGCTTGTTATTTTATACTTTCATTGTAAAAGCAAATTTTTCTTAAAATATTCTTGGTGTCGTTTGTAAGTTTGGAATTAAAATTAGGTATCCCGACCCGGGACCACTGCGTCGGAAAGGGTTAAATGTTCAGCCTAACAATAACACTTTACGCTCAGGAATCGCCATTTTGTGTATATGGCACTGCAAGCGAGTCTATAACAAAGCAATACTCACGCATGCGCTTATTTAAAACAGTTCGAGTGACTTATTATTTTTGACCTTGTATCAACACTCTACTACAACTCATACAGTTGATAATATCAAAATTTATATCTGTTACATTCTCCTATGGACATCCTGCATTATAAAAAGGGTCGTTTTCATTAGTTTATCTTTGTGAAAGTGAACTTATCTTCTTTATCTGAAAGGGAGAAAGGAGAAACCTTTGTGTAAGATTTCATGGAACATTGAGGAGAAAAGGATTGTTTACGGGATAAAGTTCTCGTTTTTTGGAGGGGTGAGATTGGAGGGGAGTTATTAAGTGCCTTTTATAGCACATTTAAGATTTTGCATTCCTCTACTCTTTGCCATCTCTCAAAACTTACTTTTGATTAAAAGTTTTACGCATTAAATTCGTCGAAAAAAAGAGAAAATCTATTTTTTTACTATAATTTCAGGCGTGATTTTTTTTTTTTTTATATAATTTTTAGATTCTACTCGCTTTTTCCTACTTAATAAGGAAACTTAATATACAGGATATCCATAAGAGAATATCCCAATTATAAATTTTAATATTATTATTTTATTATATATATTATTATTTTATTATATAAAATATGAATATAATTGAATGGCTAAATATTTATTTAAGTATGTTTAAGGGATTGAGAAAAAAAATTATAAATATACATGCTGCAATGGCAGAGAAAGCATTTTTTTCCTGCATGTGTGACTGCGGACAAAGTGGGGGAATGATATTTGCATTTAAAAAAAAATTTAATTTATCATATTTCAGTTTCAATAAGCAAATAATTACAGTTTATATGTATAACTAATTAATATTCATAGTTTAAATCACTTTTTATTTTTGTAATTTCAAAAATACGTCTTCAAGTCTACTCGGACATAAAAGTGCCCCTTTTCAGAGAATGACTCAAATATTATGATTCGGAAATTCATGTATTGGGTCGTTCGGAACATCGTATCCGTTTGTGAAGATCAATTTATACAGGAAAATTCTGCCCAGTAATTATTGGACATTAGATATCGCAATCAATGTCTAATAATTAAATGATAGAATTTTCCGGGACAAATTGATTTTTCCAAACGCACACAACTTTCCGAACGACCCAATATTAGTTAGGAATTTCTGAAAAAATAGAAGCCAAAGGTAAATTCCTCTTCAAAACAAATAGGTTAAGTAGTAGTATTCAACTAATGAAAATAGCCTCCAAGAAAAAAGTTTGAATTGTGATAATGCAGAAAATATTATGATAAATAACATGTTTAAAATAATCAATTTGCACAAAAAAAAAAAAATCAGAACAAAATGGCATCTATTTTAAAGTATAAAATCCAAAACTTTTCTTTAATACATCTCAATTTAAACAAGGATAAAGCAATTTAATTCAATTTATATAACGAATGATTTGTTTATAATGTATTTTCCAGTTAATTAAAAATATTTAACATTTTTACATCGCATATTTTCTTTAGATTATAAGAAACACTAGGTCACTTGTTTATTTACTGAAGTGTAAATATCTCAATTCTTTTGAACAAAATTCTTTATTATAAAAATACATATCACAGATAAATCTAATTGAATACCTCCTCTCTGTTTATAAATTGAAAGACATAACTGTAAATATAATGGAATGTAAATTTTAGAAACTGAAATTTTTTAGCAAAAAAAAAAAAAAAAAAAAAAAAAAAGTACCAAATGTCGTCAGTTTGCGATAAAAATTTTCTGACTCTAATAATTTTAAGTGTTTACGAATGAGTTAAAGAAGGTAAATCGTGTGTGACGCATTGATGAAAACTGGACGCTCTTAAACTTGTATTTAACCCCTTAATTCTCGCTCCCGTCATATTCACGGGCTGTGTCTTTTACTCAGATTGTTCGATTCCCACCAGTTTTATAAAATAGTGTAATTCATAGCTGCCAACCTTTACGCTTTTTTCATACCATTAAAATTTTATAGAAAATATTATCTCATTCAGTCGTCGAAATCTCATGATTAAAGAAGGCGAAAATCTCCTTAAAATTTTAGTGGTAGCCAAAAAGCGTAAAAATTGGCAGCTATGGTAATTGGCTTTATTTTAGTATCGTTTTACCTATCATTAAATAAGATGAGTATTTCTTTTTCAAAAAAGGGGTGCCAATAAGCAATTTGAATTTTTAAAACGCAATTTAATTCGAGCGTTAAGGTGTTAATAGAAAGAATATACCGTTTGAACAATGATCTAGATAAATTTAAATTGATTACTTTGTAATACCTGCTTAAACTATGATTAATAATCGAGTTGTCTATCATAGCAAAGAATTGAATATATTTTGTTTAGCCAGCGGAAAAAAATAAAAATATATCTTTAATCTATTTTGAATAAGAAAAGAGTACCCTATCTATTTCTTGCTACTAAGTTTTCAAAATTCACGCTAGTTTGTTGTTTATGGCAACAGATAGCAAACCCAGTATACAATCGCATAAAAATTAAATGAAACGTTGGCAACTCTAAACAGAAATTTCTTTAACCACTAACCGGCTCGGAGTAATTCTGTTTATAAACTGATGAAATAATGGACTGTCACCGCAATTTATAAACGAATTTATTAAAAGATACGAACTTGCTTTTTTTTCATGTTCATTATAATAGGAAATTTTTAGTTAAATATTCTTAGTCAGTTTTGGAATTAAAATTAAGTGTCCTTTTTTAAGGACACCGCGCCGGTGAGGGTTAACACAGAAGAGCCAATATGTTTTACAGCGTATAAAAATCTACAAAATATTTCACCTGTTTGTCCCTAAATTACAATTTAAAAAATATATTTTTTAAATTTATACCATTCAATCCTTTTGTTGATAAACATTAACAGAATGAAAACAAGAAAGTTTTTTGAAGCAACAGATATCCGTATATTTAGAAATTATATGTTGTGTTTAATCTTCTTTTTAATAATAATTTTTCTTTATAAAACTAATTCAATAATTTATTTGTTCTACATTTTAAAATCAAGAGAAAATTAAAAAGATATAATCTTGTCATTTAAACCTGTCCGCTGTAGTGGTACCGTCGGGACCACCTAATTTTAATCCCAAACTTACAAACGGCACCAAGAAAATTTTCTCACTTAACTGTTTTGACCGAACAGAGCTCGGCCAAGAAAAAGTTAGCCTGCTTCGTTACTAAAGGCTTTTCCAAACCACTAATTTTTACCTGAAATCTTCTGTAATTTAAATGGCAGACTTTTCTCGATTATTTAAAGCAAATATTTTTGTACTTAAACTTACTACTGGTTCGAAAGAGGTTTGACCTGGTTTATTAACTAACGTTTTATGGATGTTTGCAAGTATGTAATTACAATGTTAATGCTGTGCATGGCATCCAATATAGTTGGTATTACATAAAACCTTCCAAAACAAAATAAATAAAGTACATTTATGCTTGTGTTTCAATTATGCATAAGCCCAAGAATCTAAAAACAACAATTAATAAACAAAATAACATTTAAATAACAGTATTGTAGGTTTAGAAACATGTTAGTTTATGCAGAGCAATTTACTGGTATTGTGAAGGACATACATATTTATGATATCTTAACCCTTTCAAGGGTGGTGGTCACGTGACAATCTAATTTTAATTACGAAACTGACAAACGGTACTGCTTAATAACTCACACTATAACACAAATTATTTTAAAGGCGCTGGTTACTTGATATAAGAATTTATTTAACACAGAAGCAGCGCACCGCCGCTTTCTCCCACACTCACATCTCAACACAATATCCAAAGCTTAGTTCAGTTCACTTCAGATTATAGTCATTGTAATTTTAATTATAGGTGGCGCGGCATGTCTTGCTACATGGAACATACCGGCCCCCATTGACATGTTTATAACATTCAATAACAATTTTTACCAAGTACTCTAAATTACACAAATTAATACAAAAATTCACTATATACGTTAATTTAAATATAATCCTTTGAAAAATATCAATACAACACACATATATACACAATTACTTTTTTTTTTTTTAACTGTCATTGGCATCAGGCATGGGTAAAACACAAAATTTACTTATCGACCTTTTAAAGGTTCCATTTTGAGTGTTTACTTTAACTACTCGAATTTTGTTATAGTGACCATAATACACCTCAATAATTCTGCCTAATGGCCACTTATTTGTCGGTAAATTCTCTTCTATTAACACCACTAAATCTCCGATTTTTACATTATCTTTTTCAAATCTCCATTTACCCCTTTGTTGTAATTCACTTAAATAATTGTGATGCCATTTACGCTAAAAAAGTTGTAGAATTTTAGTTATTCTTTGCCATTTTTTGAGGCGATTTTCTCTTATATTGGTTAAATCAGGCTCAATAATGGAATTTAACGGCCTGTTTATCAGACAATGGGCCGGAGTTAAGACCCCAAAATCATTCTCATGATCTGATAATGGACTCAAAGGCCTGGAATTTAGAATTCCCCCAATTTGTATGACTACAGTAAGAAGTTCCTCATAAGTGAGATTGGCACATCCCACAACTCTCTTAACACCTTCGGGACGGGAGACTTTTACGAAATTTTTAATCTTTAGTCACCGTTTTTTAAAAACAGAAATTTGTATTTTGTTGAATCGAGAAAATACGCTGATTAAATCAGGTAAATTGTACAGTAAAATTTTACTGGTGAGGAAAAACAAGGATTCTGAGCGCTTCATGCGGCACGTATACGTGCCGCTCGTCCCCAAGGGGTTAAAGTGATACTTAAATGATTTTATAGCGGCCTCCCAAAGACCCCCGAAATTGGGTGCCCTGGGAGGGATAAATTTCCACTCAATGCCTTCCGTGGATAAATATGCTGCTAATTTCTCATCAGGTTTCTTTACTAACTCATAAAAAGCCTTAAGAATCTTATTTGCACCAATAAAATTTTTCGCATTATCCGAATACAATTTGGAACATTTACCTCTGCGTGCAATGAATCTTTTCAATGCAGCTATAAATGATTCGGAGGTTAAGTCTGAAACAATTTCTATATGTACAGCTTTAAATACAAAACAAACAAAAATACAGATATAAATTTTTTGCAAGATAGTTCTACTTGCATACCCCACTTTGACCATAAATGGGCCACACAGATCTACTACCGAAATATTAAAGCAGTAGTCCAATTGGACTCTATCCCTGCGCAAATCGCCCATTAATTGATTTGCAATAACTGGTTTAGCTTTAAAACATGGGATGCACTGATGAACAACCTTTCGACATGTTGAACGACCATTTATTGGCCAAAATTTTCCTCTTACGAAAGAAAGTAATGTTGAAGCACCGACATGAAGGTATTTTTTATGATAATAATTTATAACAATTACAGTAAAATTATTAGACTTAGGCAACATCGCTGGGTGATTCCTCGCAAAATTTAAATCACTGTTATCTAACCGGCCTCCAACCCTTAAAATTCCAAATTCATCTAAGTATAGGTTGAGGCTTTTTAGCTTACTACTTGGATTTACCGAACCTTTGGTCTGCAGACTACGCATATCTGCGTTGAATTCTGCCCTTTGGACAGATTTAATTAAATAAATCTCTGACTGCTCCAAGTCTGAGGTTGACAAAGGCCCACCACACTTATAAAGTGGGTTTCTTGCATTCATGACAAACCTGAATATATAACTAAGAATACGTAAAATAGTTATATAATTATTACTAAAATTAATTAAGTCATTAACAAAACAGTTATCTGTAACATTACAGTTCATTACACTAACTTCATTAAAAGGATTTGAATTTGTTTTGAGCTCTTTTTTGAACTCTTCATTAGCTTCTGGTATTATTACTGAATTTTGGTGATAGTTAGTGTTATTAAGAAAAATGGGTCCACGCCACCACAAGTCACAATCAATGAGTTTATCTGGATCCATACCTCGTGAAAGTTTATCAGCCGGATTTTGTTCAGAGCAGATATGACACCACTGTTCAGGACTAGAGTTTTCTTGAATTTTAGCCACCCTATTTTGCACAAATTGTTTGAGATCAATAGGTTCCTTTTGAATCTACGCTAGAACAATAGTTGAATCGGACCACAGGAAAACATTAGTAACTATTACTTTCATGGATGATAAGACTCTTTTTACCAGTTTCGTTAGCAAAACTGCGGCGCATAGTTCAAGTCTGGGAATAGTTAGACTCTTTACTGGTGTAACACGTGATTTGCTAGCTATTAAATTCACCATCACATTTCCTAGAGAATCAAAAGATTTACAGTAAACCGCTGCTCCATAATAACGTTCTGAGGCATCTGCGAAACCATGTATTTCAACAATTTCCGGGTTTTCAATTATAATACGTCGACTTATTTGTATATTATTAACACTTTTAAGCGATATAAGAAATTGGTTCCACTCGTGATATTCTGACTCAGGGAGCTCGTCATTCCAGTCAATATTAATCATTCTATACATCATCTTGACATCTGCAGTTAAAACATAAACATGTTCTCGGAAGCTAATCATGATTGTAAATAAGTCGTTTTGGATGACTCTGCCATTATATTGTAATGAATTTAGGGATGTCCCATTTGTTGTTGCGTCAGAACAATTAAAAACAACTCTGAGTTTAGTTGTCGATTTTTCTGGACGAAATATACCATGATGTGGAGCATAGTACACAATATCCGGTTCTTGTGTTTCTGTCACCTGTTTCATATACCCTAAATCTTCGTATTCCTTCAAGAATTCTTTATACAGTTTAAAATATTGCTCATCCCTTGATAAGCGAGTCCACAGCGATCTGAGTTTTATGAAAGCAAGATCCACAGATTGGCCTAAACACGAAGGATTTTCCTTTAAAGGCATTTTCACTACGTATGTACCTTTTGCATTTCTCGAATGCGTACGCGCAAAATGTTTCTCGCATATCTCAAATTCCTTATTTTTTGGTAACTCTACCTCAATATTTTCGACTTCCCAAAACTTTTTTAATGTTTTGTTTAAATCCTCCTCCTGAATTAGCCCACAATGAACTTTAACCTCATCTCCCTGTTCTATGCTTCCACTAGCCACGTATCCAAATACAGTATTTTGAAAAGTAATTTCGAACTCTGAGAATATATTTGTCCTGGTCTTAATAATTCATAATATATTTCCGCACCTATCAACAAATCAATTTCATCAGGACAGTTAAATCGGTAGTCTGCTAACATATTTAAATCTGGGACCTCAACATTTACATTAATCACTCTTTGCGGAATGAAATCTGTAATTTTCTTTACTACTAGCATATTCAATTCCCTTTCAAAACTTTTATCTCTATTCCCGATTTTTGTCTTTACGCAACCCTTTACTGTGATAGAAGAATCATCTAAACACGAAATTAAAGTGTTTGTTTTATTAATTTTAAGTTGCAGTCGATTAGCACACTGCGAAGTTATAAAACACGATTGTGATCCGACATCCAATAAACATCTAACTTCCTGCCATTCCGAAAATTTATCTTTCATGAAAAGGCGAGCCGTGCTCAATAACACAGTTTTTGTTTTATTTCTTTCGAAACTAGTGGCGACAGTCTGGCTCGGAGGAAAAGAAAATTTTTCTTCGCTTGAACTTTTTATTTCTGCACCTGCCTAAAACACATGACCTCGAAATTTATTTTGATTATTACTCGATTCATTTTCTTCCCTTGGAAAATGAATGAGCTTGTTATGGGGCAGTCCACATTCGCAGTTTTTATAATTACATTTCTGTACGCAACAATTATAATTTAAACATTTGAAACATGCTTTATTTAATTTCACAACTTCAACTCTTTCTTTTATCGAAAGTTTTTTCATAGCTGCCAACTTGTACGGATTTTTGCTACCACTAAAATTTAATAGAAAATTCTGCCTAGTTCAATCGCCAAATTTCAGTGAATATTGATAATTAAATAAGGCAGAAATTTCTGCTAAATTTTAGCGGTAGCAAAAATCCGTACAAGTTGGCAGCTATGTTTTTTGAATAGCGGACAAGAATGCAATGCATGATACGCAATGGGTTTACACAAAATAAATTTATTATTTTTTGTTTCTGAAAGGAAAACATTTGAGACCCCCCCTTTCAGGGCGTGCACTTCGCAATTTATTTCCCGCTATTTGTTTATTTTCACTTACGAAATTTCTCGAATTTGATTCATTTCTGTTTTTATTTTTAACCGATAAGAAAATATCGCATTCTCTGCCAAGTTGCTGTGGTTTAAAATATGATTCAGCTTGCTTAATTGCGATATGACTCATTAATTCGCGATCTAACGAATTGAAAATTCTGTGTGAAACAATCAGATCGCATAATGATTTAAAATCATTTACTTCACGCAGACTACAGTAATATAGAAAAATTGATTTCAACCTGGATGCAAATTTAACGTAATTTTCTGACGGTAATTTTTGCGTTTTCCGTAAATTATTTAAACACTCTTGCGCTGTAGGTTGAAATTCCTTTAAGACTATAGTTTTCAATTTATCTCGCTTTTTCCCCGAGAATGTTTAGAAGAATTTCTGCCTCAAACTCTTCGGGTACATTTTTAGTTTTGAACGCTTTTTCAAGTGATTGAAAGAAAAGGTTAAATGACCCAGCTCTCGTCGGTACACAGATAGTTAATGTTTTAACACTTTTAATAAAACTTTCTAGGTTATTGCTCACTATTTCCGTTTCCGATTTTTCTGTTAAGGACGATAAATTTTCGCGGGAATCTCTACGCACTTTGGCCAATTCTAGTTCTTTCTCTATCTGAGCTAATTTAATTTTTTCAAATTCAGAATTTTGGGAAGGTTCTTTGCGAATATTTGCTATTTCTAACTCTTTTTCTAATTGCGCTAATTTAATTTTCTCTAATTCTAGTTTAGATTTCTCAGTTTCTTTTCGCGACTTATACTCCTCAACAACCGAATTGACTACATCTTTCATTAATTTCTCATTTGAGTAATGCTCACTTTTCTCTATAATATCTCTCAACTCTATAATTTTACTGCTTTCAGGAGCAGTTAAACCTAATTCCTCAACGACAAGCTTAAGCTCGTCTTTATTTAAATTATCAATAACAGACATAATTTAACTAAATCAAAACTAGGAAAATTGCTCTTACCTCAGTCGCTGCGGCAATCACGAAGTATAGCTGCATAAATCCACGGGCATATTTATAAAAGATAATATCTCAACATTGAATTCTTCTTACTCACAAACTTCTCTTATTAGGCACAAATTATCACGACACTCTCACAAAAAAGGTGAGCTAAACATCTTTAAGCACAAACAGAACTAAATCACATACTGTTCGAATTTGTTCTTGTTATCAAAAGCACACGAATTATTTTAATTGTACTCCTCCGTTGGGTCGACGGACCATGTTTAAGAACTCACACTATAACACAAATTATTTAAAGGCGCTGGTTACTTGATATAAGAATTTATTTAACACAGAAGCAGCGCACCGCCGCTTTCTCCCACACTCACATCTCAACACAATACTCAAAGCTTAGTTCAGTTCACTTCAGATTATAGTTACTGTAATTTTAATTATAGGTGGCGCGGCATGTCTCTCTACATGGAACACTTATAAAAAAGCTTCAAAAGAACAAATGTGGAACTTTATCATATGTTTTCGAGTCTAAAGATTAAAATGTTTATCTGCTGTCAAATATGCTTACGATATGATGTTTTTCTTTTTTCATCTGCTTATGTAAAACTTCATCGCCACAAGTTTCCACTACCAGCAACGTGGAAATATAAAATTACTTTACATGTTCAGGTTTACACTTGCCAAGTTCTCGTCTGTTCCTTGAACGTAAACGGTACCTTCCCGAGCAGTGGTTTGCTATTGCATACTAAAAATGTATGCGTTGTCATTGCCAGAAGTTCGTTTTAAATAGACGCGTGGGAACGCAAATGGCCGTTTTTTTTCATGGGAAGTTCCTGCATTTTCATACTTTGCGGAAGCTAATCCATCTTCTGCGCTTGCAATCTAATTGTTAAAAACGGTTTTGCAAACAATTTAAAATCCTGCGAAAATCCATAGAGTCAACATTTTCTGCACGTTTAAAAACTGTAGCGTATATGTAAAAATAAAATAGGACACTGAAAAAACAAAAGCAGCCTCAAAAAAGGAAAAAGAGGGAATAATTAAAGCGTAAAAAAACAACAACAGGATTTTAAAAACAAGATTCGTTAGACGCCTGAAGTCAGTTACTAAAACAACCTAGAAGTAAAGCTGCAACAACCAAAACCTTAATCTATATAGAACCAAACCATTTAGGAATCAAAAAGAAAAATTGAGGCCTAGAAGGAAGGTGAAAATCAAAAATGAGTTAAAAGCAAACTGAAAAGGAAAAGATATGAAAAAATTTGTTGTATCAGGCATTCATTATTTACTTCGTGTTTTATCGATGGTCAAAATTAAAGATCTGTTAAATATGGATTTTGAAGTATTCATTATTTAAGTACAATGTATTCAAGATAACGTACCGTTATGATTTTTAATTTAAATTATTAGTTTATTTAATTTTTCAATAATAAGCTATTCAACTTTCAGTTTTATGTATTTTAACTCTTTAATAAGTAATTAAAATATGTATAGAAGGTAAATGAATATTTTAAGATGAACCGACGTGTATAAAACGCATTCTCACATTTAGGACAATGGACGTCTCATTTAGGATTTAACTGCCGTAAATGCGACAAAAATTACTTAAATATGAAAATGGTATATTGTTGGCTTATAGCAAAAAATACGATTCAATTTTTAGGAAAGAAGTTAGTTTTGAACTAAACGTACAGTATTCAATAATTTTCAGCTTCATAAAATACATATTTATTTAACGAAATGCCAAATATACCCTGAATGCGACAAAATTATGGGGAATCGCGTCTTATTTCGGCACAATGACCTTACAAATGGAAATAATAAACTTACTATTAAAATTTTAGTTTCATAATAGATTTTCTCGCTTAATTTAATCACATTGTTTGTAATATATTTTTTTATTCTATTAAATGGTCATTTCAGTTGCACTTTCAATTTTACACTGCCATTAATACTTATAAATTTTGCTCAATATTTGCTGGAAATTTTGTTTATTTAATGAAAAACATTCCAGCAAAGAGTTTATCCCTTAGTAGTATTATGGGATCGTACACGGGCTTCCCGGGTCACAGAATATAAGTGAATTTTTTCCTTATAGAACGTTCTAAAAATTGAAAATATACGGTGGTCATAAGATTAAAAAATTGCAGTTGCGAAAATTTCAAAACCGAAAATATCTGTGCATGTGAACAGTCGCACTCTTAACTCGAGATTCTAATCGTAAAAATAGTAAAAATTGACGTAAATTATGTTTTTAGACGCATTGTAAAAATGTTTAGTTTTATCTAAGAAAATGATAATTTTCTTTTAAATATGACGTCATTTTCACTTAAGCATTTCGCCTTGCGTCTGAAACTTAGTATCAGTACACACGCAGAAGGAAACAAATATGAAAACTTTATGAGGAAAAATGCGTGTTTTCGAAAGAATTATGTCATTTGCCGTTCCAAAAATTATATCCCTAATGGGATTTTGAACCACGAAACCCTCTACAACAATTTGTATCAACAATTTTTGATTTTGTATCAGAAAATGGCATGAATAAAGATAAATAAACCTCTTTTTTTCTCTCTTCTCTGCAATAATGAAAGCTATCTAATTACCACCATTATGAAGAAATGTCATAAAATACTCTAAAAATAAAAATAATAAAATGGTGATATTAAAAAAAGAAACATCCAGTACGGGTACATCTACAAATGAAGAGCTTTCAGTTAAAAGAATTATTAGTAAAATATAGTTCAGCAGAAAGAACAGGGCAGATAACTAAAAAACCGCCTTGTATTTTAAATATACACATAGCACGACATAGCACGTATTTTAATTTAATTTTTCCTTTTCAGTTTTTATTAGAAAATGGCAACAAAAAGATACAGTAATCTACAATTTTCCCTTTATTTTCAATAGAAATGGAGTACTTCAGTTGCCACGATTACAAAAAAGTATTAAAAAATACAAAACAATTAATATCTCAAAAATAAATTGAAATACAGCTTTCAAACAAATTGCATCTAAAAGAACATTTTTTCCGTATACGACGGTGTAAAAATTGAAAATGTGCGATGTTTAGAAATTAAAAATTTGCAGTAGCGAAAATTGTAAACCGAATTTTCATTATATAAAATTATGAAAAATTAAATTAAACAAATTATGTTATTTTTATAAAATTATAGTATAATGTCTTAAAGAATAGCAATAAAATTTTATTAGTCAAGAGAATTTTGAACTGAAACTTGGGAAACCTGATAATATTTTAAACCTGGAATTTTTGCTTATATCTTTATGTTTACTTGTCTAACTCGCGAAGTGAATTCATCCAGGCGAGAATCATCCGATCTGAGCATGAACGCTGTATGTCACTACTCTTCTATAACGACACTCTAAATTGCTGTAAAACGTTGCGTTTTATCAGTGTTTGATTTCAATTAAGTGAAGCATTTTCACCTGTAAAGAATTTTAAAGCAGCGGGGGTGAAAATGGCGCACTTCTACAAAACATATTTCAGTTTCCAATAATTAATAAGAATTAAAACGCACCTTTTTTAAAAATATAAAATGACGTTATTTGCTTCGCTAAATCATTCTATTTTTACGACCCAGTCTTAAGCAACACCTGTAGAAAAGTATGCATATGACTTCATTATAGCGGAATAATACACAAACCAAAAAAAAAAGGAACAGAGAGAGGAGGAAATTTTATTTGTACAGTAGAAGATCTTTATAGTCATATATAATGCACAGCTTCTGAGATGTAAGCAATGAATTTTGTATTTAAGAAGCACCTGTAATCCATATTGTAAAAATATGGACACCCTTTAGAGGATTAAATTTCAAACATAATTTCATCTTTATCTGCTTAATTCAGATTTTTTTTAAATGAAAATATTGCTATTTTTAAATGTAAAATTTTTGGAATTAAGTAATGCAATGATTTTGACCCGGCATGTGTGGATAATTTTTACAAATGATTTAACGATATGCAAAATGATCAATATCATGCAAAACTTTATAACCTGCACAACTTTTGGTCCTAAGAACTGCAATATAAAGATCTAATGCAATTGATTTGTTCCAGACGTACATTGTCATATTTACAAGGTAAGTTTTAATGTGTGAAATGATCTATATAACGCAAAATGTTGTATGTTTTGGTTTGCATTATAAAGACCTATTGTATATAAATACTATATGCAAGTTTAAATATTAACCTTTATTGTAAAGGCATAAAAAATAAATTGTTTCAGCTGCAAGATATTTTTTTTATTTTAATGATGGTTAATATTATGTTAAATTTTTCAACCTTAGTATTTCCACGAATTGGTATTATGGACCTAATTTTACATATGAATTTTTACTTTTAATGAAAAGGTAGCATTTTATTATGAGATTTCCAACAACTTAATGTTTTAATGTAGAACAATGAACATCGGAAAAAAGAGGAAACCACCAGAATGTAGAGTGAACATAAGGAACAGAGTATTCATCTTCCAACACTATAGAATTGATAAGTTCATACTCTGATTCAGGATGATGGTCATACAGATAAAATATAAATTTTCCATTAAGTTAATTGAGTAGGAATAATTAAAGTTAAGTTTGAAAAATCAACAAAGGTAGATTTTTACATGTGTAGCTTAACATAAATTGTTTTCGACTAAGTTTTTGCCAGATTTTTTTTTTTTTTGACAAAGTTTATACATTATTACAATTAAACAAATTTGAACATCTATATTTATGGTAAAGGAAGAAAAGAATAAATCATTTCAGCTACATATTATTATTTTTTAATTTCAATATATGTTGAATATTTCTATTGATTATGTGAAAAAAATCTATCAAAATTGCTTACATGGTAATAAAAGTAATTTTATTCAAACAATACAATATAACACTTTTCAACCTTACCATTACCACCAGAAAGAAAAATTAAAAAACATAAGAATGTATTTACTGGAAAATTTTGAATAAATTATTTTATTAATGACATTTGAATTTTCCTAAAAAGGTACACCTTTTAATAAAAGAAAATAAATTCCGAAAAATGTTTAAGTTATTTCAGAGCAATTTCACTTTCAACATAATCATGAAAAATTTTGCTTCAGATATTTTTTACATTATCATGACAGTGAACTTAGTTATGATTTTCCATATAAGCAAAATATATATAGATAGATATTTCTATATTAACCAAAAAAAAAATATTTGAAATAGTTAAAAAATATATATTATATGCATATATTTTCGAACCTGGATTCACCAATATAAAATGGCAAACATTCCCCCCCTAATATAAAGATATATTGATTACCAATACTATGTCAAGACAGGTAATCAGTATCTCTCCTTATATTGAAAAAAAAAAGCCTTGCTATTTTATAGTGACGAATCCAGTTGTAACCAATATCGGCTGGTCCGGCGCTCCCCGATATTGGCCGGCCCGGCGTTTGCCGATATCGGCTTTATTGGGTCCCGATATCGGTCGGTATTGGATCCCGATATTGGACAATATTGGAAAAAATAGTTTGCCATACAATATCGGCCGATCTGGTGTTTACCGATATTGTCCGATATTGCGAATTCGCTGTCCCCGATGTTTGCTGATATTGCTATGCCACCTGGGATGATGCTTCACTTGGTGGCTTTATTGGTGTCTCGAACTTGATGGTCTTTCGGTGCTGTGTTTACTGACATTTGTGTTTTGGACTTGCATGTAGTTGTGGGGGATACTGCTTTTAAACATAGATTTTATACACTGATGATGTGAGTCCTGAAACTCACGAAACGTATACGTCTGGTTTTATTCACATTGCCTAATTTATTTATTCTGTGTTTAAACGTTGATTATTGGTGATTTATTTCGAATATTCATTTTCACCATATTCAGTCACAGTTTTCTACGATTAAATTAAACTAAAATTGATATTTAGTAAAAGTGATTCTCAAAAGTAAGCACATCTAGTATTCCGCATGCACGACACCGATTTAGAAATTTAAAGAGGTCGAACATGATTATTTGATCGGCGGATGATACGCCGGAAATTACGGAGTGTCGGCAGCTCGGACCCATACTCAACAACTTACAATATCGTATACGCATGCTTGCCAATATTTAACTAAACTTCCGTAAAATGTGAGTTAAATTGACCCAGGTTATACACGTTACTAACCAGAAAATTTATTTGATTTATCATTATACATTTAAAATCTTGTTTCACTATGAAAATATTTTTGAGTTAATTTCTTTAGTAAATTTCTGGTTCGAAAGGTGATTGGTGAACTGGGTCAATTTAACCCCTTAATTCTCGCTCCCGTCATATTCTCGGGCAGTGTCTTTTACTCAAATTGTTCGATTCCCACCAGTTTTATAAAATAGTGTAATTGGCTTTATTTTAGTATCGTTTTACCTCTCATTAAATAAGGTGAATATTTCCCTTTAAAAAAAGTGGTGCCAATAAGCAAGTTGAATTCTTTAACAGCAATTTAATTTGAGCGTTAAGGGGTTAACTCGCATTTCACGGAAGTTTAAGGGAAAGTTAGCGAACATCGTATACGCATACAAGGATAATTTGTAAATACATTCAAACTTAATTTGTTAATTTTTCCGGTTTGAATTTTATTTATTTGTGTATTATTCTAGATTATAGGAAATCCGAATTTTCCAAAATTGTTTTGGAGTAACTAAAGCAGACCATTATTTCCAAAGTAGGTTCCTGTATATGGTTTCCTTTTTTTCGGGGGTGGGGAGTTACAAGCCTTTATTCTATATTTTTATAATATATAAAGTTACTACATTTATTGCAATTTAGAATTTCAAATATAGTCTAATGAGTACAAAAATGTATAGAAGTTGAAACTATAAGTAATCCTGAAACGGTTTTAGAAGTATTTTTAGTAAGTATTTTTAGTTTTTTCCTTTGATATTGTTAGTAACACAAATAAATTAATTTCTCACGAGAAGTTTGAAATTCGCCATCACTTAACCCTACCTGCGCAGCCATGCATATATGAAATAATTAAAATTTAAATATTTTATTAAATAAATTCAATTTCTGGTAACCACTATGTTTGAATAAAAATACTCGGTTTATGTAATAACAAAAGTCTATTATGAAATATGGCAAAGAATTAGTTTTCAAAATTTGTGGTATCTAATTCTACATATGAGAATAGAAAATGTACCTCCAAAAGAAACATTCGTGGAGTTTAGGATTAAAACTGTTTCTATCCACTTTTCAAACGATTTCACTTTTATAACTGATTATACTTAAAAAAAAAAAAAAAAAAAAAAAAACTATACTAATATTAAAATAAACGGTCATGTACAAGTATTACTCGCGCGCAGAAAATTCCGTACCTTAAATATATTAATTATTAACTGAGCTGAGTTATTACAGAAAACAATCTTTGCTAAGAGAATAATAAGACTATGTAAAAAACTAAACAACGTAGGGTTGCGTATAGCTGTATATACTAGAAAAGTACAAATGGATATACAATGAAAGTTCAGGGAGATATGAAGCCTAAATAGTATCAAATATTGCTATTCTGTACAACCCCCCCCCCTTTTTTTTTATCTTATCTTAATCTGTTTATGATGAACGTATTTGGGTGATAACAATAAAAGTAGTGCATATTTAAACTTCATTTGCCATTCCATAAAACCAAATTCAGCTTAGTAATAATCTTTTTTTTTTTTTTTTTTTTTTTTTTTTTTTTTTTTTACAGTGCACCTAAGACAAAACCCTTGTTCAAAGTTTAAACTTTGCACTGTGCTAAACTCGCTTCGAAAGGAGGTAGCAAAATTGCGACGCCGATAAGATCCGTGCCACGTTTTCCTAGAAAAGTTTCTTAACATTTAAAGACGCGAGTGGCGTATTGAAAGAGTCACTCACCGTAAACTAGTCGCAAGTCCCATAGTAATTATGTGATTAATTCTAATTAAATTAGTGATCTTAGAATGGTTACGTTTTTACTTTTTAAGTACGGAACCCTAAAAAAGTAACGGCTGTTTGTTTGTTTGTATTGTGTAATATCTTGAACTACCAAACCGATTTCACAGTAGTAATGGAAAATTGATGGTAGCCGTCCCTGTTCTAACATAGAATATATTTTATGTCAGTTCCAATACCCTCACGAGGGATGCAGGAGCAAAAGACGTTCTAAAAATGCGGTTTTTGTAATACTGAAGGTATTAGAAATTAGAAATTTTGCGTAGTTGTTACTTATACGATGTAAATGGGTGAAATAAAAAAATTATGTCCTTTCCATGTCAATAATTAGAATTTTTTTTTTCTGGGTAAAATGGGAAAGAACGCTTTTTATTTTTTGTTTCCATTAACCGTTACCGGCGCGGAGTAATTCTGTTTATAAACTGGTGAAATATTGGATTGACACCAGAATTTATAAACGAATTTATTAGGAAATACGAATATGCTTATTTTCACGTACATTATAATAGAAAAATTTTAATTAAATATTCTTGGTGCCGTTTGTCAGTTTTGAAATTAAAATAAGGTGTCCTTTTTTTAAGGAAACCGCCCTCGAAAGGGTTAAAACAATCAGTAAGGACTTCATTAGTAAACAAAAAATTATTTAAAAAGATATTTTTTTTTAATTAAAATTATCCAATTTTATTCATCCTGACTAACAAAACAGTCTGTCGGGACAGCATAGTTTTCAATTTAGGTTTTTAACTAATAATATTTAAAATTACATTTTCAACTGGTTTTATGTAATCATAAAACATAGTATTTTAACTAGTTAGGCCCGGAACACTAAAATATTTATTTATTATTGTTATATTTTAACCACTTGAGGGGCGGTGGGATAAAATATATCCCACCTAATTTAAATAAGATTCTCACCAGAAAATTGTATGTAAATTTTATATTTTTAACTTTGGGGGAAAAATCGTCGAATAATTGCTTTTCCTTATTTAAAAATAAAAAATTCCGATTCTTCCGGTGAGAATTGAATATTTAGAGACATTTTTGCTTGTCCCTCAAGGGGTTAAGATTAAATTTTGTACTTTGAAATTGTAATATCTGTTACTGTAACTTTTCTTACCAAAGAAATGACTTCCATTGTTTCGTACAGACGTTACTACTGCGCCTACGTGTAGGTAAATATATTAGAAATGATATGATACAGCCATTTTGAATTTGTTCTGCACATATACGGTCAGTAAGCTGAAATATCTGAATTCGAGATTAGTGTTTTTTCTGTTTGTAACCTATCTTACATAAATTTTAAATTAAAATATTGTCATTTTAATTAAAGTTTTATTTTTATTATATGAAATTAAGATAACGTATTTTAAATAAATGTCAGATTTAGATATTTTTGTAAAAATATAGAAAATACTATATTTTTTCTTTGTTAAATGTAACATCTGCTACCTGTAACTTCTGTTAGTACATATTTGTAACAGGTGTAGATAAATTAACAAAAATGTAGTTTAAAATTCATATGCGTAATAGAAATCCATCACAGTTCTTCAGTGGTGCCATTGTTGTTAGATTATTACTGTCTAATTAGTGTTGCTCAATGTAACTTCTGTTACAAAAATGTAACCCCTGTACTATATGCATAATTTCTGTTGCTCGCACTTTTTCTCTATCTTTTTCTTGTTGTATATGAGTAGCTCTTAAAAAATGTTCCCAAAACATCAAAAGGCATCTCTTCTTTCAATATATTAAAACCATTTGACTATTTAAAATATATATAGTACGGGGATTTGAAAATTTGGCTGTAATGCTAAATACAAGTAACAGAGGTTTCATATTTTCATATAAATTAATCTACATTACTGTTTTCATTTGAATATAAAATTACATATTGAAGTCTAATACACTAATGATGATATAATAGACTAGAAATAATATTTTGATAGAAATATAAATGTTGTGAATAGAGTGGATATTGTCCAGTACAATATTAACCTTCAAGCCTTTCTGGGACAAGGTACTTCTATTCGTAAAATGCAGAAATGAATGGTGACACCATAATTTACAAACAAATTTATTTCAAAATAAGCAAAAGTTTTTTTTTTCACATACTTAATAAAAAGGAATTTTTCATTCCAATATTCTTGTGCATATGTGCCATTTAGGAATTAAAATTAAGTTAGGGGATAAGGTATTTTTAGGTGACTGTATTTTTATCTATTTATAGTAACTATGAATTTAGCGATGCTGGAACTGATTTTATATAGGTTGTATACATATAAACACAGAAAAAATTGTATTTGGTGAAAACAGAATACTTAAATATATATATATTTATTTATCTTTTGGGAAAAGGACATAAATTGTTTTGTCCCAAATACTTTTTAAGAACAGTTTATAAAGAATTCTAAATTTAAGTAGTTTGAAAATGCGAAAAAAGCGCTCTTAAAACTATCTAAATTGAATTTGAAATTGAAATCCATGGAATAGCTAAAGATAGAAAAATCAAATTGGGCATGGTAGATACTCATAAGATGAAAATGCTCTCTAAGGACAGTTTCTAAAAAATTCCAAATTCAAAAGGGTGGAACGAGCGAAAAGCGTTCTAAAACTTAAAAAAAAATGATTTCTATGGAATCTCAGGAAATACCAAACCGATTTGATAATTAATGGTTGTAAATTGATAGTGACTTTCACTGCTTCATCATAAGCTATATTTTATATCGGTGCCTCTTGCTGTAGATTAATTAGGAGCTTAGTTAGAAAATTCAACCCCGGGATGGATAAATTAGAGTGAGGGGGTAGAAAGGTTCATAATGAAAGAATTGTTAGAGAGTTTTCCGATGATATATTATATGAAGGTTTAACAGGCATGCTGCCTACGCACTGCAAAATCATGCAAAAAACCAATCTCGAATTTTTTAGTTCCATATTCCACCACCAGTGGGCGTAACACTACTCTTAACAAAACTGCTTCTGAACGAAACTCCGTTAAACAACTTACTCGTACATATATTAGTAAAGGGGGTGGCGGACTAAAGGAACAATTTAAGAGATTTACTGAGATTACAATTCTAAATAATGGTAACTACACTTTAGAATTTTTTATATTAAATAAGTAAAGTGCCTCCCAGGGATCCGTCAAAAAACTGCATATTAAACGGTAGATAACGGTACTGTTTTAAATATTTGATCGCAGCCCTCTTCCCCCCAGAAATTGGATGCTATTACTTTTTAAAATCTTTATTATGTATTATAAACTATCTAAAAGTTCCAAATCAATCGGTTCGTTAGTTTTCTTAATTTTAACAAATTCACGTTTCAACAAAGCATTCATTTTCCTTTTTCAAAATGGATTTTTTTTTATAAAACAAAAACTCGCGGATCGATATTTATAAAATTTAGATATTATTGAACAGCGTTTAAAGATAGGGCTAGATGCATAACTTTAAAATATCTAAAGGGTGTATTTAAAAAAACTTTAATGGCGTCCAAAGAATCCTAGTATAAAAATCATTTGCGGTTTGGGGTTTTTATTCCGTAGCCAGTCGTTTTCTATTCAAACACCTTCTATTGCTGTAAGAGATTTCTCAAAAATCTGTGCTTCTATGAACGGAAATAAAAGAGATTTTGTAAATGGATTTTTAATGGTTTTGTCAACTGTTTACAGGAGTATAAATATAATTTTTAGAATTTCTGAAAGGGGATTATTTTAAGCGTCTGTCTGTGTAATTTTCGAATTTTTAGGACCAGTAGAATATACAGTCTTTTTTAAAAAGCCCAGTACATTTATCGCCCTAGCAGCGGAATAATTCTATTAACCATTCCCCCTCTCTTCCAGTTTTTGAAGAAATATTCTGCGGTTTGATAAAAATCTATGTTTTGTTGAATTATGATTTCTTTTCCATTCTTTTAATTTGCGGGTTTTAATTAATTTCTCAACTAATTATTAGAAATTTGAAATTCTGCAATTTATATGTATTAGGAGAGGTCTTCGGCTATCCTCACACAAAGTTTGAGCCCCGTACGTGCCGTAGATTTTGCTAGCCATCGCACACAGACAGACACACAAACAGAGCGAAATATTGTCTTATTAGTATAGATTTCATTCTCCTTTGGAAAAATTACATTAAAACAAAAAATAAATTTAATTTTATAGGAAAAAAGTCCAAAAAATATTCTGTAATATGTTGCACGCCATATAATTTATATATATGAATATATTTCATCATTTAAATAGCGAATATGTTAATTGATTTCACTATGAAATTCTGACTGTTCTTGTGCATGATATTAACATATTGTGCAACCTAAAAATTAATGTTATTCAAAATGGTCTTTCCTTCCCTTGAAATACAACGCATTTAAATTATGTCTAGCCAAATACATTGTTAGGGACAAACTGGTACTGATATTAAAAGATATTTTTGTGAATTGATTAAAAACATAAATTTTATGTTAAGTTATAAGTTTTAGCTTTAACAATTTTTTCACAGAAAATAGACTTGCCTCTCTTCGAAAATCAGCGGCTCGTACAATGCTGCATCGGCATTTTATTGTCATAAATTAATGCAATTTCTGGAGTACGATTTATTTTTAAGGGATACTGTTTGTTTGAGGTACTTATTTTTTATTTTATTGACCCTCTTTGTTAATTCGCTTTACAATATCAGGCCACCGCCACCTGAATACGAGATCGGACTCCTGACACAAAAATGGCGGCTGCGTAAGGCGGATTTTTTTAAACGTATGTACGGTCCCTTAAATTTAGACACCATCAATTTTATAAAAGATTTCTTTGAATTGTTTAATCCAAGAAAAATAAAGCGGAAATTCTTTTAAGAATTATTGGTAACAAAATTGAAGGGGCCATACAAATGCTGAAAAAAATCCGACTTCGGCCGCCGCCATCTTTGTGTCAGCGCTCAAGGCTATTATTCAGAGTGCGATGATCAGGCTTCTCTCGCTTGCCACTATCTTGCACGCTACAAAATGTATCGCGTAATAATTCGTTTATATTATGGTTTTGCAAAGGATCTCAAACCTTTCCCGGCATCGTTTGAATTTTACTTTCACAGAATTTTTTTTATGTTCCTCCTGCAGTCTCAGAGTTGGAAAAAAATCTTTTTTAGAAATAAAAATATTTGTTTCAAAAGTGCCCTTGAGATCTAAAGTAATTTGGCAATCTGTGAGTCTTCCATCTTTTCTTCTTCATTTTACGAGCGATATTTTTATATTTTTGCCTAATATTTCTACTTCCTACTTGAGTTTTATCTGAGGCTATTTCCATGAGTACTTGTAGTATAAGTCAGAGGCTACGAATTTTGGCTACCAGTATTTTAGAACGGTAAAATGTGACTTATTTTATCGGAGATATCTCATTAATTGAATAAGGCGATGCAAACATTTTGAAAATAACGGTGGCCAACAAGCATAGCAGTTATTATCTATGTGAGTTACACTACAAAAACCCACGGAATTAGCCATGATTAATTAGTTTTCTCAAAAAAAATTATTTTCATTAAAGTATTAATTCTTTGGTTTCATACTTTAAAGAGGATATCATATTTTAGAACGTTTTACAAATCTGAAAAGGGGTAAAAAAAAACTGGCACATATCGGAAACCTCTCACCACACAAAGTATTTTCTAATGTGTATTTTAGATTGCCAAACAAGTAACAGTGAAACACGGTGGAACCCATGAACTTCTGGTCAAAAAAAAAAAAAAAAATCTAAAAATCACCCCTAGTATCCAAACAATAATTTGGCTTTAATTCCTTAACTTAAAATAATAATTTTGTTAAATCAATGCTGAATTAAAGCTACTTACGTGTAATTTTCGAGTTCATTTTAAAAATATAGAAAAACAAACATCAAGTTTGATATGCAACATGTAACTGCATTAAG
This sequence comes from Maratus speciosus, assembly GCA_963932465.1. NCBI lineage: Eukaryota > Metazoa > Arthropoda > Arachnida > Araneae > Salticidae > Maratus > Maratus speciosus. Next base: position 228,822 of record CAWVRF010000183.1, on the reverse strand, counting down.
ATCGCGGGAAGATCGCGGGAATTTCGTGAAGTGCTCGCACCCGCTTTTTGTTCTTAACTCTCCCCTTTTCACTGCGACGTTTTACATATATTTGGTTCTCATACATTTATGATAATTTTACATGCGTTTTTACCTAAATAATTTTTATCTACTGTACGAGAAAATACCTTAATCCTGTTACATGTGCTTTTTTTTTTTTAATGTCAGTAACTGGTTAGGTCTCAATTATTAGGGGTTTCACTCTATGTTTCCAGCGAACTGTTTTTGTTTGTTAAATCCCGTGAAAATACTGGATATTCCTTCCAAACATTTATAATTCATTATAAGAATCAATATTTGTGCCAAAACACGGTAGCTAAAATGCCGAACTTTCACATGAAATTTTTTATGTCTAAAATACAATATTCTTATTATAGTTCGCCATCTTTCATGAACTCTAGACAAGTTTAGCGCCGACAATTACGCTCAATTCCAAATAGTGACTAATAATTAAATATATTAAAATAAATATTGAAATTAACTGTAAGAAAAACATTCAGTGAAACGTTTTGTAATGTATATAAAGAATAAACAAACTGTAGCCTATAATGGTTTTCCCAGCGACTGATCAGCGATTTTTTATAATGGAAGCCTACATTCGAGCAATAGAAAGTTCGTGAAACAATAATCAACTTGCAATAATGCCATTCCGATAACCTAACGATTGAAATTATACAACGTAACCATGATCGTTAGATTTTCGGATAACTAGGAGTCTACAACAATAATTATTCTTAATCGTAAATTGATAAATGCAAACTATAATTTATTTTGTTATACAAACTGAATAGGCTTTTACATCTCTTTATGTCACAGACACCCAGAACCATTTGCAAAGTAGTTTTTATGAAGTGCCAAACTTTCTGAACGGTAGTTATCATTAGATGCTTATATTTTACTTTGTTATCTGCTGTCAAGCAGAAGCATATCATCTCGAGTTAAATTTTGTCTAACTTTACAGAATCCCAGAACATTAAAAAAAAAAGACATTTAAATTGAATTAGTTACTTTTTTTCAGGCATAGAATCTTATTTGTGTATTCCTTATAAGTACAAAAGGATAAATGGAACTGTATTTTTAAATAAAATGAATAGGCTCTTACACTTCTTCCTACTTCCGATACCATGAAAAATTTATTCATTTGTTCGGTATTGATGGATACACACAAGCTTTCTAAATTATGTAAGTTTTACTTTCGCACCTGCCGTTATTAAACTGCAGATATCCACGTATTAAAAGTATTAAAAATATTAAGCTCATCTTGGTTTGTTAAAACTAAAACGTTCAAATTAAATTAGCTTTTCTAAAAAGTTATTTATTCTAATAGTTACTATGCTAGATTGTTATAATCAATTTCAGTTAAATGAATAAGTTCACAAAACAGTAAATTTATTTCAGAATTATCTCATATGTTGTTCAAAACTTTCAGAGATTTTTTTTTAATTATTTGTCATTGGAGAAATATCGAACGCTGATTTAGTATTACACTGATTTACAACACAAATAGACTGATCCGAAGCATTTTAAATAGATTACTTGAACAATATATAACTAGATAGTACTCATCAAGATTTGACGGTAAATAACTTGAATGTTCCATTACAAAAATTCTTGAATTTTGAATTAGTTGCTTTTAAATAATTATTGAAATCGTGACAAATGTTTATATTGCATAAGTGATTCTTATTTCTTGAAGGCGAGCTAGAGGCTGCTGTCAGTCTAACAATTTGAATGAAGTGAAATAACTTTAAGTTTATAATTTACAACCAATTATGCTTGCCTTTTATCAGAAATTTACCAAAAAATACTGAGCTTAGAATTTATTTTTACTTACTACATTCTCATTTTTTTTTGTTGAAAAAATAACAATAACTATTTTTATTTATTTATTTTTCTTAACTACACGACCTTTAAAAGCTGCCATGAATTTTATTTATATCAGTCTCATTCTCTAAAAGCCGAATTTTTTAACTTGATGCAACTATCAATTTATAATATATATTTTTTATTAACTAACCTATTGAATGAAGTGAAAAAACTTTAAGTTTATAATTTACAGCTAATTCTGCTTGCCTTTTATCAGAAATTTACCAAAATATACTCGGCAGAGCATTTTTTTTTTACTTACTACGGTCTCTCTCTCTCTCTCTCTCTCTCTCTCTCTCTCTCTTTTTTTTAAATAACAATATCTATTTATTTATTTTTTTAACTGCACGACCTTTAAAAGCTGCCATGATTTTTATTTATATCAGTCTCATTCTCTAAAAGCCTAATTTTGAAACTTGGTATAACTAACGATTTATAATATATATTTTTTTATTACTTGAATTTTATTTTACTTTTTTCTTATTTTTTTTAAATATTAAACCATGGATATCAATATAATTTATTTTATAGTTTTTATATGAATATTTTCCTTTCTTTCCATTTTATTTATTTATTTATTTATTTATTTATTTATTTTTTACGGAAAAGAATGGTAAATTTTTCCTTCTGACTCACACACCTATATATTCTTGATAATAATCAAAAAATACAAAAAAAGTTGTAGATCAGCTCAATTTATTTGATAATTACATGCAAAATATTTTAGGTTAAATATTTAAATATAAATTTATGATTTTTTCAAAATATTTTTGAGTGTTACATTTTATTTAATAATAAACCATTCAAATACTAAAAAACATCAAAATCATATAACTTCTCCTCTTAATAAAATATCTCATTATTGAAATGAACTATCGCTAAAAATAGTACAGAAATCATTTGGCCGGGCATTGGGCTGGAACATGCGTCATCTACAAAAGTTCAGAGCTTTAAACTGGTGCTTTAGACCACCCTGCTAACCATACTTGCTCTACCTTTCCCGTAAATGAAAGATGTAGTAAATTTAGCTTCACGCATGCGCAAATGCGTGAATTTTTGAGTCTGATCTTACAGAATCAGATTTACACTTTAATATATATGATGATTGTAATTACCACACGTTACTAGCATTGGGCAGAATGAATGATTTTACTATCGAATGATTCATTCGAGCATGCACAGAAACATTGTTTCCAACCTTTGTGTATATTTTTATTCAAGTATCACCAGAAATTTGGCAAAAAAAAAAAGAAAAGAAAAAGAAAAGAAACATACTGATAGTTGCCAACATTTGTAACTTTTTTAATCAATTATCTTCAGAAATTGTGAAGAAAAGAAGATTTTCTGTATTTTTATGGGTTTCTTAAATTAATTCTAATTAAAAGAAAAATTTTTCGATGAATTTCTGATAGAATATGAATTTTAAAAAAAAAAGTATCTTGGCAGCTGTGCTTTTAGCGCATGCCCGAATGCTTCATTCGAATACAAAAACAATTTATTCTTCCCCTCACTACATGCTGCTACAGTGTTCATACAGATCAAGAAATTTGTCTTACTTTAGGTCAGATAAACACCAGTATTTTATTAGAGAAAATCACGCCTTATGCAATCGCGCAGTTACACAAATGTACTTTTTTTAGATGAAGGCATTGGTATTTCATTTGAGGAGTTTAAGTTTAGGATACCTGTTCTGGTTTGAAGGAGTCTGGTTCGAATAAAACCTAAGAGATACCTTCCTGTAGTAGATCAACAAATACACAATTTGTAAGCATAGGCGAGACGGAAAACATTTTGGGATACCAATTTTAATTAAAAAGATATAAAAAGTGTAATATTAAAATTCACTTGTTCATACATATTGACATTGGATACAGCTATTATTTATGGATATTGGAATGCGTGAAATAAAAGCTTAAGAACCCTGAAGATTAACCATGACTTAAACCAGTTACGGGGACTAAAGATGCTTATCTTTAAGTAAAACTATTTCGAATATTAATTTTCACCTAATTCAATCAGAGATTAACGATCTCTACGATTAAATTAAGCTAAGACTGCTATTTCGAAAAAAGTGATTCTCAAAAGTAAACACCTCTAGTATTCCGGATGCACGACACGGATTAAGAATCCTGAGGGGATCAAACATGGTTTGATACTCCGATTACATGCCGGGAATTACGGTACATTACGGAGCACTTGCGGTTCTGGCCAATGGCCACCATTTTAAAATATTGTTTACGTAAATTTTATGTTGTTATCTGTCGCTGAAAAGCAGCAGATTTACTAGAACTGACGCACTTTACATGAAGAGGAATGCAGATAAGAGGTTCATTTGTAAATACATAAAAACTGAATTTGTTACTTTTTCCGGTTCGAAATTTATTTATTCGTGTATTATTCTAGATCAGGGGTGGCCAACCTTTTTGGGAAGAGTGCCACTATCTGAAGAAAAAGAATTATGCGTGCCACTTTTAATTTTTCCAACATACTAAAAATATAAAAAGGCGAAAACATGTTATTTATAGGCTGATTATGTGAGTTTTACGCAAATAGCTCATTTTTTCCCTGTAAGTCTAAGTAGTGGAAATTACAAAAATAATATCATAAATAAAACAAATGTATAAACTTGGGTTTTATTGTTAACAAATATTTTTAAATATTCTTCCAGATTATGTATAAAATAAGAATGAATAACTTGGAACATTTAATTCTAAATAATTATTAAACAAACAGTCAGTACTTACATATTAATGTGGCTTTTGAATTTTTAGCTTTTTTACTAAGTCATCTATATTAGGATTAGTTTTTGAAGTTGCTAACAAAATTAGGTGTTTTATGTGCGTATCAGTTAATCTTGAACGATATTTTGATTTTATTATGTTCATAATGGAAAACATTTGTTCACAAACATATGTTGATCCAAACCTACAACAATATCTGACAGCTAAATCATGTAAATTTGGAAAATTGCTTTCTGGTACAAATTTCCAAAATTCAATATAATTTGGATCACTTGCAGTTGAAATAAGTTCCCTATACTTGCTTTTCAGTACAGTATGGTACTGTAGGTCAATAAGTTCGATTTGGATTTCAGGTGAGTAACAATTAACTTCTTGCAGATAAATTGAAAAAGGATTTGTGAAAAGGTCTACATTCTTTTTATCATCTTGGAAATCATCAAACCTAGCACTGAATGAATCTTGCAAAATGGATATTAAATTTTTAAATCTATCATAGTTCGGAGAATTATTGGCTTCAGTAGCTAGTTCCTGCATTAATGTGAAATGTGTTAATCTTTTTTCTCCAAAATCGATGTCAAAAAGCAAAAGTTTGTTCACAAAAGAAGATATATGACAAACTAGAGTAGGAAAAATACAATCTTTTCCCTGTAATCTTAAATTTAAATTATTTAAATGTCCCATAATATCGGTGAGAAAAGCTAAATCCCATAGCCAATCTTCATTCTTGAGTAGCAAGCACTCACTGGGTAGTTCATTGTTTTCTTCCAGAAATTTTAAAACAAAATCCTTCAAATTCCAAAATCTCGCGAGAGCACTTCCTTTGGAAAGCCAGCACACATTACAATGAAGGAGTTCCTCTTCCGTTTCTTCCGGGAAAAGCTCACGAAATCGTCGTCGATTCAAAGCTCGAGCTCGTATTTTGTCGATACAGCGCACTACTGGGTCTACAACAGAAGACAGGTTTAAGTCCTTGGCACAAAGAGCTTCTTGATGGATAATACAGTGATACTTAAAACTTTTCTTCCCAAATAATGATGGATTTATAACCCTCTCAGATATGAACAGTAAACTACTTTAGAAACATTAAACAAGCAATAACTTTCAAGGACATAAAAACTTTATGATACTTGAACTAATTTAGTAGCAGTAAATCAATTCGTAACCATCTCAGTTATCATTAACTGATTTCAAAACAGGAAACCATTCAAGAATACAAACATTTGAACACCTAAATAAATACATTAAGTAATAATAAATCATTCTGCAATAAACAAACTTTACTATTCTAGCTAAATTATCCTACTCAAGTTATACAATTACAAATAAATAATGATATTAATAAATAAAATATGTTTATGAAATTTGTTCATAAATCAACCCACGCATGATGCAGCTGAGTGACGTCAACAACATCGTCATAAAATAGAACTCTAAATGACTCAAGAAACACTTTATTATTACTTAGTTAGTTGCTCTGTTTATCTCAATCAAAAGGGATGTAATATTATAATTGTTGCTGCAAAAAAAGGCAGAATAATTTAAATGAATATGTAAATCATTAACCAAAATGTAAACTTAAAGTTATTTTAATATAATTTCTTAAACCAAAGAAAAGTTGTCAAGAGTGGAATAATTTATAAATAAGATAAATATTAAACATCCACTTATTTTGTACACTATAGGATAGTGCGATATGGATATACACCCGTGCGAAGCCGAAGTACGAGGAATTGCTGAGCAACAACATAAAGGTAAGAGATTACCTTTATTATTATTATATTTAAATGTAATTTAATGGCTAGAAACAAAATAATATTTATTTATTTATCTAAGTATTAGCGCGCATAACTTACTGCGCAGAGCAGAGGCGGCTTTTTTGCCAACAATTTTGATTCCGAGACTGAAAGAGTCTGTATTTTAGTGGATAAATATTATTTGTGAAAAAAAAACTATTGGCCATAAAAGTATGCACATTAAAATGAAAATGAAAATTATTGCTTATTGTGCATTGTTTTTTTGTTGATATATATAAAATGTTAAATAATTGAAGAAAATTAAATAAATAAGAAGTTTTATATAGAATAAAATAAAAACAGCAATTCCTCACATAAGTAAAACAAAAATAACTATAAAAATGGCCGCATCACGCGAGATACAGTTGGTAGAAAAACTAAACGCGAGTAACTACAGCAATTGGAAATTTAAAACTGAGATGTTACTGATTAGAGAAGACTTGTTTAACGTAATTAGCGAAGATAGGCCCACGCCAATCACGACCGATTGGGAAAAAAAGGACAGGAAGGCGAGAGCAATTATCAACGAAACTCTCTAGTAAATTATTTTTGTTAAGAAAGCTTTATGGAGCCAAGCTCCAAGAAAACGGGAACCTAATCAAACACATAACATACATTCTTGAACTAATAGAAAAACTAGCGACTTGAACTAATAGCGACTCCCATCTTTCAGCTTTATTGCTGTGTTCGCTACCCCCTAGTTATAATACTTTGATCTCTGCACTTGGATCACGAAATGAGGATGAGCTTACACCACAATTTATTAGAAGTAAATTAACAGATGAGTACAATAGAAGGGTCGAAAACACAGACCAGGGTGAAAATTCAACAAAAGCGTTTAAAACGCAGAAAAGATTTCCTAATGATAACTTTAAAAAAGATAAACAGTGGCACATATTGCAAATTGAGAAATCACACGTACAGAGAATGTTGGCATTTGAAAAATCGAAACAATCACACAAATACACAAAAACAACAACAAACATACAAAAATAAACATTACTCATCATCGTTGTGTTATCAACAATCTGATAACCAGATAGGAAACACTGACCGCGAATCAGTGGACAAGAGAAATTATAGAACGGAAACAAAACCAGATCAAGGCAGCGACGCAGCCTTTCTAATAGACAAAACAGGAAATCAAACCTGGATTATTGATTCTGGTTCATCCTCACATATCCTAAACAATAAAAATGAGTTTACTAAATCAAATGACACAGAAAAAACAACGGTTATAATTGCCAACGGCAAAACTCTAAACTCGCTAGGTACAGGAGAAACTACATTCAAGACAAAAACATCCGATGGAGGAATAAATAAAATTACGTTGAAAGAAGTGTTGTATGTACCGGAGCTAGAATCTAATTTAATTTCAGTAAGTAAAGCCACAAAGAATGGGTATAAATTATTATATGATAAAGATAAATGCACGCTGTCCCGAAATGGGAAAATCTATTTGGAGGCAAAAATGAAAAATAACCTATACGAAGTTGAATTATTAGAAAATGCTGATAGGAATATAGTAAATATGGCACATGAATGCAAAAGTAAAGACTGCCTGGAACTTTTGCACAAACGCCTAGGGCATAGAAATTATAATTCCATAAAGGAAATGGTTAAAGACGATTTAGCCTACGGCATAAAGCTAAATAATTGCAATCATGGAACAACATTCGAAACATGCATAAAAACAAAAACAAGCGATGCTTCCTATCCCAAAACAGTGTATAGAAACAAAACAGGTAGAGTACTCGATCTTGTGCACACGGACGTATGCACAGCGATAGGAACCCCCACAATAGGTGGTAAAACAATGTTTGTAACTTTCATTGACGACTATTCTAGATTTACTGTAATATACTTATTAAAACATAAAGATGAAGTACAGGATAAACTGATCGACTATATAGCTATGGTTCGAAACCAATTCGGGATATATCCGAAAGCAATAAGATCCGATAACGGGGGAGAGTACATAAATAGTGGGATAGAGGATTACCTAAGAAAAAGAGGCATTAAACATCAATTAACCGTGCCGTATTGCCCGAGCCAAAATGGCATTGCGGAGAGAAAAAATAGTTCGCTATTAGACATGACTAGAAGCCTACTCAGAGAAGCAGATCTGCCACAAAGATTTTGGGGAGAAGCAATTAACACCGCGAAACATTTACAAAATCGCTTACCAACAAAATCGACAAATAAAACCCCATTTGAGCAATGGTTTAATCGCAAACCGAATTTACACTATTTGCGAACATTCGGATGCAAAGCTTACGTATACGTGAATAAACAACATCGAGGAAAATTGGACGACAGGGCTCAGGAAGGGATTTTTGTAGGATATGATAACAACTCAAAAGGATATCGCGTATACACTAAAGAAAATAAAATTGTAATTGGCAGAACAGTGAAATTCATAGAAAATAGCAAAATTAACCTAAAAGAAAGTAAAGAGACAGAAAACTCATATGACGACAAAAATTACATTGAAACAGAGATAAACAATACAACTGGAGAACCAACCACGCCCAAACAACCGACCAATGAACCAAGAAGATCTTAAAGATCGAACAGGGGGGTACCACCAGACAGATATGCGTAACAGATTACGTAAAAAATGATAATATGACAGAACCGACTAGTTGGAATGAAATACTGGAAATAAATAATCCCAAATAAAAGGAAAATTGGCTTAAAGCCACACAAGCGGAAATCAATTCGCTGAGAAAACACAACACATGGGAATTAGTGGATCCTCCACCTAACAAAAAGGTTATAGGTTGCAAATGGATCTATGGAAATTAGACAGTTATGGGAACACTCAAAAGTACAAAGCACGTTTAGTAGCCAAAGGGTTTAGTAAAAAATATGGGGAAAACTATGACGAGACTTTCGCCCCAGTAGTGTCACAAACAACTGTGAGAACATTTTTGGCAACAGCCGCACATAAGAAGTTGAACGTGCGACACGTAGATATCGACACAGCGTTTATCTAAGGTGAGTTAGAAGAGGAAATTTATATGAAACAACCGGAGGGGTACATTGAGAAAAATTCAGAAAACAAAGTCTGTAAACTAAAAAAATCGATCTACGGACTCAAACAGGCAGCCAGAACCTGGAATAAAAAAATTGCACAATCTTTAAAAAATTTAAACTTTCAACAAAACACCGTGGACTCATGTCTATATACACGAAAAGAGAACAAAATTTCAACTTACGTAATAGTCTATGTTGACGACATTTTGATAGGTGGTGAAAACGAAACGATTGAAGACATAATAAAATCTTTGAAGAAAGAATTTGAATTAAAGGACCTTGGGGAAGTATCTCACTATTTAGGCATGAAAATAAACAAATCAGAAAACGGGTATAAACTGCATCAAAGAATAAAAATAGAAGAACTTGCAAGAAAATTTTATTTAGAAAACGCGAAACCAGTAAGCACTCCCATGGATACCGGTTTTCACAAATTAGAAGACGAAGAAAATTTATTACCTAACAATACGAAATTCAGACAAGCGATAGGATCGTTGTTATATATAGGAACCACTAAGCGTCCAGATATATCAGCCGCTGTTAACATACTCAGCAGAAGATGTGAAAAACCACGCCTAAAAGACTGGAACGGTGTGAAACGCGTAATAAGTTACCTGAACATTACAAAAACTTTAAATTTGACATTGTACGCAAATAACGAACCAAAACTAATCGGAGTTTCTGACACCGACTGGGAGGGGGACACAAGAACGAGAAAATCGACTACTGGAAACCTATTCATGTTGGGAAATAGTCCCATTCAATAGTTTACGAAAAGGCAAAATTGAATTGCCTATTCATCGGCAGAAGCTGAATTCGTTGCTGCAGCTAGTGCAGGACAGGAAATTGCCTGGATAATAAAGTTATTAGCAGACCTGGACTTGAAACAAAATTTACCAGTAAAACTGTATGAAGACAACCAAAGCGTCATCAAGATGGTGGAGAACGAAAAATTCTCAAAGCGAACCAAACATATAGATGTTCGCTATCACGCAATGAAAGAGATGAAAGAAGATGGAATACTAGATCTTTGTTACTGCCCAACACAAGACATGACAGCAGACGCCCAGACCAAGCCACTGGCGAAACCTCAATTCCTGAAACATCGTGAATCCATGCAACTATTACCGGATGCCTCTGAGATGGTTAAGGAAGGGTGATGGATTTATAACCCTCTCAGATATGAACAGTAAACTACTTTAGAAACATTAAACAAGCAATAACTTTCAAGGACATAAAAACTTTATGATACTTGAACTAATTTAGTAGCAGTAAATCAATTCGTAATCATCTCAGATATCATTAACTGATTTCAAAACAGGAAACCATTCAAGAATACAAACATTTGAATACCTAAATAAATACATTAAGTAATAATAAATCATTCTGCAATAAACAAACTTTACTATTCTAGCTAAATTATCCTACTCAAGTTATACAATTACAAATAAATAATTATATTAATAAATAAAATATGTTTGTGAAATTTGTTCAATAATCAACCCACGCATGATGCAGCTGTGTGACGTCAACATCATCGTCATAAAATAGAACTCTAAATGACTCAAGAAAAACTTTATTATTACTTAGTTAGTTGCTCTGTTTATCTCAATCAAAAGGGATGTAATATTATAATTGTTGCTGCAAAAAAGGCAGCATAATTTAAATGAATATGTAAATCATTAACCAAAATGTAAACTTAAAGTTATACTAATATAATTTCTTAAACCAAAGAAAAGATGTCAAGAGTGGAATCATTTATAAATAAGATAAATATTAAACATCCACTTTTTTTGTACGCTATAGGATAGTGCGATATGGATATACACCCGTGCGAAGCCGAAGTACGAGGAATTGCTGAGCAACAACATAAAGGTAAGAGATTACCTATATTATTATTATATTTAAATGTAATTTAATGGCCAGAAACAAAATAATATTTATTTATTTATCTAAGTATTAGCGCGCATAACTTACTGCGCAGAGCAGAGGCGGCTTTTTTGCCAACAAATAATTTTCAAGCAATGTAACAAACCCTTTTATCCTGCCAGTCATGCAATGTGCTCCATCTGTGCAAACACTATCTAATTTTGCTCACTCTACTTTGTTAACTTCAATTACACTTTTAAGTTCTTTAAAAATGTCCTCACCTGTAGTAAAAACTAATTGGCGCAAATCAAGAAGCTCTTCCACAATATCAAAATTATCGTTCGCGTAGCGTACAAATATGCTTAACTGTGCACTGTCTGTGATGTCACAGCTTTCATCCAAAGTTAATGAAAAATATTTGCAGTATTGTAGTCCAGAGACAATTTGTGTTCCAACATCCTGGCCCATGTCATCTATACGACGCATGACTGTATTTCTAGACAAGGCTATATTATCAACCATATTTTTGACATTTTTATCGCCGACATGTTGGGCAAATATTACAAGGCTATTTTTTATTATTTCCTCTCCGTCAGAATAGGTTTTTTTCTTGCGGGCTAACAACAGAGAAAGTTCATAAGAAACCTTCACCATGCTTTCCATTTCGTCATTTCTCTTCTGGAACAAGGATTGTTGGCTGGCTAAAGTTTTCTTATTTTTATTGATAAATTCCATTCGCAAGTGTGATCCGACAGGATATTTGCTATTGAAATCACTATGCAGTTGTGTAAAATGTCGGTCCAGATTAAATGTTTTCGGCACTGCTACACAAGTTCCACATATCAAACAAACAGGCTTGGAAGTATTTTGATTAGTAAACAAAAATTGTTCTTCCCAGACAGTTTTAAAATCGCGAATCGCAATATCGTCTTCATATTTTCTTTTTGATGTCGAAGGTTTACTTATGGACATCGTAAAAATAAAAGTTTTAAAACAACAACGCTCGACACTGGAATCTAAAAACAGTTTTAAAAAAACTTAACATCTTGCTCGGCAGTGCTAACTTCCCGCTCAACTGTTATACTAGCTTCCCGCTGAAGTACTGTTGCCAATCTCTGCATGGGGATGCTCTCTGTTTGCCGTTCGCTGACTCAAGAGTGCGGAAGAAGAAATACAGTGAATTCAGGCAAAACGGAGGATTTGCGGAGTACAGTGCCTGTATATTTTTAGATTGAATTACCTGCAGCGCTGTTAATGTTTTTCGATTGGGAATTTCAGGAGCTTATTAGATTAATGTAGACTTATTTTAAGGGGTCTTGTACCTTTTAAACGCGTCGAAAGTTAACGAAAAACTTCAAAGTTTGAATTAGTCTATCTTCAAAGCCTTTTTATTCATAAAGATGAAATTTTGGATGTTGATAAAACAGATTGTGCTTTGTAATATGCTACCATTAGAAATTTATTAACCCTTTACAGAATTTGTGTATTGTTGAAATGAAAATAGCTCTTTTTTTTACCCCGTAAGTCATTGCGCGCATGATATCTTGAGAAAGTATGTATGGATTGGCATGAAATTCGGTAAAGATACTAAACATATGTGTGTGTTTAAAATGATCTACTCTTATGCTGAAATTATTTCATTAACTGTATAAAAAAATATTTTCGAAAAAAAAAATAAAAATTTTGTATTTTTAATGAATAAAAACAGTCATAACTAAAAATATTACCATTGTAAATACTTAAAAGTAGATCATTTTAAACACACATATTTGTTTAGTAAATTTACCAAATTTCATGTCAATCCATACATACTTTCTCAAGATATCATGCGCGCAATGACTTATGGGGTAAAAAAAGAGCTATTTTAATTTCAACAATACACAAATTCTGTAAAGGGTTAATAAATTTCTGTTGGTAGTATATTAGAAGCTCAATCTGTTTGATCAATAACCAAAATTTCATGTTTATACGTAAAAAGGTTTTGAAGATAGACTAATTCAAAGTTTGAAGTTTTTCGTTAATATTCGACGCGTTTAAAAGGTACAAGACCCCTTAAGTTTATTTTGAAAATTGACTTTGGACAGTTAACAAGGAACATTTCTATCTGGATTTCTGCCTATTTTTTCTTTTTAATTTTTCAGTAAGTCTTCGCGTGCCACTGTCAGAATGCCGCCGTGCCACCCCGTGGCACGCGTGCCTCGGGTTGGCCACACCTGTTCTAGATTATAGGATATCCGAATTTTCCGACTAAGTGTTTTTGAATAACCAGGGCAGTCCATTATTTTCAAGGTAGGTTGCTGGATTTTTTTTTTTGTCAGAACGAGAGGATTACAAGACTTTTTTCTATATTTTTATAATACATAAAGTTACTAAATTTATTTCAATATAGAATTGTAAATATAATAGAAGGTGTACACAAATGTATAGAAGTTGAATCAATAGCAATCCGGAAATGAATTTATATGTGTAGCATTGCCAAATAAGTATTTTAAGTCTTTTCTGTAATATTGTTAGAAACACAAATAAATTAATTTCCCAAGAAAAGTTTAAAATTTATATCAGGAGAGATTTTCCATAAGAAAATATCGGTAATGAAGAATTTCTTAGTCATGAAATTCAAGCACCCGTACGAACCCTGCCTGCACAGCCATGCATCTGTAAATTAACAAAAATTTAACCTTTATTAAATAAATTTAATCCTCGGTTACCACTATATTTGAATAAAAATACTCGTTTCATGTAATCACAAAGTCTGCTAGGGAACAAGGAAAATAATTAGTTTTCAAAATTTGTTGTATCTAACCCTAAATATGTGTATAGAAAATTTACTTTCAAATGAAACATTTGCGCTGAGTAGCATTAAAACTAGTTCAGTGAGCCCTTCAAATCACTATAATTGATACTTCTCGAAATAAATAAATCCATACTAATATTATAAAGAAGTAACGGTTATTTATTTGCAAAATATAATATGTAGAACTATCAAATCAATTTCAAAAGTAATGGTGGCAAATTGATGGTGAATGTCCCTTTTCCAATATAGACTATATTTTATGTCGGTGCAAATAACCTCAGAGTGTGGGTTGGTAGTGGGGGTTACAGAAGCAAAAAACGTTTTAAATGCAACTTTTGTGATAATGTATGACCTAGAAATTTGAAATTTCGCATGGTAGTAACTTATAACATGTAAATACTCTCTAAGAACAGTTTATAAAAAATTCGATATTTAAACGGGGTCAAAATGCGCGAAAAGCGTTCTAAAAACGTTCTAAAGTAAGATGTCGGTAGAATTGTTAAAGATAGAAACTTGAAAGTTTGCATGGTAGATATACCTTTAACTATATCTACCATGGTATGCCTTCCTAAGTATACCTACCAAATAAGTGTACCTTACATGGTAGGTATACTGTGGGCACACTTATAAGATCTAAATCCTTTCGTAGAACACTTTCTAATAAATTCCAAATTTAAAAGGGTGAAAATGCACGAAAAGTGTTCTAAAAACTGTTAGGGAACAGTTCTGAATTACAATTTCATTGGAACTGTAAAAGATAGAAACTTGAAATTTTGCGTAGTAGATACTTACAAGACGTAAATGACGATACATACGTAAATGAAATACAAGACGTAACAAGAATAGTTATTAAAAATTTGAAATTTTGCATGGTAGTTACTAATAAAATCTAAATAAACTCTATGAACAGTTCACAAAAGAATCGAAATTTAAACGAAGTGATATTGTGAAAAGCGTTCTAAAAACGTTCTGAATTAGGATTTTTCTGGAAGTGTTAAAGATAAAAATTTGAAATTTTGCATGGTAGATACTTCTAAGATGTAAATGCTCTCGAAGAATAGACTGTAAAAAGTTCCAAATTTAAAAATCTGAAAATGCGCGATTAGCGTTCTAAGAACGGTTAGGGAACGGTTCTGAATTACTATTTCTATGGAACTGTTAAAGATAGAAACTTGAATTTTGACGTGGTAGATACTTATAAGATATAAATGAACAACATGATAAGTTACTAAAAATTTGAAATTTGAGTTGATTGTTACTTTTCAGATGTAAATACTCTCTAAGAACAGTTTATAAAAAAAATCCACAACTAAATGGCGCCAAAATGCGTGAAAAGCGTTCTAAAAATGTTGTAAATTAAGATTTCTATGGAATTGTTAAACACAGAAACTTGAAATTTGGCATAGTAGCTACTTCTGAAATGTAAATGCTCTCAAAGAACAGTTTGTAAATTAATTCATAATTTAAAAGGTTAAAAATGAGCGAAAAGGGTCCCAGAAACTGTTGGGGAACGGTCCTGAATTACGATTTCTATGGAACTGTTAAAGATAGAAACTTGAAATTTGAAATGGTAGATACTCATAATACGTAAAAGATCTCCAAGAACTGTTACTAAAAATTTCGAAATTTAAAAGGGTTAAATGAGCGAAAAGCTTTATTTTCAAAATTAGGACTTCTATGGAATCTCGGGGAATACCAAACCGATTTCAAATTGATGGTGACCCCCAACATAGGCTATATTTTATGTCGGTGCCACTACGAAAACGTGGGGGGTGCAGGAGCAGAAAATGTTCTAAAACTGGGATTTTTTTCAATATTGAAGGAGGTAGAAACGTAAAATTTGTTATGGTAGTTATAAAATGTAAATTCCCTTTAAGGACAAAATCGAAATATAAAAGTTTGAAATAAGCGAAGCGAGTCCTAAAAGTGGTCTAAATTACGATTTCTGTTAAATTTTTACATGCAGTTACATAACATTTGGAATGGTAGAACGTTTTTTAAGATGTGAATGCTATGGAAGAACTGTTTCTAAAAGATTCGAAATTTAAAAGCGCAAAATGAGCGAAAAGCATTCCAAAAACTTTTTGCATTACGACTTATATGGAATCCCAGAAAATACCAAACCGATTTCAAATGTAATGTTTACAAATTGATGGTGACAGTCCGTGTTCAAAGATGCGCTATATTTTACGTTTGTGTCCACTACCAGCACCAAGGGTGTTGTTGACGTTAGACTAGAAGCTTGTAATATTTTACCATGGCTACTTTTAAAATGTTAATGCTTGCTAAGAGTTGTTTCTAAAATATTCAAAACTTCAAATGTAGACTGAAATGAGTGAAAACTTTCGAAATACATTCTAATTTATCATTTATTTAGAATAAGTTTTAGTTCTTTTCATTAATTTCAGTCTCATTTACACCTAAAGCAGTGTAATAATGAAGTTTAGTCAAACTTTGGCTTAATTAGTAATTTTTGAGCTATCAGTAGAAGTGTCATTTCTTCGAATAAAAATAGGCACACAAATGCCACTTGCCGTATTTCGACTATTGCGCAACGAAAGCCACTAGATATACTATTGAATAAATAAATAATATATTTAGAAGGATTCTTCATTTTCGAAGGAGTAACTTGCTGCCTTTAAGAATGAAACTTTGATATTGGCTAATTCCATGGGTCTTTGTTGTGTAAGTCACATAGATGATAACCGCCATGTTTTCCGGCCACCGTTATTTTCACAAAGTATTCTACGCCTTATTCAGTTAATGAGATAGCTCCGATAAAACAAGTCAAGTTTTCCGTTCTAAAATACTGGTAGCGAAACATTATAGCAATTTGCACCTAGGTGACTTACACTCAGTGTTGCCAAATTGGGGACTTTTTTTAATTCAGATTATTTCACAGTCACCACTTTTTTAAAATAGTATAATTTGTCGTATTTTGCAGAATTTTTAATCTATTTTTAAGTATGCCGAATATTTCTATTTCAAAAATGTCCTTCCTGCCAGTGCCGGTAGGAAGAGGTAGCTTTCATATTCCTTATTTATTTATTTATTTATTTATTTATTTATTTTTAAGCCAGCTTATATTATTCAAACGCACAAAGCTCAATTTAGTGGAAACCGCTTATAAGAGATTCAATACTAATTTTTATTAATACTAAATCATTATGAATGAGAATTTCGCGAAATTAGTCAGCTTTATCCAAGCTGCTTTTATTTAAGATAACTTATATTTGGTTGCCATGTTCGGTGATATCTTGAAACGCCTGCCATTTTAAGGCAACATGGTGGATGAGGCTAACGAGTGAACTTGGTCGAGACCTTAGTAATTCCTGTGCACATGTTCACTCACATCGGAATCGGTTGATATATACGAGTGCTGTCGCAGGCAAAAAATCAGATTTTTCAAAATGTCATCCACATTAGAAATTCAAACTGCTATATCTGAGCCATTTTTTAATTTAAAGACAAAAACAAAAAATATTCCGGAACCCTTGTATCAAGGTCAAATACTAAAAAAAGAAACCTTTTCCAATTTCTAAATTTTTTGCACCTTACTTTAAATATATATATATATATTTTATTTAATGGGCGCCATTTTGAAACAAGATGGCTGATAAAGCTGCCCAGCGAACTTGGGCAAGACATTGCTATACATTATCCACATGCCTTCTTATATCGAAATAGGTTATAAATACACGTGTTATCGCGTGACAAATACCAGACCGGTTCAAAATGGCAGCCATGCTAGAAATTCAAAGTGCCATAATTCAACCATTTTTTTAGATATAGACGAAACAAAAACTGCTCCTGAATCTTTGTATCAAGGTCAAACACATAAAAAAACTTTTTTCATTTTCCAATTTTTTGATACCTCATTTTAAATTTTAAATTTAATTATTTTTTTAAACCGCAGCTCTTTTGAAACAAGATGGCAAATGAAGCTGGACAACGAACTGGGTCTAGACATTCTTATTTACTATGTGCACACCAATTTACATCCAAATCGGTTCATAAATACGCCTGTTATTGCGTGACAAAAATCAGGTCGTTTCAAAATGTCAGCCCCAATATAAGTTCAAAATGCTATAACTCAACCATTTTTCTAGATATAGACGAAACAAAAACTGTTCCGGAATCTTTGTATTAAGGTCAAACACATACAAAAAAAATCTTTTCATTTTCTAATTTCTTGGTACCTCATTTTAAATTAATTTTTTTTTAATGGCCGCCATTTTGAAACAAGATGGCGGATGAAGCTGGCGAACGAACTCAGTCGAGACATTGGTATGTACTATGTATAAACCAAGATACATCCAAATCGGTTCATAAACACGCCTGTTATCGCGTGACAAAAATCAGGTCATTTCAAAATGCCAGCCACGCTAGAAATTCAAAGTGCTATAACTCAACCATTTTTTAAGATATAAACGAAACAAAAACTGCTCCGGAATCTTTGTATCAAGTTCAAACACATAAGAAAAAAATATTTTTTAATTTTCAATTTTTTGATACAACATTTCAAATTTTAAATTTTTTCAAAAGATTTAAATGGCCGCCATTTTGAAACAAGATGGCGGATGAAGCTGGTCAACGAAGTCGGTCGAGACATTGATATGTACTATGTAAACACGAAATTTCATCCAAATCGGTTCATAAATACGAGAGTTACAGTGTGACAAACATCAGATATATATATATATATATATATATATATATATATATATATATATATATATCAACATTTGAACGGAGGGTTGTTTCGGGGTCTGGGGGTCATGATCGATGAAAATATACCAAAATGTTTTGAAATCGCTTTCCTCCGAACGGCTGCAACAGGTAGCTTTTTGTAATGAAAGCTACCTAAAAGCTGTGACAATCAACAATCTGGGGACTAAAATGTCACCAATCTGGTAACACTGCTTACACTACAAGTACGCATGGAATTAGCCTATTCTAATTATCTAATTCAATCTAAATCCTACTGAATTAAAAGTTAGCTTTATTCTTTTGTATTGATGGAAGATTCTTTCGGTATTAAACAGGCCTTAATGCGATGTGAACAAACAAGAACTGCCCTTTTGTGACAACATCGCTAGTTACTTCACTCGAAACCGATAGAAACTACACTATATGTACCCTCCTCTTTATTCATAGCTCCACTCTAGCATTAAAATATTTTTTTTCAGATTGCATTCACAAGGAGAGGGTCCGAGGTTGGTCTCACGGAATCCAGCGATCCTTTGTACATTGATAGAGTATTGTCAATAGATAAACATATCAATAGGATAAAGTGCAATATTCAGGGGGGCCGTTTTAAACGAGCCCCAAAGTTCACCCAATTGACTCTTTAGTATATAATCGGATAAATTAAGTGCTTTTGCGACAGGCTCGATAGCACTGTTGGCAGCGCGCCAGACTTCTAATTTTCGTTTTTACGGATATCAGCAGGTTCGATCCTCCAACGAGGATTTCCCCCCCCCCCCCCGACAAAATAATGATAAATTATTTTTGAACCGCAATTAAAAAATATATATATAATTATTTAAATGTAAGACAAATATAAATATTGGCGCATTCACACATATTTATTTATTTACAGAGAGAGACAGTTTTATTGCATCCTTATGGATATAATGAAAAAAAAAGCAAGAATCTTATGCAGTATATACGTATTTTTTTGCATTTAACATTTTTGTAAATTTTATATTTAGTTTTATTTACAATCATTTATATTTATTTTACAATTACTTACATATATTTCACAATGACGTACACTTATTTTACACTTATTTAAATTTATTTTACATTTCTGTCTATACTATGTACTTAAAAAATAAATGTATTCTATTAAAATTGAGGTTCTGATTACGGGCAGGAACCGGGATGATAATTATCATAAAAACATATGAAACCAAAACTTTTGCGACAGCGTGCACGAATAATAAAAGAAGTGTTTTTACAGGAACAAGGCGTTTTAAAAAGATCATTTGGAAAACACACTTCATTGACATTCATAAATAATATTCTTTTATGTGAAAGTTTCGATGCATGCCAGCCGTATTTTATAGAGTTGATAATGCGCAATTGAATGAATTTTTATACAATCCTAGCGAGAATTAATTTCTCTTTTCTGTTCAATTAAACAATTACAATTTTGTAAGCGCTTAATCATATTTTTCACCTGCCTATAAAAATAAACGTCGCCTGGTTTTACCAAAGCTGTGCTTTAACTATAAGTTTTTCTATCACAAAGTAGTTCTAGATTATTGTGAAAAAGTTCATTCCCGATAAGCTTGGCTTCACAAGAAATAGCGTCTGAAGACTCCGATGAAATTAAATTATTTTCAGAGAGTAACTTTGCGTAATACACGACTACATCTTTTAATATCAATTTTGATGATTCGCTATGAATTGTGTAATATGAAATTCGTTTTTCAATATTTGTAAATTTAGAAGCTTCTTCACTAGACATTTTTTACAAAATAACTTTTTTCATTTTAATTATGACACTATAATAAAGAACAACGTCTAATCACTTCAAAACTTTAAAAACAAAATGCCGTACTCATTCGCTCTGCGGCAGATGGGTGCTTAAATTTCAACAAAAAAAAGGTAAACATTTTAAACCCACCCTTTTCATTTTCTATAGCGTACTTGTTTTGCTTAAAAACCACCTGCAAGTCTACGTACAAGGTTTTTAACTGAAAACAGTTATTCTAATTCCAAACATGAGATCCCATGATAAAAAATAATTATGTTTTAAAAATTAAAAAAAGAAAAAAAAATTAAAAATTATAGCATTTTAAATTGACAAGATAAAAGTAAAATAGCATATTTTAATTTTATGTAGCGTATTTTAATTTACATTGCTGAAAACAACAGGTATCTATTCATAGAAAAGTCTATAAATAAATGTGAATAAAATTAAATTTTGTCGACTGAATAATTCGGTTATTTTCCTTTTTCCCCCCCATTAGATCCATAAAGCGGCAATATCTCTGTAAATTAATAAGCACATAATATATATAAGTGTGTGTGTGCGTGCAGAAGCATATTTTTATGAATATTTGTCTAACTTTAAATAATTAGATATATATTTTTTAATTATGGTTTGAAAATGACTGATCATTATTTTGTCTGAAAAAAAAAGCTTGTTGGAGTACCGAACCCGCAGACGTCGCAGAAGAAAATTAAAAGTCTGGCGCGCTGCCAACTGTACTACCGAACCTCTTGCAAGCGGCAGTAATTTATCCGGTTATATACTAAAGAGTCAATGATGGGTGAACTTTGGGGCTCGTTTTTTACGACCCTCCTGAATATTGCACTTTATCCTGTTGATATGTGTATCTATTAACTATACTCTATCAATGTACAAAGGATCGCTGGATTCCGTGAGACCAACCTCGGACCCTCTTCTTGTCAGTGTTATCAGAAATGTTTCAAAATTATTTTTCGTGTTATCTGATTGCAGAAATGTGTTACAAATTCTACGATTTAACCCAGGAATTCCCAGGCATATCCAGGATATGTATGATTTATACTTTGCAAACAATAAATTCAAACATAAAGCTTCATGGTATTTAACCGTTGATATTGTTCGCAAATTCTGCAATAAAATAATTTGAAGATTACCTTTCGAAAAATAGTGGTGAGAAATGTAGTAACCGTGCCCACACTGGGTATGCCGTAATATGACTCCTCCTCTTTATTCATAGCTCCATTAATAATACGTGCGAAGTATTTTGTGAAGCCCAATGTTCATACACTCCTTTTGAATTTCTAAAGAGACTGGCACCGCTATTTCAGATTAGAGATCCTTGAGTTACTTTTTATTTTTAGATAAAAAATATTTCGCAGAATTTGTAATAATTTTCTACTATCAAACAGTTAAAAAATTCTTTTCGAAAATTGTGATGTAATTAACACTCTCTCGATAACGAACTTAACCTTTCATCATTTTATTTATTTAAGTTAGTTATGTACTTAGAAAGAATATCTAATCCAATCGGGCCAACAATTGAGCATTATCTGCAGGTCACACTAGATACTGATTCAAAATGTATATATAATAAGCTCATATATAAACTAAACTATTTGATATTTTTTTTATATTGTTACTTTATTTCTGTATAGCTGAATGTTTTTGGCTTTGGATCAAAACCAAGAATTGACAGCACTGATGCTTATTTCCTCATAAAATAAGTGTTATTTTCGTCTGAGTTTGAAAAAATGTATTCCAGAGTATGATTAAACATCATTCTACTGTAATGGCCTCCAAATTGTTTATTTTCCACCTCCTGGTACCTAGAAAGTCAGATAACTGAAAATCTACAATATGAATTGTGCTTAATCACAAAGAAATAAATATATTTCTTCATTTTTTAACAAACATAATAGGCTTTTACACAGGTTTCGTAGGCTGAACGGATAGAATAACTGAAATTTCGTAAAGTGATATTAGTTTTATTTAACTAAACAAAATTCTACATTTAGATACAACGACCGTTACTTTATGAAAAATTTTATTGTCAAACCTCTGAGGCACACGAACTCTCTGCTAAACTTCTGACTTTCGCCATTCACAGATGCCGTGCATCTTTTGCACCATGGGGTTCAAGTGCATCTATCCACCAGCTTTCTGTATTCTATAAATTTTTCTATGCTATCTGCCGTGATTAAGCACCAGATCTTCCTGATTTAAAAGGTTAAACTTTTCCGGCACAGACAATTTTTTTTGTAAAATGATGAAATCATCGACCGACACCGAAATTTACATACGACATTTTCAGAAATGAAAATCTTGTTACTTTATACTTTCATTGTTAATGCAAAATTTTATTAAAATATTGTCGGGCCCGTTTGCAAGTTTAGAATTAAAATTGGTTATCCCGACCTTGGCACAGCGCGTCGGAAAGGGTTAAGAATGACTAGATGTTGCAAAAACGGTTTTTTTTAACTCATTGAAACTAAATTTGTTCCTTTTTTCGGTGAAAAATTATTTATTTAATTGCGTACTTTTCTAGATTAATGGAAGCTTGATATTTCGAAGAATATAACTGTCTACCTTCTTTTTTTCAAAATCAAGGATTAAGAGAAATTTTATTAAATAAAATTAAATAGAAAATCATTTAAGATCGAGATGCCATTAAATTAAATGCTTTTTCAAGTTCAAGTTATGTTTAATTTATTTGTAAAAAAGTGTGAAGAAGCTTGGGGACGAGACACCGGTATTCGTGCCACGTAAGGGGCTCAGAATCGGTGATTGCTCTCACCAGTAAAATTGTATTGTATATTTTGCCTTATTTAAGCCGAGCATTTTCCCGATTTAATTAAGCAAAAATTTCTTTTCTAAAAATCCAGTGACTAAAGATTAAAAATTCTGTAAAAGATACATTTTGGGATACCAATTTTAATTAACCCCTTGGGGACGAGCGACCGGTATTCGTGACGCATAAAGTGCTAGTGCTCAGAATGGAGGATTATTCTCCGCAGTAAATTTTATTGTAAATTTTGCCTTATTTAATCCGAGCATTTACTAGATTCTTTTAGCCAAAAATTTCTGTTTTAAAAAACCGGTGAGGAATGATTAAAAATTCTCGGAAAGACGCTCGTCCCCAAGGGGTTAAAAAGATATAAAAGGTGAAATATTAAAATTCACATTTTATACATTTTGACATTGGATACCGCTATTATTTATGGATACTGGAATTGCGTAAAAGAAATGTTAGTAGACTTAAACCACTTACGATGACTAAAGATGTTTATCTTTCATTAAAATTATTTCGAATATTAAATTTCACCTTATTCAATCACAGATTTCTACGAGTTAATTAACTAAGACTGCTATTTCGAAAAAGTGATTCTCAAACGTTAGCACCTCTAGTATTCCGGATGCACGGCACGGATTAAGAAAGTTACAAGGATCAAACATGATTGTTTGATCCCAGGGTTACCAGTTTGGCTTCCCTTTTTATTCGGAAATTTGCTGTTTATACCAGAAATAAAGATTAGTATTTTATACTTTATTTATAAGAGAGAATTAGCCATCAGTTAAAGTAAAAATTTGTCTTTCAAAATTTCCTGCTCGAATTTGAAATTTCTGATAAAAATTGGAGGCCGAACTGACAACTCTGTTTGATCCTCTGATTATACACCTGAAACTACGATACATTACGGAGTGCTTGCGGTTCTGACTCGTGCAGTGCTAAAATTTAAAATATTTTCTACATTTATTGGATGTTGTTACCTGTCGCTGAAAAGCAGCAGATGTACTGGAATAGACACTAAATGCTATCAAACACTGTCTTAATCAGATTCATTTCTATAAACTTTCAAACTAAATTTGTTACTTTTTCCGGTTAATAGTTTTTTACTCGTGTATTATTCTAGATTATAGGATATCCAAATTTTCCAAGAAAGTGTTTTTGAGTAACCAGAGCAGCCCATTATTTCCGATGTAGGTTCCTGGACTTTTTTTCGAAAAGGGGGAGGGTTACAAGCCTTTTTTCTGTATTATTTCTATAATACATAAAGTTACTAAATTTGTTTCAATATAGAATTGCAAATATAATAGA
Source organism: Maratus speciosus (assembly GCA_963932465.1). Taxonomy (NCBI): domain Eukaryota; kingdom Metazoa; phylum Arthropoda; class Arachnida; order Araneae; family Salticidae; genus Maratus; species Maratus speciosus. The sequence continues at coordinate 204,104 of CAWVRF010000183.1, read as the reverse complement.
AGGCGTACACAAATGTATAGAAGTGCAATCAATAGAAATCCCGAAACGAATTCATATATGCAATAATACCAAATAAGTATTTTTAGTTTTTTCTGTAACGTTGTTAGTAACACAAATATATTAATTTCTCAGGAGGTGTTTAAAATTCACAATTACTTAACCTTACCTGTGCAGTCATGCATATGTGAATTAATAAAAATTTCACCTTTATTAAATAAATTCAATCCTGGTTACACTATATTTCAATAAAAATACCGGCACAAAAGTCTGCTATGAATCACAAAAGTCTGCTATGAAATAAGTAAAAGAATTAGTTTTGAAAATTTGTGGTATCTAACCCTAAATACGTGTATAGAAAATGTTCTTCCAAAAGAAACATTTGTGCAGTGTAAGATTAAAACTGTTTCAGTCAACTGTTCAAATCACTATAATTGATACTTCTCAAAATAAACAAATCGACACTAATATTATAAAAACGTAACAGTTGTTTATTTGCGGGATGAAACTTCTAGAACTACCAAAGCAATTGTAAAAGTAATGATGGCAAATGGAAGGTGATTGCGCCTGTTCCAATATTGGTTGACCTTGAATTCCTCTAGCGACAAGGCTCCTGCATATTCTTTTTCTCCCCCCCCCCCCCCACACACACACCTCGCAGTTTATTTTCGACTTCCTAATACATACGCTCTGTTATTCACTCTATATACGTCATATTAAATACTAAGCTTATTTCAAATACAATATGTGAGATAATAAACAATATTTCCTATTATTTACGAACCATTTTTGAAATATGCTAAAATTTATGAAAAAAATGCAATTTTTAAGTTATTATATTGTCCGTAGCGATAAAAGCTCACCTAGCAGGAGGGTGAAACTTAATTCGTTCATTTATGACCTATTCCGAAGGAATTAAAATAATTTCCTGCTTTTCCCTAATTAATTCCGGATTCGGCATTTTTTCATCCCCTACCACAGGCCTATAGCCCGTGATCAAGAAGTTAAACCATAATTCTCAAAATTTTAAAAATGAAGACCTAAAATAATTACAAAAACATTGCAAATGCCTCAATAAATAATTTTGAAGAAGAATTGTGAGCTAAATGTTCAACAGAAATATTAAGTGTGGGTAGTCACTTTTTTCAGAAGTTTAAGCTCCACAATATTTGTATTAACAAAGATTTTGATAGAATTAGTTTTTTTGAGATATTGTTATGGTAATTAATAAAAACATGTTTTTCGCCTATAAATCTGAACATATATTCTAACGCTCACCGAGCAAGAGGTGGAAAACAATTTTTAGCTTTTCCTTAAGTAATTGCGAATTCGGATTTTTTTTCTTGCGTACTATTGGACTCTCTGTATGAAATGATGCCTGTATGGAATGACGTCTGTATGAAAAATAAAATAAAATAAAATTGCTTCTGTTGTCTGGTGCAAATTTAATATTTGCAAATAAAAAATCACCTAGATGCAGCAACTCTGATACAGGGTTGCCAGTTTGGCTCTCACTTTTATTTAAAAAAATGAATTCCCACCAGAAAATTCAAAAATATTTTCAGATTTTTTTAATGAAAGACTTTTCTTGTTTACTTGAGTTAAAAAATTCTTCTTCAAAAAGTTCCTGTCTGAAGTCGAATTTCGGGGTAAAAATGGAGGACAAACTGGCAACCTTACACTGGTTGCTGTACAATTACGTATAGTTTGAATTATTTTACCAAACAACTTCTTAATATTTTTAATTTTTATATTTTTTAAGGCTCAACATTTTTTCAAATTATCCAATAATAGTAATTACGGAATAATGGGGTTTGGACAGGCGCGGTCTTAGCAGGGTTTAAAAAAACCCAGCTTACTGGGCCCACTAGTCAAAAACTCGGTTCTTTTCGACTTTTATTGAGTTCTTTTAGAAAATCTTTAAACTTTTAATTTTCATATGCATAATATCTAAGTTCTTCATTTATCAGTGAAACCTCGGTATAATTTTGCATTAAGTATGAATTAAGAATGCATATATAAAAATAAAAAAATCAAGTTAATATAAAGGGTAAATTTGTATTTCATGGGACTACTTTGCTGCACTAATGACGTATTAAGCCAACTACAACTGGATTTCTTTATATAATTCTTACTTTAAGTTAAACAGGCTAAATTTATGCAGTTTCTTTCATCCATTTCTATCAGACATACATTGAAGAGAACAACAATTATATCTATATATATAAATATATAAATTTATTTATTTTTTTAATTGAAATATGGGATTCATAATAATAATTTTGAGAATTTTAGCAACATTTGTTACATATATACTGCAGTATTGATAAATGTTAAATCAGATTGTCACGTGCCATCTTTAGGCATGCTTTTAAAGCATTTGGATGCATTTTAGATTACAGGCATGGAAATATTCTTTCTTTTCAATTAATTTATTTTTGGTCATTTTATCTCTCCTTAGAAATTTCTTTAAAACCGGTTCTTTTGAAATATATTTAAATTGGCATTTATCATATATTTATCCTCCTCGGTCCTGAAGTATCACATGTGATACTTCATAAAAAAAACTAATACAAAAACTAAACTATTTGATTTTTTTACATTTTTGCTTTACATCTATATAGCTGAATGTTTTTGGTTTTGGATCAAAACCAATAATTGACAGCACTGATGCTTATTTCCTCATACAATAAGTATTACTTTCATCTGAGTTTGCAAAATACATTCAGGATGGTTTGTCCAAGAAAGTAAGAAATTTTCATAATTAATTAACTTAAACGCTTTACAATAAAAAAAAAATTGTGGATTTTTAGATCATTCATCTAATTAAAGGCCTTCAATTTGTTACTTCGTAATTTAGGTTATCAATAATTAAATCGATATTTTAAGGGTGTTAGTCATTTTAGATCCGTATTTGTGAACCTAAATGACCAGCCCCATGAAGCAACAATTTCAGAAAAATGGTTTCTTCTGACATTTATGGTGTCTTTGTGTTCGTACAAAATCAAAAAAAGTGTATTTGCAGTGTTATTTTACCTTTGGGTCTGAAGAGGATATATTTGTAAATTTATTTGGTAAACATAAGCTTTAGATGAAAGTAACTCTTAAAATGTTTAATTTAATATTTTGGTTTTCCATTTTTTTTCTTTTGCATTTTCATGCCTTAGATTAAATATTGTTAGTTAGAAAAACACGAAAGTATTTGAAAAAACACACAAAGGGATTTTTTGTGAGTTTTTTCTATTGAACCCGTCCGAAAAAATCCGCTTGGGTTTTTTCGGTTTGTGACCACTTTGGTAAACGCTGGATCTTAGTGTATGTTCAATATAGTTTGCCATACTTATTGAAATCTAAACAAATTTAGCGCTTAAATATACGTTGAATTTCGAATTGTGAGTAATAATTAAAAATAGCAAAATAAACTTTGACATTAACTGTGAATTAAGAACCACACTCAGTAAAACGTTTTACAAAATAACTGTAAATACAGAGTAAACTACACCGGTTTCCATTTCATCGATCAGCTTTTTTTTTTTATCATAGAAGACTACATTCGAGCAACAAAAAGTTTCTGAAAGAAGATCGCAAATAGATAAATGCAACTGCATTTTTTTTAAATATACCAACGGAATAGACTTTTAAATCTCTTTTCATCGCCGACGGCCTCAACGGCTATTTACACTACGGATTAAATACGCTCTGTCCGTGGCACAATGGTTATCTGCCGTTATTAATCAGCAGATCTTCTCAAACTACAAGGAGAAAATGATAGTACGAGTACAACGCTAATTTTTTGATTTGTAAATCATACAAACTAAATTTGCTACTTTTTCCGGTGTGATATTTCTTTAATTGTGTACTATTAGGGATCTATAAATTTCTAAGAAGCTATTTTTGAGAGGCATATGACCCCATTATTCTCCTGAAAAGTTTACGGATTTTTTTTTCTTTAGCTTGCAACCTTTTTTTTTCTACATTTTATAGTTGCTAAAAAGTTGCTAAAATTATCACAATTTAGAATTTGAGATGTAATTAAATACGTATACATAAGCCTGCAAAATTTGGGTTGTGTCACATTGCTTGCCTTTTGATAATTGATTCTTGCGTATTTTGTAGCGCTGCTTCCGAAAATGGCTTTCATTTTCTACCAACACGTCAGGATTTTTTGAAACTTTTTTACTTTTTAACTTTGAAATTTACGATTGGAAAATGAAGGTTATTTTCAAATTTAGTGCTAAAAAGTATATAAAAATCAATTATCAAAATTTAAAAAACACAACCATCACATCTATTTTATAGTATCGGAACTTTGGCTTTTTTTTCAAAAAATCCTGTCTTGATGTTAAAAATAAAGGTCATTTTCGAATTCAGCGCTAAAAAATATATAAAAATCAGTTATCAAAAGTTAAGAAACACAACCATTTCTTGTATCTTTCAGTATGAGATGTTCTCTATTTTTTTTTTTTTTTTTTTTTTTTTTACTTTTTACCATTGAATTTTACGATTTGCAAAATATCTTGACGTGATGGTTAAAAATGAAGGTCATTTTCGAATTCAGCGATAAAAAATACATAAAAAACAATTATCAAAAGTTAAACAACATAACAATCGCAGGCTTGTGATCTGTAGTAGATGAAACAATTAGCAAGCCATTAATGATTTTAGATAAATATAATTCGAAATAAAAATTTTAAAGTTTTCTCTAATACCGTAAGCAACATAATTAAGGTCATTTTTAGGAGGACTTTTAAATTAGCAAAATCTTTAAACTGTTTAATTCAACTATTCAAAGGACTATAAATTTTCTTATCATAAAACTGAAATACAGCTCATATTCAAAATATTAGAATAAATGCTTTATTTTACAAATTGAAAATATCGTTTGGTAATTTAATGTCTTTTAATGCAAATACGCAAACGATATTTTTATTAAGAACTTATTGTTGATTAAATTTATTTATTATCTTAAAATTAATATCATTTCTGAAAAGACTAATTGAAAAAACATCTTTTGAAAAGTTAAAATATTAGAATATTTATTCAAGTAGTTCAAAATAATAGAATATTTCACATTAATTCTCCTTTAATTATCACCAATTCATAACTGTGTCATTATTTATTAAATTCACACGATTTTATTTAAAATCAGTATTCTTTTTGCAGTTTGTTAGCTTTTTCTCCTTAAAATTGGTTGTGTGAGTGATATTCCTGAATCTATTAAACTTTGTATGGATAATTTGTATCGGCACGGTAAAAATCAATGTTATATAGCGAATTATTCACATTGTTCGCAATCAAGCTTTAGTAAAATATTAACACAATATTCAAAAAATGGAAAATTTCACAATAATCGCCGAAATAGCGGCCGAAAACCAAAAACATATGCTAGAGATGACAGGAAACTAAAGCGTATAGTTAAGAAAAACCGTTTTAAAAACGAGCGATTCTTGCACCGAAAATGGAAAGAAGAAGGAGTTGAAGTTTCTATATCGACAGCATTAAGACGTCTCCATAAATTTAAGTTTGAATCTCGTTTACCGAAAACAAAACCTCTGATGACTGCAAAGCAAAGACGGTATAAGATTGAATTGGTGTAAATCAAGACGTTTATGGAGCGAAGAAGATTGGAAAAATATATTATTAGGGATTAAAGTATGTTTTGTGTTTAATGTGGTAATCAAGGTATTCGAGTTTAGAGAATGAAGCAAGAAGCATTTGACAAAGAATGCCTTAAACGTTCCGTAAAATTTGCTGCTAGTGTCATGGTTTGGGCACCGCCCTCTGAATACTAAGCCTGAGCGCTGACACAAAAATGGCGGCTTCCGAAGGCGGATTTTTTTAAACGTATGTACGGCCCCTTAAATTTTTCACACCAGTATTTTATGAAAAAATTCTTTGACTTGTTCAATCTCAGAAAAATGAAGCGGATAAAACTTTAAAAAAATATTGGTACGAATATTTAAGGTACCGTACACACGCGGAAAAAAATCCGCCTTCGGTAGCCGCCATTTTTGTGTCAGCGCTCAGGCCTAGTATTCAGGGGGCGGTGGTTTGGGGTTGCATGAGTGCAGAAGGACCTGGAAAGTTATGCATCGTCTACGAAAATGTTAATTCTCAGATATACAGTCGACGCTCGTTTTTACGAACTCGTAGGGAACACCCAAATAGTTCGTAAAATAGAAAGTTCGTAAAATAGAAAACACCAAAAATGACATGAATACGTACATTATTTATGTCTATTTTTATCAAACTGCCCCCTCTTCATGGATGAAGCAGTATTTCAAGATTATTTATTATTTAATAAAGTTATACATGTATTGTTAAATATACAAGAAATAAATGCAAATTTGTGCACAAAAAATAATTTTAAGTACACACAAACATACGTTAGATGCTTTGAATATATTACATATGAAAACACAGACTGTATTAGTACTTAGTAGATGAAAATGCATAGATGAAATCATAGATTAAAAATTAGGAATGGAAATAATCACTTATCTCTTTTTTTTTTTTTTTAAATCACATTTTGAAAGATATATATTTCCATTTTATCTATGGAAACCTTTACTACCTTTGCCTTTCACAGTTATTGTTCCCTTCAAAAAAGTGCCTTAGTCCTGACAACCACTACTTGAAATTGTTGCTATACCCACTCCCTACGAAAGAGATTGGGGAAAAACAACACATTTTTGGAATGTACCTGATATCTCATTGTACCTGTATAGAGTTTAACTGACGTTAGCACTGCATTCCGATACTTTTTTTAAAAAAATTTCAGAAGTACGAAAATTGAGTTCGCAAAAAAGAGATTTTCATAATCTGTAGTTCGTAAATGGGAGCGAAAAATCGCATTGATTCTATGGGAGCAGATTCGGGAGCACGCTATAGTTCGTAAAATCGCAAGTGTTCCTGAAAAAGAGGTTCGTAAAAACGAGAGTCTACTGTATCAAGAAATTTTGGAATATTACATGATTCCATCACCAAAAGATTTATTTGAAGATGATCATCTTTCAACAAGATTTAGCGTCACCGCATACCTCGGTGTCAACTAACAATTGGTTCCGCCAACGCAACATTAAGGTACTTCCTTGGCCCCCAAACTCACCTTAATCCCATCGGAAATTTATGGTGTATAATGAAGAAAAAACTCCAAGAAAATCCTCCTTCAAGTAAAATTGAGTTAGTGGCACGTATAAAGTCTATTTGGTCTAATATTGATAGAAATGTCTGTAAACACCTTGTATATACTATGCAAGATCGATTGTACGCTGTTATGAAAGCTAAAAGAGATGCTGCAAAATATTGACTGCCATTTACTTCATATTCATAAGGTAAAATCGGAAGTTCGTAAGTGGGAGTAACATTAGTTCAATGGGATGCTGGTTGGGACCAGTACTTCAGTTCATAAAAACGAATAATTCGTAAAAAAGGGGTTCGCAAAATCGAGCGTCTACTGTACTCAGAGCATCCCTTATGAAAATAAAGTACCAGAAATGTAGGACAATATAAATAAGCAACTTGGCTTCAACGAAATATTGTCTTCGATACGTAAAACTAAATTTGTTATTTCTGTTATTTTTCCCCTTTTCAAGCAATATACAGGGTGTCCAAAAATTCCCTGGCAGATTTTAAAATTCAATATAAATTCAAGTAAGTGTCATACAGGAGTGTGGTTTGGACTAAAATTCTTCTAAGGATAAAAAGTTTTCTTCAAGAGAATGAAAATAATTATTTCCGAATTTCGGTCATAGATGACGCCACTTGCCCGTATGTTTAGTTAAACATGCGTTTTTTTTTTCTTATTTTCAGATTAGTTTTAAGGCTGCAACGCAGAAATGCAACACCCAGCTTTGGGAGTCGTCATTTCTGTATCACAGCGTCCCTGAAATCCGGTTTTCCCGGTAAAATAGACATGTATTTTTTAAGTTAATGAGGCCTTCACGATGTTTTTGTAATTATGTTAGGGATTTATTTTGTATATTTTGAGGATTGTAATTTAGTAGTTATCAACAAAGAAAGGTACATAATTGGTAGTTGTTTTACATGTCATTTCGCAACTGATACCGCCAACCTCAAATCATAGTTTTAAAAGAAACATTTTTTAAGCAAAGATTGCAATACATTTCAATATTCCGAAGGTTTTTATCTTTTATGAATTCCACTTAAGATGCTCGTATTCCAGTCGAAAATCCTTTTCGTAAAATATTGAAGTTTAAAATCGTGCTATTGTTTGACCTCGAATTCCTCTAGCGACAAGGCTCCTGCACACTCATTTGTTCGCTCGCCCCATCCTCCAACGCTCGCACATTTTTTTCGATTTACTAAAACATACACATTGTTAATCACTCTATATACCTCATATTAAATACTAAGCATATATCAAATACAATATCGGAGATAATAAACAATATTTCTCATCATTTACGAACCATTTTTGAAATATGCTAAAATTCATAAAAAATGCACTTTTAAAGTTATTAATTTGTGCGTAACGGCAAAAGCTCACCTAGCAGGAGAGGGAAACTTAATACGTTCATTTATGACCTATGTCAAAGGGATTAAAACAATTTCCAGCTTTCGCCTAATAAATTCCGGCTTCGGCATTTTTTCATCCCCTACCACAGGTCTATTGCCCGTGATCAAGAAATTAAACCATAATTCTCAAAATATGCAAAATAATGAACTAAAATAATTACAAAAGCATCGCAAATGCCCCCCAAAATATAAAAAAATACAAGCATATAAAAATCAAAAATAGGGTGGACTGATAACCTCGTCTGTTCTGGCTTCAAGCTCTTCTTGATTAGCGATTTACGCAAAATTTTGAAGAAGAATTGTGAGCTTAATGTTCAACAAAAATATTAAGTGTGGCTACTCATTTTATTCAGAATTTTAGGCTTCATTTGTATTAGCAAAGATTTTGATAGAGTTTTTTTTTTTTTTTTTTTTTTTTTTTTTTTTTTTTTTTTTTTGAGATATTGTTATGGTAATTAATAACAACGTGTTTTTCGACTATAAATCTGTACATATTTTCTAACGCTCACCGAGTAAGAGGGGAAAAATAATTTTTAGCTTTTCCCAAAGTAAATCCGAATACGGACTTTTTTTTTCCTCTCTAACACTGGACTGTAAAAGTGATAAAAGCGTAAATAAAATAAAATAAAATTGCTTATCGATATTGCCTGGTGTGAATTTAGTATTTCTAAATAAAAAATCAGCCAGATGCAGCAACTCGGATACAGGGTTACCAGTTTGGCCTTAACATTAATTTAAAACAATTGAATCCCACAAAAAAATACAAAAAGTATTTTCAGATTTCTTTGATGAAAGACTTTCCTTGATTACTTGAAGTAAAAATTCTTGTTCAAAAAGCTCCTGTCTAAAGTAAAATTATCGGGGTAAAAACGGAAGACAAACTGGTAACCCTACACTGGTATGTGTATACTTACGTACATTTAGAACTACTTTACTGAAAAACTTGTTAATATTCTTAATTTTTATATATTTTTTTTTCAATTTTTTTTTTTCGGTTAGGATAATTTGTATTTATGGAATAACGTGGTTTGGACTGACGTGGTCTTAGTAGGGTTTAAAAAAACCCGGTTTAAAAAAACCCCATCCCATTGGGCCCACTAGCCAAAAACTCGGTTTTTTTCGGGTTTTATTGAGTCCTTATAGAGAACTCTTTAAACTTTTAATTTTCATATGCATAATACCTAAATTCTTCATTTATCAATGAAACCTGGGTGTAATTTTGCATTAAGTATGAATTAAGTATAAATATATAAAAAGGAAAAAATCAGGTTAATATAAAAGGTAAATTTGTATTTCATGGGACTACTTTGCTGCACTAATGATATATTGAGCCAACTACAACTGGATTTCTTTATATAATTCTTACCTTAAGTTAAACAGGCTAATTTTATACGGTTTCTATCATTCACTTCAATCAGAAATCCATTGAAGAGAACAACATTTATATATATATTTATAAATTTATTTTTTTTGTTGTTGATATAAATGGGATTTATAATAATACTTTTGAGAATTCTAGCAACATTTGCTACATATATACTTCGGTACTATTAAATGTGAACCCATTCGGGACGAGCGTCTTTTGCAGAATTTTTAATTTTTTATCACCGGTTTTTTTAAAACAGAATTTTTTTCCTAATTTAATCGGGTAAATGCTTGGATTAAATAAGGCAAAATTTACAATAAAAATTTACTGATGAGAAAAATCCCGATTCTGAGCATCTTACGCGGCACGAATACTGGTCGCTCTTCCCCAGGGGGTTAAATCACATTCTCATGTGCCATCTTTAGGCATGTTTTTAAAGCATTTGGATATATTTTAGATTACAGGGATGGAAATCTTCTTTCTTTTCAATTAATTTCTCTTTTGGTCATTTATCTCTGCTTAGAAATTCCTTTAAAACTGGTTCTTTTGAAATATTTTTAAATTGGCATTTATCATAGATATATTTGTAAATTTATTTGGTAAACATAAGCTTCAGATGAAAGTAACTGTTAAAATATTTAAATTCATATTTTGGTTTTCCATATTTTTTCATTTACATTCTCATACCTTAGATTAAACAATGTTAGTTAGGAAGACACGAAAGAATTTGAAAAACCCGCTATTTCATTTTTTGTGGTTTTTTTTCAAGTGGAACCGCCCGAAAAAACCCGCCCACTTGGTCAAACCCTGGTTCTTAGTGTATTTTCAATATAGTTCGCCATCCTTTTTGAAATCTAGACAAATTTAGCGCTTAGATATACGTTTAATTTCAAATTGCGAGTAATAATAAAGAAATATATCAAAATAAACTTTGATATTAACTGTGAAGTAAGAATCACATTCAGTAAAACTTTTTACAAAATTACTGTAAATACAGGGTAAAGTACATCGGTTTCCATTTCATTGATCAGCGTTTATCTATCATCGAAGACTATATTCGAGCAACAAAAAGTTTCTAAAAGAAGATCGCAAATAGATAAATGCAACTGCATTTTTTTTTATATATACAAATGGAATAGGCTTTTAAAGCTATTTTTGTCGTCGATGCCCTCGGTCATTTACACTACGGATTAAGTACGGTCTGTCCCGAAAAAGACAAGCTAACGCGGTGCATTCCACGTGTCTTTTTTTACAGACCGCTAGAGTGACGTGATGCTCTTTTCGCACACCTTCATTGGTATGTTCGAGCATCACGTGACTCCAGCGGTCTGTAAAAAAAAGATACGTGGAATGCACCGCGGTAGCCTGTGTTTCTCGTTAACCTCGGTACGCCCGTGGTGGACTGGTTTTCGGTTTTACCTTCATTTTGCTTTGTTATCTGCCGTTTTAATTCAGCAGATCTTCTCGAAAGTCAACTAGATGAGACGTAAATGTGTAGCAAAATTTTACTTATTTGTAAACACATTTAAACTAATTTTGCTACTTTTTCCGGTGTAAAATTTCTTTATTTGTGTATTATTAAGAATCCATAAATTTCTAAGAAGCTATTTTTGAGCAGCATGTGACCCCTTTATTCTCCTGGATTGTTTACGGATTTTATTTTATTTTATATTTTATTTTTTTATTTTTAGTTTTTAGTTTACAAGGTTCTACATTTTATAACACAAAAAGTTGCTATAATTATTACAATTTAGAATATGAAATGTAATTAAATACGTATGATAATCTGTACTAGATAAAACAATAAGCAAGCCATTAAGATATAATTCCGAAATAAATATTTTGAAGTTTTCTCTAACACTGTTAGCAACATAATTAAAGTAATTTTTTGGGGGACATTTAAAATTGCAATTACATTAACCCGTTTCATTCAACTATTCAAAGGACTATAAATTTTATTATCATAAAATTGAAATATATTGAGTACAATGGCGTAGCCGGGGTGGGGGTAAAATGCTCTGGATACCACTATTATTCTAAAGTTTTCTTCGTCTTCATAGAAGCAGAAAAATCTCCGATCAGATAAGGCGAAGAAAACTTTACAAAATTAGTGATATTCAGAGCATCTGGACCCCCACCCTGGCTACGCCACATATTGAGTACCCTTCTTTCGAATAGCTTGCCTTTACGAATGAAACGTTGGTACTCTAATAGAAAGGCACATTTTAAATCATTTCCTACAAATTTAAAAATATCTCTATTAACTGAATTTAGAGTTCAAATAAAAGTTCATTTCAGATGTTAAACAATATTTCAGATTTCTTTTTTTTTTTTTTTGTAAATTTATTTGCATAAAGCACTTCTTGCTGCTCAGTAGCATTCAATTTAATTAAGTGTCATGTCTGAAGAATGCTTTATTTCAAAAATAATATCAGTTTTTGTTAATGATTTCTTTTTTACAATTTTATCGATAATTTTTTTTAAAAATATAATGTTGTCCTATATCAATTTGATCGGCAGATTTTTTTTTAATCTTTGTCTAGCGTTATAGTTTTGTGCGTCATCATTGTACATTGGTATTTAAGTCAATTGACCTTTTGACTGCGGGCTGGGACATGTACGAAACAGTGGATGCTTTTGTTTTACTCTATTCGTACCATTTTGTTTTTTAACCCCTTAACCTACGATTTACGTCTCAACAGCTCCACGGTTTGGCAAATCTATAGCTACCACTAAAATTTAATAGAGATTTTCGTCTTGTTTAATCATGTAATTCCGACGGTTAAAGTTAACTATATTTACTGTGAAATTTTAGTGGTAAGAAGAATTTACATTTGGCTCGATCATCGTATGCGGGCTATGCCCGTCATTGTAGGTTAAGGGGTTAAATAACTCCTTCCATACACTTAAAATAGGTTATTTTAAACATAAATCTACAGTAAAGAAAAATATTTTTTAATTGCCGATTAATAAGAAGAGTCGTAATTTCTGGGCAATAATCTGGCATTTAAGGGTACTCTTCACTCGCTTTAAAGTACCCGCTCGGTAATGTGAAGGGGACTGGGTAAGCGAAATTCAACCAAAAAACCAATTTTTACTTTTTTATATCATTAAATAGTTTAAACTTTCATCTTTTCAACGATGTATTACGTATGTGAATCTGAAGTTTGATGAAAATCCATGCATTTTTTCTTGAGTTAGAGCTATTGCCATACTCATGATTAATGCAGCATAGCAGCGCCACCTGTTGGGAGATTTTCACCAAAAAGCAGTCAACACCAAATTATATCCTAGACTAACTGAATCTGAAGTTTTATGAAAATCCGTGAAGTAGTTCTTGAAATATAGGTATTGGGGAAACCGTTAAAAAGGCCGCATAGCAGTGCCACCACTTGGGCGAATTTTACCAAAAACTAATCAGGATCAGTTTATATCAAGGTTTAACTGAATCTAAAGTTTTGTGAAATTCCGTGCATTAGTTCTTGAGATAGAGTGCCCACAAAATTTTTGTCACATACAGACACAGAATGACAGAGTGACAGACAAACTCACAGGCAGACATTTTCTAAAAACCATCAAATCGTGTTCGAGGCATTCTAAAACCTATAAATCCGTCGAAAATTTTCACGAATCCATTACTTTCTTCTTGTAAAGATAGATGACAGTAAAAATTGTCGGAATTCCCTTATAATAAGGCTAATTTTAGAAAGCTACTCCCTACATCGCCCCTATCTTTCTGAATTTTCGCGATATTTGACTGGTCGTTTTACATAACTTGCCCAAAATAGCTGAAATAATAGTATATGAAAAAAGTGTTGGATATTTTTATTCTCTCTAAGAGCACTTCACAGTAGTGGGCTACTTTTTTTAAAATTCGGATTTCTTGATTGACACCACTTTTCTGAAGTGGTAAAATTCCCATTGTTTTCGCCTTAATTAATATGTTATTAAATAAGGCGAATTTTGCTATTTTTAAAAAGTGGCGTCAATCAAGAAATCAGAATTTAAAAAAAATTATCCCACTGCAACACTGCTTCACAGCTTTAATTGACGTTTTCTCGTAACTTCGATTTTTCAGGTTTGTGTTCCTTTTTTTACAATATCTATTACACTTAAGAACTCAGATTTTTCTAAATACTTATGTTATAGTGCATACTTTAACACAGGGATTTAATGATTTGTTGACAGTTATTTATTTTAGGAAATCTTATCAAAAATGCTAATTTAAAAATGTTTTTTAATAAATAATTAATAATTAATTTTCAGTTTCATTTAGAAAGAAAATTGTCCTATAAAATATGTAAAGCATGTTATTCAAACTGCTCTGAAAAATCTAGACCTTTTGTTTTATTGTATTCGTACCATTAAATAAATAATTTATTCCATATGTAACAAAATGACTGCCTTCCCTTATTTTTTACAGCATATAGATGGCACTGTTGCCACTGTCGGCAAAATATCCTGAGATATTTTGCCAAATATGAAGTGATAAAGTGAAGTGAATGTATGTAATCATGGTTGCGCGGGTTTAAGTAAAGTTTCGGCGTGTGTTCGAAATGTATCTCCACTAGAGATGTTTTTATGGAAATATGTATGTTCCAAAGTTATTTTGCGCTTTTCGCGAATCTGTATATATTTTGTGTGTGATTGTTATTAAAATGTGATTGTTTAAGTGTCGAACGAGTTAATCCTAACCCACAACGACACACATACACTTAAACTTGGTTATGATAAAGGTAAATCAAAGAAAAATATTTGTAAATTGCCGATTGATGCGAAGAGTCGTCAGTTCTTGTCAGTAATCTGACGTTTAATCCCTTGTGTACTGAATTATGAATTCGTGAAAATTTTATCTTCTGAAGAATTTTTCGTGAATTATTTAAACTATATTAGAAGATTTACATAAACATTTAATAAATTTTCGAAGGATTTTAGGAAGATTGTAGGATTAATTAACACGTTGACTGCCGCGCTACGAGTATACTCGTAGCTTTAATATTCGTGGCTTTAATTTATTACTTTCTCGCCATTATTTAAAAAAGAAAATTGCGTTATTTATTGGCAGAAATTTCGCTGTATTAGTAAAGCGAAATTTAGCTTTCAGAATTTGTGGTGGCAAACGACTTTCATGAAGAAATTTGAAAATTCTTACTTTTTGCGGCAGTCAACGTGTTAAATTTGAATTTATAGGGATTTTGTGCAATATTTATAAACCCACTCAAATCTTTTACTGTAAATATTTTTCTTATTATTTTGTAGAATTAGAAAATGTACAAATATAATGTTCTTACAATACAAATATAGGAATATTTCTGAATTGAAAAATCACTCCCTTCAATGCGAAGAAAGTGAAAAGATGGAAACGCAAAAGAAACATCCTTTTAAAAATGTTTTTGTTTTGTGTAACCAATAATGCTTTTTGAACAAGATAATGTAATGTATCTATAACTCATTCTAAACTGTATTAAAACTAATCGATATATTAAAGGAATTTTATAACAAGTTTATTTAATTGTACCGTCAGTAGATAAAGGGCTTTTGACTACGGCAGGGCTCGTACACTTCAAGGACTTTCAAGCTCCTTTTACCCGAATTTTTATAAACTAATGTTTGTCTTATTTAATGAAAAAAATCCTATCAACAGATATAGCGACAAGTACTTTACGAAACTTCTAGTACTAAAACACTTTAAATCCCCTGAATCCTTGATGCGTGCGAACCCTGCACGAGCTGGGACATGTAGTGAAACACACCGAAACAGTGGATGCTTTTGTTTTATTCTATTCGTACCTTTAAAAGAAAAAAATTCTTCTATAGACTTATTTTAAAGATAAATATACGGCAAAGAAAAATATTTGTAAATTGCCGATTAACCCCTTAACGGTCGCATTAAATTACGGTTCAAAAATTCAGATTGCTTATTGCCACCCCTTTTTTGAAAAGGAAATATTCACCTTATTATGGAGGACTGGGAGCAGAAAAACACAGTGGTAAACCTACGAGTGAACCGCTAAAATCGGGTTTTCAGGTGTTTTCCACCAAGATATGACTTGGTAGACCGATTGCATTTTAATATGCTAATCGAGTTTTAATTAATTCTGGAATTTCAGCCGTAAATTCGATGATGTGATATTCTGTGCTGCCGCCTACCGGTCTAAGAGTGATAGCAAATTAATTCAACAAAGTAATAGAATGTATAGTAGTTATCAAAATGGAGAATTTTCGAATGAGGAAACAAGGTCAGAATGCAATTATTCAATCAAAAATATACGTTATTACTTCAAAATCCAATCTCGTTTTTCTCTCATAATACTGGTAATAATTAAGCAATTTAAGGTGTCTCAGAACTCTTAAAATTGGAAAAAATGAAAAAAAAAAGACCATTTTCAACATTTTATATCTTAATATATATATGATTTAAAAACACAATTGTTTTCGAAAGTTCGGGTGTGAATTCAACATTATAGAAACACAGTTACCTGCCCCTGAAAGGGTTAACCCTTTCGTGGTCGGTGGGATATAAAATACCCACTTAATTTAAATTACCAAATGCAACAATGGCACCAGAAATTTTAAACAGAATTTTACATTTATAATGTATGTGAAGAAAAAACATTTACTTATTATGAAACAAACTTGTTCGTAAAACCTGGTGTCATTCAATCATTTCAACATTTTAGCAACTAAAGTATTTTGCCCACGAAAGGGTTAAAGGATTACTGGAATAGCGGATTTCCACAGCATGTCTTCTATAGACGCCATGACATTACTAAATAAAACAGTCAATTCTTGCTAACTCCGCTAGGAAACCATTTTCTACAAGTCCATTAAATAGATTTGCAGTTCCAATGTTCTAGTTGCAACTTTTTAAAAGAATATTAAAGATTCAGATCTGAAGTAAATGTATTTCCGGAAACTAAAGTCTTACGGTTAAAGGTGGAATTCTTAAAGGAATTGAAATATTCAATCTCTACTTCGTGACCTGTTTCATCGTAAAGCTCAATTTAATAATAAATAAATTACAAACCTTTGAAATTATATGAAGTAGTTGTACGTCTTAGGATGCTAAAGAATTAAAATACTTACTAAAGTTTACAGTATTTTTGAGTATTTTTACCACATATGGAATTGTCATAGTTGAGCATATGCAGTTTTAAAAATTTAATTTCAAAATTTGAGTTTTTTAATTAAAGGTGTGATTTCAGCTCTTAAAATTTATTCAAAACTCTGTTTTAAACAGGAATGAGATTTCCGACTTTTTGCATACCAGTATAATCTTAGAGAAAATGTTATTTTATTTCATCGGAACATTGTTGAGATTTAAGAGAACAACAGCTTGTTAAATATAAAGCATCGTTAGAGTAAAAAAATAAATGGAAAATGGAAAAAAAGTACAATATAATATAATAATTGTCAAACTCTACTATTGTTGAGTATCAATAATTAAGGAATGACATATTCGCTTTGTTTAATAACCGACATTTGCGATTAAATAAGATGAATTACAGCTGCAAAATAGTGGTGCTCATAAATAGGAAAGTTTAGCAGCTATGGAGCATGTAATTCTAACACCCATCTTTTTCCATTTAACATAGGACATTTAGAACAATTGAACAAAATTGTTAGACACTTAATAAAAATGAATACATTAATAAATAATTTAAATATTGTCCAATTATCAAAAGTTTTTCGTTTGCTGCAGAAATACGAAATTGATTTTTTGTTTATTGTAAAACAAAAATTAAGCTGAAGATACATTTTTGAAATATTAAGTTATATAAATGTTTGGGAAATTTAATAACACGATTTTATTAAATAAATTCGGTGTCTATCATAATGTTAAAAAGAATCTCACGTGTTTACATCTTATTGTTTTTCCTTATTAATGTCTATGACGACCAAACAGACACATTAAATTCTAGAGCAGGTCGTACGCTCCAGGGAATTTTTCAGTAGAAATATTAGTATTTTTTCACAGAAAAATAAATCATGCTTGAAGGTGCAAAATTTCGCCTTATTTAAGCAGAGATTTTCTATAAGAAAATACCGATACCGAAGAATTTCCAGATAAGTACTACCCCTGCTCGAGAAATGGTGCAATCCCGTCATAGCCGTTAACAGTGTTGCCAGTAGGCTCCTTTTTGTAATTCAAATTTCTTGATTGCCACCACTTTTTTGAAATGGTTAAATTCCCTTTATTTTCACCTTCTAAATGTGTCGTTAAATAATGCGAATTTTAACATTCCAAAAATGTGGTGCCAATCAAGAAATCTGAATTAAAAAAGAGTAGCCAAGTGGCAACACTGGCCACACTGCCAACACTGGCCACACTGCCAACACTGCCAACACAGTTGGCAACTAGAAGCTTGTTGATACTTTTTTAGTTCATCTTTCATGTTTTTTAACCCGCTTTTTTTTATTCTCGCTCACTTCAATATCACGGTTGAGGTGTCGTTCGTTATTTCTCGTTCCCGTCTCCGGGCTGGAGATTTAATTGCTGGAAAAATCTTCTGAAACAAAACAAATTTAACTGGCATTCCAGCGTGAAGTCTTTGAATATTGTCGTTTGGTTTTGGTTTTTGGCGCTGATTGTGAAGTTGGACTTTGTGCTGCATGTTTCGAAATATATCACACTCAAAAATTATTAATAATCAAAATTTAATGTATACATATTATTTCAAATATTATTTGTATAAATGTGTGTGGTGGTGATAAATACAGATGTAAGATGTGAAGAATAAATGACTTATTCGCATTAATTTCTATGATGTAAAACAAGCATTAAGACACAGAATTCTCGCATGATGGCTTGTCTACAAATGTGAATTTGTACTATAACACCTTTTTTTTTCGCCTTAGCAAAACTAACTACATATAAAAATAGCAAATTTTAACTACATATGTTGCTTTTTAACTACATATGTTATTTAGAAATCGTATAATTATTCAATTGCTGTAATAAAAAATAGGTACATTTTTTATGGTTTTTCCAAATACTAAGCGATTCTTAAGGCGTCAAAGATACACCAGATATAAGCCTCATTTATGGGACTATTTCAAAACTAATAAAGTATAATCATTATAGGTTTGATATTAAAAATGTCAAAGTTCGAACAATATATATACTTCGAACGCCTTTCCTGACAGTAAAGAAGTAGTAGAAATATAGGAAAATATAAACTATCAACTGGGCTACAAAGAAATTTTGTCTGCGATATGTAAAACAATATTTATTGTTTGTGTTAATTTGTTTATTCTTAAACAATATATTGAGTCGTTTGGAAAGTTGTGTCTGTTTTGGAAAATCAATTCGTACCGGAAAATTCTATCGTTTAATTATTAGACATTTATTCCGATATCTAATGTATAATAATTACAGGCAGAATTTTCCGGTACGAATTAATTTTCCGAACGACCCATTATTTTGAAAGATGAAATTCCAATTAAAAAAACAACTACACAGCTCTGCGTGGAAGTAATTGTAATTTACTGTTATGCCAACAACCGTTTTCTCCAAATGAAAATATTTCGTTCTGAACAAACGAAGTTTCATAAAACTAATAAAATAGAAAACAAACAAGTTAAATAATAAAGTGAAATAAGTTTAAATAAAAATTCTGGTGAGGAATTTATTTATAAAACGTGACTAAAATTCCCAGTAAGTTTAGTGATAAGAGATTCCCTCTTAAATAAACTGCTGAAAACAACAAAAAGTAATTTCTGTTTTTGTTTGAGTTATACAAGAAGGGTTATGTGTTAAAACATCTTTAATGGATGTTGTTCGATATAATAATGCAAGAAGCCGTACTTCAAATACTTCTAATAGATTTCCAATGATTCTCATAATTGACAAGAGATTTTTGCTGTAACATATCAAATAATACATGATTTAGTAATATCCATATAGTACTGCTTTAACATATCGACAATTATATTAAATTGTTTTGATAAGAGTGTTACAAGGGTTACGTTATTAGTGCGAGAAAAAATACTAGATATTGGGCAAACAAAATATTAGTGATTGTCAGGTAATATTTAGTCTACATAATGGTATAAAAGCGAAAGCAGAACTCAACTAATTTCAAATGACTATTTAGTTGCTTTAACCGCTTCGCGACGGGAGCCTTTTACGAAATGTTTATTACTTTGCTACCGGTTTTAAAAAACAGAAGTTTGTGCCTATTCAAATCGGGAAAATGCTCGGATTAAATAAGGCAAATTTTACAGTAAAATTTTACTGGTGAGGATAAACGAGGATCCTTAAAGGCCTATTTCCGGCACGTATACGTGTCGCTCGTCCCCAAGGGGTTAATACATATGAGTTGGTTTATTCAAAAACAAATATTTTGAAAGACATCTTCTGTTTACAGATATAATGACATGTAAGAGATGGAATTTACTTGTTTATTATTATTTTTATTATACCGCAAACCAGCCCCCTAACTGCCGGGCAATATGCCTAGGTTAACGTGTTTTGT
This sequence comes from Maratus speciosus, assembly GCA_963932465.1. Lineage (NCBI taxonomy): Eukaryota > Metazoa > Arthropoda > Arachnida > Araneae > Salticidae > Maratus > Maratus speciosus. The sequence continues at coordinate 183,725 of CAWVRF010000183.1, read as the reverse complement.
ACCTGGCTGCGGTTCGAAAGTCGCCTGATCATCTCACGCTGAAATATACCTGAAATAATATCTTGTCTTTCGTGGCTGTATCGCTGTTTATTTTATCTCTTTTGTTATTGTGTTGGTATGTTCTAGATTGCTATTACTTATGCTGTTTTGATTTGATCGAACATTGTCGAAAATGGAAGAGAAAAAAAGACGGGGGGGGGGGGTGTTGCTCATTCCCACATAGCATTTTTAGTTTGCAGAAAATTTGCAGAAATCTTTCTTTGCAAACCTGCAAAGTTGCAGCAAGCTCAGCATGATAACACTGAAAGTTCATAACAAGACTGCAGCATGATAACGCAAACACCGAAGTCACCACACTTTGAACCTGCAGCTAACTTTTCATGCAAGTTAAATTCATGCTGTATCAAATTTATTGCAAATTAACGGCAAACAAGTAATAAAAAACACCGCAAACTTACTGCAAAGTAGTAATCTTTCCATGCTACAATAACTGTTACACTATAAGCTTAACCCCTTCGAAGGGGTCCATAGACCTGAGTAGGTCCATTGATGCACAATCACCCTTAAGATGCATGCATTTTTTTTTTTTACCTTCATACACAAGTTAGGGTAATATTTGTACTTTATCAATCTGAGCCATTTTTGGTATTTGATAAGTATAGCGTTTAAAAAAAGCGGTGTCAACCAAATAAAATTTCTGCAATTTCTGCGAATCTGCTGATTGTCTATTCTCTCAACAGAGGGATTTTTTGCTTTCGTCACTTTCGTGAATTAAAGACAGTCTTGCCATCAGTTTCACAACAAATTACTCCTGCAAGTGGGCGGGAGATTTCCAGCGAATTTCTCAATTCAAATATGTCACAGCAAGATAACATCAGAAAAAATCAAACTTGCTGCTAATGTTCATGTTATCTAGGTTCTTCTATAGAACTCATACTAACCGCTCGAGTTTGCTCTCGTAATTTAGAACCTTGATCAGGTGATTAGATCTTCACCTGACTAAGTACATCCAGAGATATGGCAAATAACATTGAATCACAAAGTTTCGGAGACTAGGTACCCTTCATTTTGAGAAAATTGACGGAAATATCATTTTTTCAACTTTTTGCTCAAAATGAATTGAGACATCCATAGTATATTCGCACAGTTCGAAGTATCGAGAACATTCGATAACTACAAATGTTGTTCGAGAAAGGCTAGATTACTGCATCTATCTCCATTAAAATGATTTTGAAGTGCAATCTTTAAATTAATTTTTTTTCTTTGTTTGTATTTTTCGTTTTATCAAAATTCTAATATTTCAAAATATATTTTTCAATTAATTTGTTATTTTTTAATGGACGATCACCTTTAAGTTGCCTTTCTTAACCCTAAAACTACCGGAAATTTTACTCAAGTTTTATAAAAACATTCTACACCAGAATTTTTACTTAAAACTTTTTAATTTGTTTATTTAACTTATTATTGTCTGATTTATACATTTAGTTTGTTTTGAAGAAATTTCTGGTTTGAATAGATATTTTGAATATACATGTCGGGTCCATTGGACCCTTCTGGTAGACAGAGGGTTAAAATTATGGATTGGAGTTTCAGTAATATGAACAGTTTATTTTTTAAACATAAAAATGTTTTGTAAATAAAAATTGTTTAGTACATTTTAACATATGCCATTATATTTTATTTAAACTTCTTATTTTTTTTAAGAAATCTGTTTTTTTTTCTTTTTAGTTATGGGGCTCACTTGTGAGAGAGTTATAAAAAAATATTTCAAAATATTGAAGATTATTAAAAGAAGATAAATTTAAAAAATTTCTGATTTTTTTTTTACATTATGCAATTAAAACTGCATTGTTTCTCAACTAAAGGATTTTTCTTTGTAAAATGGTTTATTAATGTTTTAAAAAAAATTGCAAAATACTCCATTAAGAAGAAATAATTCAAAGACTAACGTTGCATTAATGACATATTAATTATTTAATGGCCTATTACAAAGGATCATGACGAATGATTTTACAATAAAATCATAAAAAGATGGTTATTCGAGAAACACTCTGTGATAATTAGATAATAGTTATTGAAAAATTATTGTCCTATAGCGGCCCCAAGAAAATCGTAGCTGGCAATGTTGCCACATCCGGCTGTTTTATAATTTAGAAATTCCCAATTCTCACCAGAAAGTTTCAATCGTTTTCTTCTTTGACCTTTAACTCTTTCAAGGGCGGTGCAAAACTGCCTATGTATTAAGCGTCCTATCTTAAATGGGAGAGGTAATCACAATGTTAAAGAGGAGGTCACGTCAATAAAGGTCACACGCCACGTAGCGGATGGGGTAAAACTACAGGAAGATACCTAACTGTTTTTCTTACTTCACACCACTAAAATTGTAAAGTTTCTTTTACATTCATTAAAAGCTGAAAAGTCTACGATAAGGTAAGGCGAAGAAAACTTCGTAGTGTCAAGTGCATCTGGTACCCACCTCTTTCTCGCGACGCCATTATTTTGCGATAAATCTGGTGAACAAGATTCATAATTCATGCGTAACTAAAGATTTAGAAAATATGCGCAGATAGTAGATATTCTATCATATATGATAAATGTCACACTAAAAGACCGCGTATGTGGACTATCAACCGCGTCCAAAAGATGAAGTAGCTGTGTTAATTTACGCCCGATTCCAGTGTTAAGTTTGTACGCTTAATATGTATGCAGATTTGTGGCGGTGGATAGACGCTCTAGCCACCTAATTTTGATTCCAAAACTTAACAAATGGCACCAAGACTATTTTAATAAAATTTTTCTTCTGTAATAAAACTGACTAGCGTCTAAATCGTGTTACCCTAACTGAAAATGTGGATATGGATGAGTCAAATGTTAGTGAAAATACACATGATACTGTCAAAGTTAAAAAATCTGTTAACCCTTTCTACGTCGAAGTCGACAGCAATTGGGCGACGGTAGCTCATGAAATTACGGAGTTAAACTCAGAAAAACCAAAAATAACGCTAAAAAGCGAACGCATTGTTATACAATGTAACTCTGATAAGGACTTTAAATCTACTCAGACATGGCTAGACCAAAACAAAAAGAAATATACCACTCTTTATCCTAAATAATTTCGACCCCAAAAAAAATGCATTAGGGGCCTCCCCTGTTACACCGATACTAAAATTATCGAAGATAGTCTCAGGGAGCATGGTTTCGCAGTCACTAGGGCTGCCATGCTTAAAAATCGTAAAACTGGCCAACCAATGCCGATATACATGGTAAATGTTATACCACGTAAGAACTTTGAAGAAATTTACCAAATCAACGCTATACAATACATTTCTGTTAAGATTGAAGCTTTTACTAGCAAAAATCGTGTAAAACAGTGTTAGAAATGTCAAAGTTACGGTCACGCATCAGAAGTGTGAGGCTTCGATGCTAAATGTGTAAAATGCGGAGATCTACATTTAAGTACAGATTGTCACCACAAGGGGCATATTAAACCCACTTGTGCCAATTGTGGACTCTGGCACCCAGCGAATTTCCGCGGTTGTACAAAAAATCCCAATAGACTAGAAAATAAACAAAACCGTAAAACAAGTAATAGCGTCAGCAATCTCTCCCAAGAAACCCAAATCTTAGCGGATATATTTAAGAATTATAATTATACCAAAAATACTAAAGACTATGAACCCTCTACTAGTAATGAAGAATTAAACTCTAATATCAATGATAGTACTACCGCAAACACTCATTCCTCCCCTACTATAGAAAATTCTAAAATTCCTACAAATTACACCAATGATATAAAAGACATTCTTAATACTTTCAACGAAGTTAAACAAATTTTTTAAATCACTAAGTTCCTAAAATGTATAAAGAACATCTCAACTCAGACTAAGAAACTCGATAATCCGATGCAAAAATTGATGGTTATATTAACTGAATTTTATAAACTTGCAAGTCATATCAACATTAACGAAGATTAAGCTCTTCATTTGCTAAACTTTTTGCTTTATTTTTGTTTGTGCTGTTTGTTTAAAAACTTAAAAAAAAAAAAAAAAACCCTTCTAATTTTGTATATTATGCTCTTCTCATGATATTATTCTTATTTTTTCATTCTTATTGTTTTATTCACCTTAAATTACTAGACTGGGTGCACGCCGTCCTCTTGCTGTCGTTTGCTCCCCTCGGATTTTGCGTTTAACTGTTTATTTAGTTAGAACTCCCCTCATTGTAGCTTTTTCTGACATTTTTATTCTTTTTTCTTGCAGTAATTTAAACTCTCTTGTAAATATGTATATATTTTAGTTTATTTTCCTTTCTTCACTGTGTTAAACTTTTTACTTATCAAGTTATATTAAATGTATTGTCTCTGAATTGAGTCTTTTTTTTTTATGGGGCTTCCTTTGGTAGCTTTTTCGCCTGTCCTGGACATTTATGTGGATCATATGGAACATTTTTTTTTCTCTGTTAGTTATACTAACAATTTTTTAATTTTAAAAATTGTCTATCTTCTTAGCTTTTACTCTCTCTTTTTTGTGGCTACTAGCCGCGTTTAAACGCTCTTTTTTCTAAGGCTCCCATTGCATTGTAACACGATATATTTTTAGCCCGGATGTAAAGTTGCCAAGCAACTAGGGAATCCACACACCAGCTTTATTGTTCCATTGTTCCATTGTCTAAATCGTGCCCCCCACGACTGCTCATATCGCAAATGCACCTACGAAATTCCCTATGCTACTGAGAAAGTATGGTTCATCTTTTTTATCTGCGGAAATAAGTTAAATTTAGTTTTTTTTTTTTTTTTTTTTTTTTTTTTTTTTTTTTTTTGCGCGCGCGTACGTTGTTATTGGCGAAGGGGGGCAAAATGATTTTAAATCGATTTTGTATTAGTGGGATTAAATTTTTATTTATTGATTCTGAATAAAATAAATAGGTGAATGTAGATGAATATTTCAGGATAAAAATGTTGTCCTTTAGATTTTATGAATACGATTTTTGTTAATTTTGTTAATTTTTTACTTATCAAATCTCTGGTTGTTTCAGTATTTAAAGGAAAGAATAAATAGTATATGAATATCAGTTTTTAAAATGGCTTTCTTAGGTAAAGGTAAGCAATCAGATCTTAAATACCTAGCATTAGAGATCAGAGAATAGGCGACTAACGAGTTGCGTATAATAGATTTAAAAGTTTTAGTATATATAAGTGTAGATCGACCGAAATATTCGTTACGTTTTCGACCCAAAATCTGAGTTTCGCCAAACATTCGTTTTCGGAGAAAATGCTGCTAAAATTCAGCCGAAAAATTATTTTATTTTAATTATTTATTGATTATTTTATTTATCTGTATTTCAAAAACTTCGTTTGTTTCTTCGGAAATTTTCTACATTACTCATTGATGTGCGCTGTATCGGCTTAAATGAGAGCCTCTTCATTTATTGCTATGAACTTCACTGTTTTTAAATCTCGGTCATCAGGGACTCTAGATGTGAGTGCAAAGTATACTACAAGAAATGCATGTATGACTAAACTTTGAACGTGCTTTCCACATGCTCATTAAAAGCAGCAAACTTAACAGTAATTATTTATTTATTCATTTACTGAACAGCAAATGTTACAGATTAGTTTCTTTAAATAAAGAATTTTTAAAAACTATCGGATTTTCTTTCTGTCATGTTATCAATGTGCATATATTTCATTTAATTTGGCTACTATGACGCAAACAAAACATTCACGTAAATTTTACTAATGATTTTTGGATAGCTTGACACAAAATATAACTCAATCGATTGAAATAAAAACATTTCAACCTATGATATAGGTTCAGTGAAAATGTGAACAACATTACATTGATTAAAATAAATTTAAATTAACAGTGTATTGGAAAATTAAAACTATCGTTTGGATGTGAAAATATATTTAAAAAGACAAACCAAAAATAATTTTTATCGAAATTTAAAACAAACCTTTTAAAGTCCTATAAATTCGCCACTCAAATTTTCATATCTCATTTAAAACCCATATTTTGAATTTATAAGAGACCTGAATGAAAAAACATTATTGAATAAATTGTATATATATCAATTGATGTTGAAAATACTGTTTGCACTTGTGAATATAAACAGAAAAAAGAAAATGATGGTACATTTTTCTTTTAATTAAAAGCATGGTGTTACCCAAATTTTAATATCATTATTTTTAAGACCTATATATGAAATTTTTAAAGCCGTAAGTTAAAGTGCTGTGTCACAAACGTTTAACCCATTAAGAGTTTTTGTAATGATTTTAATTACTGATAAAAATTGTAAATCAAAAATTTATGTTTGCCATTTTTACGTTATTCTATCTTTACAAGAAGAAATTAGTTGGATTCGGGAAATATTTCGAATTATTCTTTTCGTTGGATTTATACAGTTTTAGAAAATCCTGAACACGATTTAATGGTTTTTAGAAAATGTCTGTCTGTCACTCTGTTTGTGAGTCTGTCTGTATGTTACAAGTATTTTGTGGACGCTGTATCTCAATAACTAATACACAGAATTTCACAAACCTATGGATTCAGTTAGACCTTGATATAAACTGGTGCTAATTAGTGTTTGGAGTGTATCGCCCAACAGGTGCGCGTTGCTATGCTGATTTTTTCATGATTTCAGGAATAACTCTATCAAGAATTCATGTACGGAATTTATCAAAATTTTAGGTTAAGTTAAACCTTGATATAAACTAGCTTGATTAGTTTTTGGTATATATCGCCCAACAGGTGGCGCTGCTGTGCAGCTTTCTGTACGATTTCTGAGTAATTAATAGCTCTATCTCCAGAACTAATGCACGAATTTTCATCAAACTTCATATTCAGTTAGATGTTGATATAAGATTTTACTGATTAGCTTTTGGTGTAAATCGCACAACAGGTGGCGCTGCTATGCTGAATTTTTCACGATTTTCGCAAAAGCTATATCTCAAAAACTAATGCACACAATTTAATAAAACTTAGTATTCTGTTACATTTTCACGGAAATTGATCCTTATTAGACTTGGGTGTATATTGAAAAACAGGTGTTGATTTTATATACTTTGGGTTGGAATTTCGGTTGCGGCCATCTAAGAGGTCGGGTTTCGAAATTCAATGATTTGTTTCAAAAAATGCGATACTTATAACTCCTTATTAAATACATCCAATTCAAGGAACATGTATACCTTTACAATCCTGATGATGGACATAGACTGTCATTTAATTTTAGCACTGTGATAGCGAATTTTACATAATTAATATGCATGAGATAGAATAATGTTTTGTGATTGCAGATCAGTCTAGTTATATTCTTACAAAAGTAAAGTGATCATCTAACTAGGAAATGAAGCAGTTTTTAAAAAAAGAATATTTATCTATACTTTTATTTTTAGGATATTGCACCTCGCATAAATACTTAAAAGGCAGATTTTTTAAATGTATTCTAGTATTTACTTTCATAAAATAGTAGCGAGTTTTTTTTTTCTTTTCTAAAAGACAGACATTTTATAAAATGTTACCTCATTCATTTGTTTAAGTTGTCTTAATATTCTTTTAATTTCTCTTTATTGAACAGTGATAAATAAAAAATCCCGTCTCCAGTAAAAATCAATCCAAAAGAAAAAATAAACTGATTTTATTCAGATTAAAAAAAAATAATAATAAAAATAAATGATGATATCAAGCAATTTAAATCCGGTTTTGAATAAAGCTCATTTAACATGTACATCAATTATGTTTGTTAGATGTTTTCCTATTTTTTTTTCTAAAAATTATGAAGACAGGGTATGCAACGATCCACTTTTGAGCCGAAAGTAAACAAAGCATCGAATGAGCCAGCGCGCCCTGCTAGGCAACTTCTCGTATGCATTTGTGAGAGGAGCCGTTGTGAGGGGCGCGGTTTAGACGGCAAGAATTGTTCATTAGTGTTTTTTTATTTTCTAAAAAATTCGTCTGAATGTTCTGTTGTCAGTCAATTATTTCATCAGTTTACGAACAGAATTTTTCTGCCCCTGAAAGGGTTAATATATTATAGGTATTATTCCATAAAAGAAATAGAAAAAAATACTGTTCAAAATTTTCTGGTCTGAATTAGAATTTCTAAACAAAAAACGTCAACACTAATGCCTGGCGTTACTGTGGCTGTACAGTAATGAAATACTTCTTGATTGTGTAAAGCATTGATAACCTCTTAAAATCTAACAGAATTTCCCTATTCAAGTTTATTTTCTTTCTTTATTTTACCTTCCAAATACACAGTGTAAAGAAACGCATAGTGTAATCACAAATTAAATGTATGTATATGTGCTTACCCCTTTATCTACTACGGCATTATGATCTACTGCAATTTTTGTCATGCAATATTTTTTTTTCAGTTACTACTATGAAAATTAAAGGATAAATATAAAAAAAATACTCATCCGTGAGAAATTTAATTATTTACAGGTAATTAATTAAAGTGGTACTTTAAAGTACCGTCAGTACACTATGGCTAAAATACCATAACAGAAAACCCACAAAGTATTTCAACTGGCACCAGAAATTATTTTCGATTTAACAAGTATATGAAAAATAGGCTTTTACTTATTTACAAATAAATCCCTTGGAAAATTCCGGTGTCAATCATTTATTTCAGCACTTTAGAATTGAAAATGTTTTGCTCCTGAAAGGGTTAAAGAAACTATTTTTCTTTAAGTTTCTATCTTGTTAGCAGCCCTTTAGTTATGCGACGTCTATATTCCAGTGACAACACGTTCTCTCGCATCTCCACATATGCAATATATGAATTTACATATGCCATTTCTAGCATAGCAAAAACGAGACGTTGCCACAACTTTTACGATTTCCTATAAAAAATAACAATGAAACAGAAAAGAAATACCAGGGAAATCATTACTACACTACATTTTAGTAATTACATTTTAAAGCAGATGAAAACGATGGATAACTACACAGACGAAAAGTAAACAAGAAGTTTTTCTCCAGCACGCAGTGTACTGACGGTACTTATAAGTACCACCGAGTAATTCAACTGTTAAATCAAATACATACACCGTTCATCTAAAATAGCTTATCAAATTGTATTCTAGGATCATAATGAACACATAAAAAAAATCCAACACTTATCTTATATCCTTTACTGTGTTTGCAGCAATGAAAAGACGAGCGTGGCAATCTGTAGAAAATGTCGGCAGAAAATACATCGACTGCTTCAAAGATAGCCTCATTCCTCTAAAATAACAAACCTAGAACTACTGCTGCCATGTATTCGGATAAAGTGGAGTTAAAAGAGCGTTTTTTGCAAATTACCATTAGAATATTAGTAATATTCACTATGGTATAAAACTTTAAAGTGAGTGGTACTTATAAGTACCGTCAGTAGATAAAGGGTTAAGGTAACTTTCAAACGTACTTCCAACTGGGCTGCCATTTGGCGAATATGTTCTGAATTCTGTCTCAAGAGCTGTATGGGATTTGGTACAAATCCTCAGAGGAATTATCTATCTAAGAAGAGAACCATGAACATTTAGAAATAATAAAAACCTGTTTATTGTTCATATAAACATAAAAATGCAGGGAAAAACAATTTTCAATGTTTTAACTCAATAATATACCCATAGTTACGGTAATACATACAAGTACTAGTATTATTCAAACAAGAATAAAAAACGTCGAACGTATGAAATGTCAAATTTGAGTAGATCCGCCCCTAATCACGCCTCTAAATGAATTTTATGTATTTTACACATATTTGTGAAAATATTTACATGTCATATACAGGGTGTCCGGTCTCAACGGTGTCCAATGGCTAATTCCTAAACCATTAGTCATAGACATATAGTTCCAATTACAAAAATGTTTTAAATGAGGTAAAGAATTATTTTTAAAGCGATTTAGGTCAACAAAAACATTTATTTAAAAATTACGAAATTTAAATTTTTATACGGTCCCCAGTCCTATAAGTGATATTTAGTAAACTTTTCGTATTTCTCTAACAAGTACGGCAAAAAAAGTCCCATTCATCTAGCACTGAAATTGACCGAGTTGTGGCATTTTCAATTTTATGACTTAACCCTCTGTCTACCAGAAGGGTCCAATGGACCCGACATGTATATTCAAAATATCTATTCAAACCAGAAAATTTCTTCAAAACAAACTAAATGTATAAATCAGACAATAATAAGTTAAATAAACAAATTAAATAGTTTTAAGTAAAAATTCTGGTGTAGAATGTTTTTATAAAACTTGAGTAAAATTTCCGGTAGTTCTAGGGTTAAACCACTTTTCTGTAACTGAAAACAGATGAGTTGGACCATGCTTTCAGGGATCGTACTCGAAGTACTTAAAGTATTATAAAGGGCGTCCACTCCAAACGATGTTCAATGGCTAATTCCTAAACCGTTAGTCAAAGACATATAGTTCCAATTACAAAAAGGTTTTAAATAATGTAAAGAAGTACTTTTAAAGCGATTTAACTGAAGGTGCTGCCCCCGTATAAATATTACGGTAGTGTTAATTTTTAGTAATTAACTTTCATATTGGTTAAAATAATTGAAGAAGTGAGTTTCAAAACTCGCCTTATCGAGAAAACCAAATTTTGGGAAATCGCGTAAAACCTTTAAATGCGTCCATTGGTATTCATTGAAAATTTGGAGATTGTATGCTTGATTGGTACATTTATACCAATAGAATAGATTGATAGAGAAACACGATTTTTTAAATTTCGGATAAAGCGAGTTTCGAAACTGACGTCTTTAATTGTATTTTGACTCTTTTTTTTTTTTTTTTTGTATGGAAATGAGTGTGCTTCTTTTGATGATTTTATTTTAAAAAGTTGTATTATTTTTATAAGCTTTTAACTTCGACGTTCGTATTGTATGTCTTCCTAATTCAAAATTTATATTCCAATTTTAACCCACTTCCAAATATCCGATCAAGATTAAATTTATCATAATTATGTAAATCCAATGACAATGTAATATTAATATGATTTTAGGTACGTACCATTTATATTTATTTTATAGGACCACTCCAAAAATTTCGTATACATTATTACCTACAAACAGAAATTTTAAAATTAAAATCAGTAACATTTATGTAAGGCACTAAGATTCACAATGTAATTTTCCCAAATGAAAGTGCGTTGCGTTTATATTTTTTATACAGTGCCGCACAAAAGATGTCAGATACATTGCGATGTATGAGCAGGGATTGCTTATTATACATTTTGATGATATTATGCTTTTTTTAAATTCAACTTTTTAGTTTTTTATAAAAACTTTTTTGAAAAAAATATTTTAGAGACCAAAATCAAAATGCAATTTCTACTTGCTAAACAAATAATAAATATTAAATGGAGTGAAAATTTTTCCTATTGGACAAGGAAAATGAGTTCAACAACTTTATTTGTACAACAGATGTGCCAAAACACTTGCGGCCTCAAATCATGCACATTCAAATACTTTCCAAGGTTTAAAATGTATATTTTTTCCCAACCATGTTTTACCAATTTGTAATCTGATTGGCCAGAGGTTTCGGCGTCAAAGTGACTCATCTTGGCGTTATTCGTGCTTGGCAAGTGCAGAGGCAAGTGTTTGATGGCAAAAGTGATTTATATGCTTTTGAAACTTGCTTAGCGAGAAGTACGGCAAAAAAAGAAAAAATATATATATAAATTGTTAAATGTTAAAATGTAATAATTTAACATATGTTTTGGTTTAGCAGTATTTTCCCCTAATTTTTAATTAAAAAAAAATTTAAAAAAAAATAACTGCTCTAATGAATATTTGCTGAGGGGAGAGACAGTTGAATTTTCAGAAGGGGTAATGTAAAAATAATAATAATTATTATTTTTTTATCATTACAATACAATGACAAATGGAACAAGATCTTAAAAAAAGTAAAGTTAATTAAAAAGATAGAATGTGGGTGGTTATATCATGTCCATTCATTAATGGATAAATCTGTGCTCTATTAGAACAAAATATTAAAATATTGTAACAATTTTGTTATGTTTATTTAAATCATCGAATTAATCGCACAGGTAGAATTATATAATTCAAATAATTGATGTTTAATGTAAAAGAAAATAATAGTGATATGAGGATCATTTTCAAAAAGGGACACTTTAATTTCCATAACATATTCAGAACAGCCATTCAAAAGTTATGTTTAAAAATATACGCATAAAATAACAACAAAAAAAGTTTTAGATTAGGTAATCTAAATATGTATATTTAGACTTAAATGCATCTTAACGTTTTATAGCATTTTTTAACTTTATCTAATATCTGTATCATTTTCTAAAGAGTTGTGACTGTTGCTTTTATAATCATTTAACAAAATTTCTGTTGTATTTTTTACTTATATTTTTAGTACAAATTGTATATTTTGTTTTAATACGTCAGAATGAACAAAAATCTCAAAATATAATTGTAATGTTAATTTACTCTCAATGTTTAATGTTAAATTTTATATCTGACGATTATTTTTATTTCTAGTAAATTTGTGACTGACCCCTATTTTGCAGCAAAAAAGATACTCCAACTTTAAACATCTATTACTCGGTCAGTTTTAATCGCAGAGGAATGGGACTTTTTTTGTATTACTTGTCAGTACAATAGGATATTTTCCCTAAATACCACTTATAGGACCTGGGGACCGTATAATAATTTAAATTTCGTAATTTTTTAATAAATGTTTTTCTTGGCCCAAATCGCTTTAAAAATACTTCTTTACCTCATTTAAAACATTTTTGCAATTGGAACTATATGTCTATGACTAACGGTTTAGGAATTAGCCATTGGGCACCGTTGAGACCGGACACCCTGTATATAATGCGCAATTCCGGCATTTATATAAAATATACGTGCAAATATGGGAAATTTTCGACAGTAGCACCTATAATCAGTAAATTATAAGCATCAGTGAAACTTTGAGCCGGCTCAAAGTTACCCTGAAAATGCGTTAAAATGCTAGTGCCTTCTTATTTTGCATTTTATTATCTATTAATAAATAAATAATCACAAAATATTAACACATTTACAACATTTAGATAATAATATGTCTGATAAATGAGTATATTGTTACTTAGTATGAAAATTTAATTGGATTACAACAACTTCAAAACAGCATTCAAAATTACCTTGAAAACAGTACTTCACGAAAATAGTTAGATGATGCATTTAATTGTGTATAACGTTGCTAATTTATTTTCTAAAATAAAGAGTAGAAATCCCAGTTTAGAGCCTTGCCAACAGAGCACAGTTCTGGAGCTTATTTAGTCTTTTAGAGTAAAAAATATTGAAAAATAGGAGGTAGTGCAAAGTTACACCCCTAGGTTCTAAGTTACCCTGATTGACTGTAACTTATTCATCTTAAAATGGAATGTCCAAATTTCAATTCCCACTGATTCCATCTGTCAGAAATTAAAGTATATACAGTAGAGTGCCGATTATCCGAACTCCAATTAACAGAACTTCCAATTAACCAAACAACCTATTTCTCTCAAAAAAAAAAAAAAAAAAAAAAAAAAATTAACCGAACTCCCAATCATCCATTGACTTGGAATAAAAATTTAAATAAAGAAAAAACTGATTGTGGATTAGAAAATAAGGAATGTAAAAACAATAAAGGAGGTGGGGAGAATCCTAAGCTATGAACAAAATGAAATAACGAGTGGGTAAATAGTGAAGTATACATGACCCTAGATATCAGATTTGAATGAAAGATTCATGATGAAAAAGAAATTGAAGAAAGTGAAAACGAATGCTCTGAAAATAACCCAGGTCCATCACATAACGAAGCCTTTGAATGTTTGGAAACAGCTAGGAAATGGCTCGAACGGCAGAAGAACGCTGATCCTATTCAACTAACGATATTTAAGAAAAATTAGAGATAGTTTTGAAAAGAATGTCTTCGTGGAACCAAGCAACAATCAAAAGCTTTTTTCTTTAAATTATAATCTCTGTAGTTTAGAAAATGATAAAAAGACAGAAAAAAATATATAAAAATGTAAACAACAACAAAATTTTTCAAAAAAAGAAGACAAAAAGTAAAAATCAATTTTTAAACTTGCCAGCACTAACTGATGCTACCAGTCCTGAGCTTAGATAACGTGCGAAGGTTTTAGTATAGTCAAAAACATCCCTTAAATTGTCTGTCCATTTATCCGAACTTTTGCTTATCCGAACTATGGTAGCTCCCGACTTGTTCGGATAATCGGCGCTTTACTGTATATATATATATATAAATTTTATTTCTGGATAAGTGTTTTGAATGTCGAATGGAATCCCACAATTTCTTTTTACTATTTTTATTCTAAAAAACGGTTATAGGGTGACCGAGCCAGTAGTTGATCAAATAAGGTCGGTGCTACGGGGCTTTTATTATATTTCCTTCCTTTTAAGTTTTAAAATTAAACTAACATGATTGTTACAACCTTCAATGAATGTCCTATAAACGGCATAAATGTAATCTTCAGAAATTAAATAGCAACAAAATTATCAGTAAATAGTTTCTTTAATTGCCATTTCCCTAGTAGTTGATGAATCGAAGAAATCAGTCGGAAATTAAAAAATATATATATCGTTAAAATATCTTGCTTAGGCTGTGATTAACAATAATTCATATAAAAATATTATTTGAAATAAGCAAGATGGAAGTGGATTATTTTAACTTACAGTAATTGTTTCCAACAAATCAAAAACTAAAATTTCACATTATTATCGAAAAGAATTCATAAAATGGCTTCTCTTACAGCAGGCAGCTGACAACAATGTGGAAACAATTGCTCCAACTTTCAAACAAAAATATTATGGCTAGTGCCACGTGTAAAACTCATTTCCGCCTTAAATGGCGTTATATTTCAAAAAATTGATCAACTATTGGAGGGGTATCAACTACTGGCGCTGTCACCCTATAACACAAACAATATTTTTCCAAATTCAAAAGAGATTAAAGGATATGTTTGCATATTACATTTTTTTTTTAAATCAGAGAACTTTTCTCTGTCTATCTCATTGTATCACCGTCTTTTTGAATTTTTCTTTGTTTCTATAAAAAATGTTCTTGCGCTTTTATAAATTTCTCTTAGAAGAACCTGGGTTATTCTTTTATTTCCTTCCGATGCCATAACAAAAAGTGGAGCCATTATTAGAAAAAAAAAAATGTTATCTGTATTTGTACATAAACTTTTGACATAGGGGAGACCGGAGTCTAATGCAACATATTATATACTTTCCACTATAGAAAGTGTAATTTATAAAATAACCAAATTTTGTTTTCTATAGTCAATTACTTTAAGCTTTTTTCTGTTAATAGATAAAAGATATTAATCATAGCTTAAGGAGTGAAATAGAAATTGTCTCAATTTGTGAAATGAAATTTTGTTCCGTTAGATCACGGTTCTGGGATTTAATCCCTTGGGGACGAGCGACACGTATACGTGCCGCATGAAGCGCTCAGAATTCTTGTTTTTCCTCACCAGTAAAATTTTACTGCAAAATTTGCCTTATTTAATCATCGCATTTTCTCGATTCAAGAAGATACAAATTTCTGTTTTTAAAAAACCGTGACAAAAGATTAAAAATTTCGTAAAAGGCTCCCGTCCCGAAGGGGTTAATGAGACTTGTCATGGACCTAATTGACCACATTAATTAAATTTAAATGTTCTCTAAATTAGACAGCTCCAACAGTTGGTCCGTAAGACTATTTTGGTTATCCACGGAAAAATGTAACTATTTACAAAAATGTATTTATAAAAATGTAATTATTTACATTATTTTACCTAATAATAAATTAAAAATAATGTTATCAAAAGTTCTTATATTTATGAAAATTTATATGTTTACTTTAGAAAATTTAAATTTTAGAAGGAATTGGTGGTTATGTTCACAGACGTTATTTCTTATTTATTTTCAAAACAAATCATTCTTATTTATTGCCTCTCCATAAAGTAAATACCCACTGCCGAGTAAAAAAGTATTGAAAGTTTAATTCAGTGTTCAACAGCATATTTGCCCAAAAAATAAATTTTAATGTGTTACAGCATATAAATTTCAGTAGTGCTCTTGTCTTTAAATCAAAACGTCTCTCCATCTTGCAATAACACCATTGAAAGGAAAATTCTATGAATTTTTTCTAACAAGAAGGACCAAGTATCACACTAAAAATGTGTGATTATTACATAAGCGTAAATTTTATAACTTAAATTAAACTTTAATAACGTTGTTACAACCAAAAAATTTTTTTGTTATGATGAAATTACACGTTTACAATTTAAGTTAGTTAAATAACCATTTGCAATTTTGTAACACTTGCATCCATTTTAATAAACTACAAATTCTCTTATCGCTAATTTATAAATATATTTCTGTTTAAAAAAAAATTATATCACTGGACACCGAAATGTATAATTTTGAGTATAGTCACCGCCCACTGAATCTACTTTTGAGCGCTGACACATAAATGGCGGCTACCGAAGGCGGACTTATTTCAGCGTGAATACGGTCCCTTGAATTTCAGTACAAATAACTTTTAAAAGTTTTTCCGCTTTATTTTTCTGATATTCAAGAAGACAAAAAAACTTTTATAAAATACTGGTGTCTAAATTTAGGGGAACGTACATAAGTTAAAAAAATCCGTCCACGGCAGCCGCCATTTTTGTGTCAGCATTCAGCCCTAGTATTAAGGGGTCGGTGGTTTAGTGGTGTTCGAGGTCCAAGAGGTTGGCGACCATTGCATCTAAATAGTCGAATTCAAGAGTTATATGTTATATTAACACTATTATAAATTTCACGTACAAAATCTTACATTTAAAATTCAGTTTCCTTTCTAAATTTATAAACCTCACGAAAGAAACATTTGGGACTAATATGAATCCGTAATGCTTTATTGATTAGTTGATTTGGAAAAATGTTATTAATTTTAACAGATTTAAGCTCACAAGGCTTTTTTCGCACAAAATGTTTCGCATAATGCAATGTTTAAGTATAATTACATTGGAAGTCTACCAATCTAAAATCTTGCATTATTCCGCATATCATTTTGAACTAAATAGCTTTATTATAAATGAACTATTTATTGCTAACGCAGAACGAATGTCGCAGATGAACAGCATTGATTAAAAACTTCGTAGTACTATCACTATGTGATATTGTTAAAAGCAGGGTTAAAACTTTATTGAAAAAAAAATATCCATTCAACGTGGAAGAAAACTGTCACAGTTACGAATATATTTCTTCTTATTTTGCAGACTCCTTTGCTTTAAAATATAACTATTGGATAAAACTGTTTCTTACCTATGTTTGTATAATGCCTGTGCTGATCTCTATTGCCTAAACATTTTGTGGATTTATTTTACGAGAAAACCCATTTGATCCTTGATCCCCAATTATATCTAAATCTCACCCTTGTTTACTTTGTTGACAATTTACGGTTTTGAAAGTGCAAATAATTATCTTTTGTCTTATTCAGTTTTTATTTAGACAATGAAAGATCAATTATAGTTCAGCATTAAAACTGTTAAAAAATGACGTGAAAAAAACGTTTCAATAAAAGTTTAATATAGGGAGAAATTGGCAAAAATTTCGAGATATGATAAAGTTTGATTATTTAAAAAGGAGAAATTGATAAAAAAAATGGATATTTTTTATTGGTAGAACAGAAAATTGATTTACGTTAATATGCTTTTTTGTTTTAGTTTATTAGTTTTAACATTATGCTCCCGAAATCGAAAAGTACGAACGTCCAAAATTCTTTATTTACCTCATCTATTCTACATAAAATTACTTAAAAGATGCTTAATTTGCAAACTAGATATTTGAAAAGAACGCTGTCCTTAGTTTAACATTTACATGTAAGTTCCGGCGTTACTAGCGTAGGCTCTTAATCATTGACCTAGTCCCGCAATAATAATTGAATTTAAAGGATTCACAAACATAGTTAAGAAATACCATTCTCCTTGAACTCATGGCAGAAACGCTGCGACACGGCGACACCCCCTTGAACATCTCCTTGCAGAAAACTTTTATCCTCGAGCTGATAAACATAGGTGATAAAAAATATTATTTTTTACAATTCTTATTTTCATTTAAGTAAGAAATATTAAAGTTAGCAAAGTTCCATTGGAAGTTCCTAATAGACTACATTTTTTATGGAACAAGTTTAGTTAATTACGTAATTATGTTTGGAAAACATAATAGCATATATTTTTGAAAAATTGGTTTTAAATTAACTTGGTGAAATAAATACGTTCAGTATTTTTATTTATATCAAGAATAAGAACCTCATCCTAAGCATCTAGTAAGAAGAAAAAATAGATATGTATGTATACACATTAATTTATATCTTATTATTGGAAATAATTAAGCATACGTGTAAAATGTCTCCCTCCCCACTTCTTTAACAAATTGATCTAATGAAAGTTTTCAAATCTGTGGTGCTTTGCTACAAATTGCAGTAATATAAGGGCATACTCAAGAAACAAATTTAAAGAAAAGAAATGTGATAGCTTATTTATTATAAATTGCTATAAATATGACAAATAATTACTTTAATGCTGATTCTTTAACCTCTTCCTTTACCAATTTTATTGAAAAAAATTTCAAATATCATCACATTTATTCCAATCACATCATTGCATTTCATCATTTGCCTTTCATATCACTAAACTTGGAAAACTGCCAATCAAATACTATACAGTGAAACCACCCTGTGCGACCACCTCCATTAAGCGACCACCTCCCTGAACGATCATTTTTTCATAGAACGGAATTTATTCCCATACGCTCAGTACTAATTTTACCTCCATTCAAAGACCATCCCAGATGAACTCCCTCCATGACCGACTTATTTCTTTGAAGAACATGAAACAAATTCCGTTTTTTCCTGGTCGCTTGAAGAAGGTTTTATTAGAAAAATAATTCTGGAGAGCGCATTATTCATCAAACTTCTAAACTGAGTTTATATATATATATATTATTCCAGTAACTTTTAAGCGGTTAAACCCCTTTGTATCTTTTTAGGCAATGAATTTAACTCTGACGACAAATTAATAAGGACGGTCAATAAACTCCCCTGCCCTATTCTGTCAAGAAACTGTCAAAAGAATAGTTAAATTAATGAAATCGTCATTATTCGTTCCCTTCCAAAAAAAAATGCATATATTTACTGAACTTCGAAAGGACTTGGAAATAAAATTTATAAAAGATAAAACCATAAAATCAAAACAAACACCAATGTATTATTTTTTTTAACTCAGCAGTAATTAACTTATGTAAATAACTTTTGTTTTGATACTTAATATTTTTTTCCTAATGTGAAAAATAAACTTTAGTAACATTAATTGTTACCTTTTTTCAACAGTTAAAATCTAGATTTAAACATGACCTCTATTAAGAGACAACCTCTCGGAGCGATCAATTTTTGTTGGAACGGAACGTGGTCGCTTTAGGAAGGTTTTACTGCATGTAATATAATTATATATAATTTATTATATTATATAAGAATATTTTCTTTCTTTTTCAGCATGAGATCGAGTAAAAAAGTGATAAAACAAATCATAATGACAAATTACGCCACTCTTGAGTTTTCTCGGGATAATAATTAATTGTCATATTTACGAACCCAAGATAACTCGGGATTATATAGGAAGCGGTTAAATTTAAGTTTTAGGCTTCTTTTACATGCAGTTTAAGAAGAGATAAGACAATCAGACATTATAAAAAAACATATAATACATGGTTTATGATATATTAGTTCTTCAGTGTATTTTTCTACTTGTATTATGTATACATGTGTCATCCATTTATAATGTTAGCTAAAAGCTTAAACATAACAGCTTAAACAAATTCTGCCACAGGACTCCTTGGTATTACTAATATCCTCATGATATGTACAGCTTATATGCTTTATAATAAAAAAACACTGTACTCAGAGCCTGATTACCAACGGGGCAAATTCCTACCACTAAAAATAAACAGAAAATTTTGCCTCATTCATGACAGAAATTTTACATGAATACGGCGTTTAGATAAGTCGAACTTTTCTTTTAAAACTTATTGGTGTAAGTGTGCTCCGTTGGTAATCAGGCCCTGACTGTACTTTATATTTTACAATAATTTGTTGCATTAAAGTACGATGTTTACACTTTTAACCTATAATTGATTTACTTGCTTACAATTACAAAGAATAAATAACAACTTTAACATAGTATTGTTCGCTAAAAAATCATTGCCGAACCGAATGTTTGGCAATTTTAGCTGTGAAACTTACACGGCTAGATATCGGTCGACGATAATAGCAAATAATTTGGAGTATTCATACTTATCATATAATGCATAAGCTTTTTGCAATTAACACGTTGAGTGCCATGTCAGTCACCGGTGACTGACACTGAACTTTCCGTTTAGGCCGCGTCAGTCATCGGTGAATTATAGATTGTGTAACGGGAATCTTATATCGTGGCCCAAACAGAAAGACAGCAAAATAGACTTGGCATTCAACGTGTTAATAACTGTTTTAAAATTGAAAAAAAAAACTGCACCATTTTAGATATTTTATAGAATTAAATTTCAGAAGATCATCTATGATTTGAGATTCACATTAATCATAATACTTTTTAATAGTTACCATGATCAGACAAGTCAATTTATTCTTTTATCAAATATTACAAGATTTCACATAATAAAAAATCGATTGAAATGGCGATTGTACTAGTGATGAAAACTGACAGAAAGTTTTATGCGAATTCGATACCGCATCCAAATGAAAGAAAAAGGCAAGTCTCTCTTCTATTTTGTAAAAGGGAAGGTTTGATAAGAAATGAAGCTTTTTCTATCAGTTGAATGAAAAATTGATTTTCGTTACATAGAAATTCGTGTAAGTTTTCAAGCGGGTATAATTTACTACTGAATTGATTCGTTATCAACACTTAATGAGCAATGGATATTACAGAATTAAAAGCAATTACTTAAATACTCTAATATCGGGGTTCGTACGGGTACCGTTATTTTCAAGGCGAAGTTATTTTATAGTAATATAATTTATATATAATTATATAAATTATATAAGTTATATAAATTATTTTATAGAAAAATCAATCTAGTTTAATTGCGCGGAATTTCGCCTTATTTAACTCTTTCCGGCGCGGTGTCCTTAAAAAAGGACACCTAATTTTAATTACAAAACTGCCAATCGGCACCAAGAATATTTAACTGAAATTTTCCTATTATAATGTACATGAAAATAAGCAGGTTCGTATTTTCTAATAAATTCGTTTATAAATTGCGGTGTTAGTCGATTATTTCATTTCATTTCATAAGTTTATAAACAGAATTACTCCGCGCCGGTAAGGGTTAAGGAGTGATAAGAAAATACTGGTACCGAAGAATTTCTTAGTCTGGAAATTCAAGGACCCGTACGAACCCTGGATATGACGATGTAAAATGAAAAGTTATGAAAAAAAAATTATACAATCTACATGCGTTTAATTTATCTAATTGATTTTTAAATATACAGTCCTCAGCAAAAGTTTAAACAGTGGTGATTTTTAACCTTTAAATAAAAAATACGAACACTTGGGTTATACAAATGACTGTACTTATTTTTAAATATATTTCAAACGTTTTAGGACACAAATAACGGTTTTAATGTAGGGTATTATTAATTTAACTGAAAAAAGTGAAATTTGCATATTGCAAAAGTTTAGACACTTTTGCAATTTTTTTTTGCAATTGTTCACGGAAAAACGCATATTTCAAACTTATGACGTCACATGCATGAAGTATTTAAGAGCACCTCGCGATAGCATCGGTTAGTGAAGATGCCGCAAGCAAGAAATTTTCAGTCAGATGAAGTAATTAAAGCATGGAAGCTGAAATCGAAAGGGAAGACTGTTGCAGAAATTTCAGCTACTTTGAATCGTCCAAAGAAGTCTGTCTATTAAGTACTGTCTAAAGATGACTCTTTCAAAACAAAACATAGATCTGGCAGGACTCGTGTGGCCAGAAAACTAGATTATAGAAGGTTCCATAAACTGGCATCTAGACAAATGATGACTGCTAATCGCATTAAAAGTGAGTCAGCGCTTTCTGTGTCACCGGATAATTTCGTAGATGCTGTAACCCTTTCCGGCACAGTGTGCCCGGGTCGAGATACCTAATTTTAATTCCAAACTTACGAACGGCACCAAGATTATTTTAGTAAAATTTTGTTTTTACAATGAGTAGTTAAAATAATATGTTTTTAATATCTAAAAAAGTCGTTTTCAAATTCCGGTGTCAGACAATCATTTCATCATTTTACAACAAAAATTGCCTGTGTCGGAAAGGGTTAAAGAAAGACGTACATTAGTTTACATGAAAATGATAAAACAACGAACCTTGAAATCTCACAACAAACTGACCCCTTTCCTGTCGCGGAGTAATTCTTTTGATAAACTGATGACATAATGAACTGATACCAGAATTTATAAGCGAAGTTATTAGAAAATACGAAATTGCTTAATTTCACATATATTATAAAAGGAAAATTTTAATTAAATATTCTTGTCACTTTCGGAATTAAAATTAGGTGTCCTTTGCCCTCGAAAGGGTTGATGATTTGGGCCTCACTTTATTTTAATTTTCAAGTATCTCTGGAGTTTCTCAATGGTCGCCAAGCTGCGTAAGACCGCATCCATACTTTGGAAAACAATTTACAGCCATTTGGTGAAGATTTACCTCTTCCAAAGTATGTATTTGAGCAAGATATGCGTCTATTCATGTTGCATAAAAATAAAAAAATTGGTTTAACTCTCAAAATATTACTATTTTCGATTGGCCTGCGTGTAGCCCTGATCTGAACCCAATCGAAAACTTTTGTGGCATCATATCTCATACGGTTTATGTAATTTTTTAACAATACTCCTCTGTAAATGAACTTCGATCAGATGTTGAACGTGTCTGGTACGAAATAGACCCCCAGGAAATGCAGGATTTAGTTTCTTCGATGGAAAGTCAAATTTTTGCATTAATAGCAGACAATGTAGGTGCAATTCGATTTTAATTTACGGATATTTTTCTGTTAACAGACAGATTGTCTATAATTTTGCAACAACGTTAAATTTATTTTTTGGTCATTATATATTATATAAAGTGTATAAATTAAAATTTATTGATTGTGTATGAAAGATAAGTCCCCAGTAATATATGCCAGTTGAATTACAACAATTCGTTACATACTTTTCAGCACAGAAGCATAATCGATCATTGTCTAAACGTTTGCTGAGCACTGTATTTAGTTAGTTCAATTTATACTTCAATAATTTACGTCCATTGATATCGCAGCTATAGTTGTTTGTTAACCCCTTGGGGACGAGCGACACGTATACGTGCCGCATGAAGCGCTCAGAATCCTTGTTTTTCCTCACCAGTAAAATTTTACTGTAAAATTTCCCTTATTTAATCAGCGCATTTTCTCGATTCGAGAAGACACAAATTTCTGTTTTTAAAAAACGGTGACAAAAGATTAAAAATTTCGTAAAAGGCTCCCGTCCCGAAGGGGTTAACCCATTTACGCCATCAGCGTAATATATGCGTGCACTATAGAAATTTCTTTTCTGTTCAGAAATTCCGAATCCATGCAAGAAATTCCGAAAGAAGAATTTTTCATAAAGTAGTCACAAAAAAGGTATTTCATTAAATAAACCAATAACAACTACAATACAGCCTCGATTATCCGCGGAATTGGGTGGCAAGGGCACCGTGGATAACAAAAATCGCGGATAACCCAAAAAAGACTGAAAATAGAGTGCATACAAGAAAACAGATAAAAAAAAATTCAACATAAAAACTATGTTTTAGTGTACAAAAAACATAATAAAACGTTTAAAATACATACATATGCACAATATGTCAGAAACCTTTGCTTTACGTCTAAATCACTAAAATAAAGAACAGTAAACAAGAATCAATGCCGTACATACTGTGCAAAAATAGGTGAGTTACATCTTTTTTTTTTTTAACCAGTCACTTGTTTTTGCTTCTTGTTTTGGAAACACATTTTCTTTATTCAAAATTGATTCAAAATTGTAAACTATTAGTTTTCTTTTAGTATGCAATAATTTTTATCTCAAAAATGAAGTTATTCTTGATATGCTCTCCTGGAATTTATCATAATACTGTTATTTAATTGTAAAATATTTTAATTACTGTGCTTACGTTTGGTTAATAAAATCAAGAAAGGACTTCAAGACTTTATATCTGATATTTCAAACATGGCAACCGAACCTAGAAAGATTCTCCTATGACTTTCGAATACATTGATTTTTCTGTTTATATTTAATAGTAGGGCTTATTGAATATTCCTTGTTGTTGACTTGAATTAAAAAAAATTGCTTCGCGGATAAACCGCACCGCGGATAATCGGGGCTTTACTGTATTGAGAATTTCTAGTATTCTTCGGAATTCCTGAATAAAAAGGTTCTTTTGAAATTCAAGCATATATGTGCTAGCGGTGCAAATGGGTCTCAACTCCTCAACCCTTTCGGCGCGAAGTAATTCTGTTTGTAAAATTATGAAATGATGTACTGGCACCAGAATTCACAAACAAATTTAATAAAAAATAATAAGATTTTTAGTTTTCCATGTTTTGTAAAAAGAAATATTTAATTAAATTTACTTGGTGCCAGTGAGCTTAAAATTATGTGTCCTTTTTTTTGCAGACAACGTCGTCTAAAGGGTTAACAGGATTCCCCCCACACAGTACAGTACAGGAAAAAAATTGCTTGTTTCGTTACTAAAAGATTGTTACACCACTAATATTAACACTAGAACGCCCGGAAGGAGTCGATCCGAATCCGACCGTATGATTAAATGTCAACTGGAACCAAAAATTTTTTCATAAAATAAGTTAAATTTAAACCACGCAGATTTACGTTAAATAAATCAGTCAAATATTTTTAAATTAAAATTCTGGTGTCAAATATTTTTATGAAACTTGAGTAAAATTTCTGGGCGTTCTAGTGTTGAACTGCAAAATTCGCTTTATTTAACATTGGAAGAACCGTAAGCGGTCATTTTGACCGTTACCAAATGCAGATATTTCGGTTTGAACCAGACATTTTTTTTTTTTATAAAACTAGTTTAACACTTTCATCGCGGCAATGGTGCGTCTTTGTGCCACTTTTTGCGCTAAGAGACTGAGCCGCTCCTCGCAGCGTTAAAATTGAAACAAAAGAACAAATTCATTTAAACTTGTTTATTTTACTTTGAAAAATAATAATCAATGTCATTTCTCACTCTAATGATTTGTTTCTCCTTACAAACATAAAAAAATAATAAAATGTCATGTCTGTTTGAAAAAATCAATTCGCCCCGGAAAATTCTACCCGGTAATTATTAGACATTGGTTATCGGAAACAATGTCTAATAATTAAATGACAGACTTTTCCGGTACGAATTGATTTTCCATGATTGATGTCTAATATTCCTGGAAGACGAGTTATCACGTCCCTCGCGACGAAAGTGTTAAGAGGCACAAAGAAAAAAAAACTACATACATAAGTTAATACATAAGTTAATAATTTAAAATAAAAATTCTGGTGTGAAATATTTTTGTAAAATTGGAATAAAATTCCCCCTCTTTCTAGTGTTAACCCCTTGAGGGGCAAGCAACTACGTTTGTGAAAAGCTGAATTCCCACCGGAATCTTTGAAAAAAATTATTTCAAAATAAGTAAAAGCAATATTAGGGCTTTTTTTCCACCAAAGTTAGAAAAAAATTTTTAATAAAATTGTTCTGGTGTAAAATTTCATTAATCGTAGGTGGTATATAATATATACCGGCACCCCTCAAGGGTAACCCGACGTTACTGATTATGTATAAGGCGAATATTTTAGTGCGGTAAAAGTGCTGTATGCATACTTGCCAACTCTTCCGCTTTTTTTTTTAAACACAAAAATTTCATAGAAATTTTTGCCTTATTTAATCGGCAGATTACGGCCATTTAAAAATGTAAAATTTATTATAAGATTTTTGTACTACAAAAAAACGCAAGATTTGACAGCTGTGTGTATTGTTCCTATTTTCTGTTTACTGTGTAAAAATAAATAAATAAATAAATAAAGGGTTAAGGATAATTCATGTTTTTTTTATATAAGATTAATTGCAGTTCATAGTACATCGTTGTTGGAAATTCTAAAAATAGATTTCACTGTTGGGTTTCAGTTTTGAAGAACAATATATCACTTGAAGAAAATATATGAATATTTATTTAAATTTTTTATTTTCCGACCTCATACTTTGAAAAAAACAAAATAAAATATAAAAATAACCTCGATATCTAATGGGCTCCATTAGCAACTCTCGATATCCCAGATTTTTTATTAAGGAAGATTTGTTATATATCTTTTTTTTTTTTTTTTTTTTTTTTTTTTTTTTTATCAAACTTTAAAATGATTCAAATAACTTAGAATGGACTGAATAATCCGAAATCAATAAGAAAAGATAATGACCTTAACGAAAAATTTTGCTTTATCTGAATTCGATACTATGTGAAATGACATAAATATATATTTGATAATCCAGAAAGAGAAACTTGATGAAATTGGACATTTTATTAATCAATTCAAAGACAAATAGATTTTCGTGTTGCTACATTATACTCACTATCAGTTTGCAATCAGACTAAAAAGAGCACTTCATGATAAGTTTACCACGTTCATGCCGGCGCCGATAATCATGATTTTCGCAGTGAGACGGCGCACGAATTCATATTTCGCTTCATCTGGCGGCGCGGTACTGTCGCTTATTCAGAAACTGTATGTAATGCCCCGCCCCTCTCATATTTCCAACGACGAAATATGACAAAAATGTCTATTAAAGTTTAGTGGTGACAAAAAATCTTACAAGTTGGTAGCTATGCAATATACTTCATGTAAAGAAAACAGAAGAACTACTGGTGACTATTTTTATATGCTATTCACACAACTATTTTTTAATAATAAAAGGTCATAGCCGGATAAGCATTGGAAACAGGCCTTTTAATCAAATTTCCTGATTTTTTTCCCAGGCGTAGCTACATATCTGATGATATATTTTTCCTATTATCACCCTATAAATATTGATATTTAATGAGATAAAAATATTTTTTCGATTTTTAAAAAAAACGGATTTTCTCAAAAACAGCTGCATGGAATTGATTGAGGATATATAGATACCAACTGTAGTAACTGGTATAGTAACTGTATAGTAACTGGTAATTTTTGTATATTTTTCTGTTTATAAAAACTGTGTGAAATAGTGTAATAAAAATTCAAAAATATAAAAATCATATTTTATGGTTATCCGAAAATTACTATTTTCTGGTAAAAAAATCCTCATATGTGCCCGTATATTCTATATAAATGTCGAAAGTTTGCTTTGGGTACTACATATAAATATTTACAAAAATGTATATTAAAATTACTAAAATTCATTTTAAAGCGTTATTTTCGGCGGAGCTACTCAACTTCCACACCCGAAGAATTTTTGGAATAAACAGTTACAGAATTGCTGTATTTTAAATTTTAATGAACACATGAGCAACATTCTCAAAACTGTCAATATCAAAATGAACATGATGTTGAAAAACATAACTTATATGCTTAATGGAATCTAAAATACATCAATTGACATATTGTCTGCTGACTTTGTTCCAAAAATTCTTCGGATGTTGAAGTTAAGTAGCTCCGCCCCAAATGACGCCTTAAAATGAATTTCAATAATTTTAATATACATTTTTGTAAATATTTATATGTAGTACCCAACGCAAACCTTCAGCATATATATAGAATAAACGGGGATATATGGAGAAGTTTTTACAAGAAAATGGTAATTTTCGGATAACCATAAGATATGATTTTGAGTTTTTTGGTTTCTTATTTCGCTATTTCACACAGATTTTATCAACAGAAAATTATACAAAAATTACCAGTTATGCATCTTTGGTATCTATATATCCTCAGTGAAGTGAATGGCAGGAAATTCCGCGCAGTAGTTTTTGAGAAAATCTGTTTTTTAAAAAATCGAAAAAACATTTTTATCTCATTAAATATCAATATTTTTAGGGTGATAATAGGGGAAATATATTGTCAAATATGTAGCCACATCTGGGAAAAAATCAGGAAATTTGATTGAAAGGCATGTTTCCAATGATTATCCGGCTATGCCCTTTGTATTATATTTCTGGTTCACATTTCGTTAGCCCCTTGGAACGAGCGACCGGTATTCGTGCCGCGGAAGTTGCTCAGAATCTGTGATTATTCTCACCAGTAAATTTGTATTGTATAATTTGCTTTATTTAATCCGAGCATTTTCTCGATTCAATTAGTCAAAAATTTCTGTTTTAAAAATCCGGTGACTAAATATTAAAAATTCTGTAAAAGACGCTCGTCAAGAAGGTGTTAAACGATATGTCAATTCATCTTATTTTAGGAAAGTGGTGCGAGAAAGAATTAAAAAATAGTCGCCATAGTGGCAGCTATGCTAAAAACTTAATAAATAATTTCATGAAAGAGAACTCTTAATTGAGTTATGATCTCAGAAACAATGAAATAGCTGACAGGCAAGAAAACATCTTGCTAATGATTGTCGACGTACTGGAAATAAAAACAAATGCAGAACTAAACAGAGATTGACCCTTTGGAAATTTGATATTTTCTGGAAGAAATAGGAAGAAAACTGTTTTTGGATGACAAGAGCTATCTAGAAGCAGAATATATTTTTTCATAAAAGAGTTTGATTACTTTGTTTCTTCTGTTCCGTATATTTTATTATAGATTAATACTAGAACCGCCGGAAATTTTACTCAAGTGTTAAAAAAATTATTTTACACCAGAATTTTAATTAAAAACTATTCGATATCTTTTTTTAACTTATTTCTCCGTGGTACATATTTAACTTATTTTAAAAAGAAATTTCTAGTTTGAATCGAAGTATTTTTATTTGGTACCGGTCAAAATGATCGCTATGGCGGTTCTATTGTTAAGATGCATTTTGCGTGCAGTAGAAAGGAAATTTTAAACTAGTGTGAATAATAAAATAAGTAAATAAAAAACAATATATAATTTATTTATGAATTAGACAATTCTTATTACCGTAATTTCCGGCTTATAATCCGCAGATCAAACAATCATGTTTCGACCCGGAAATTTTTAAAAATAAAATGTGACTTTTTAGATCGCGGTAAATCTTTGTCTTCAATTACTGATAAAAAATTCTGGGTCCAATCAGAATTGTTTGATCTGCGGACTATACGCCGGAAATTATGGTAATTAGTAAATAATGTATTTCGTATTATACTCCATTTTACAATAATCAACAAACATGAATAAAGATTACATGTTAATTGACACACCATGCTGTCAGGCACTCATTATTATTGTGGAAAGCAAGATCAGTATAAACTCTTCGTTAAATGTCATTTTGGTTATTAAAAATACACACTATTTTTCTTCAAAAATCCTTCTATATTAAATGTCAGTTCCGTTATTAAAAAACACAATATTTTTCTTTAAAAATCCTTCTATATGATTAATCTTACATGATTTAATCTTAAAACCATAATTATCTTCTGTGTTGTGAGGATATAAAAGGATTTTTAAATAAAAATAGTGTGTTTTTTAATAACGAAAATGGCATTTAACGAAGGGTCTATACTGATCTTACTCTCCACAATAATAATTAACCCTCTTGCTGCGCAACACGAGATTTCCTCGGGCAGCATAAAAGTAGCAAAATTTGCGCAAACCAAGATTTGATCGGGGATTCATTTTTTCCACTGGCGACTATTTTTTAATTCAACTCGGACTATTTTTTAAACACAGGAAATCCATATAAACTTTAACAACATCTACAAGAGAGATATACTGCAAAATTGATTTTCTCAAAATAGTGGTGCGAGAATATAAAAATAGTCACCAGTGACAGTCTTGTTTTAACCTGATTTAAATGTAATGTGCTCAAGTTTTGAACATATTTTGATTAAAAAAAATACCCAGTGAGAGGGCTAATGTCCGACAGCATGATATATCAATTAGCATATAATTGTAAAACGGGCATTACAAAAATCAGATTATTCCGTTGGAAAATTATTTAAAAGGAAACAACATGTATAAAAGCTTCGCACACTATACCTACCTGAAACATAGAACCGCTCGTCAAACGGTTTTTTTTTTCTAAAATTGTCGAAACTTTAGACTATTTTGAATTGACAAGTGAAATATATTAATTTACAATATGATTACTCTCCAATTTCATTGATGAGGGTCTAGAGGCTTACTTGGATCACTGTTCAAAGGAGAATACTAAAATTTTATTTTGAATGCAACTTTTATCATAGAGAAATAATCGCCTTACTAAATTACGAAATTTTGCGATTAAATCAGGCGATAAATACTGTACGAAAATAGTGGTATTCAAAGTAAAATTTTAGTATCTGTCTGGAAAAGATGCTCTGGATACCAGTATTTTAATCCCTTAACATGCATAAGGTAGAATGCGTTCCCGAAATTTCGTAATTCAGAGAATCGGAATTCATACCAGAAAATATAACTGGTAAATTTCGGTTTATTTAATAACGAAATGGCTGTTATTAAATGGAGTGAAATTTTATTTTTTATTTTTCTGGTGGAAATACGGAATATGTGAATAAAAAATCCAATAAATAGGGAACAATTATTGTATCAAAAACGATACCATATGCATTTAAGGGTTAATTCTCGTTCCCGTGATATTCACTGACTGCGGTTTTTATTGTTTTTATTGTGGATTATTTGATTACCCCCAGTTTTATAAAATAGAGTAATTGGCTTTATTCTGGTAATATTTTACCTGTCAATAAATAAGGTGAATATTTCTTTTCTTAAAATGTGGTGGTAATAAGCAATCTGAATTGTTAAACCGTAATTTAATGCGACCGATAAGGAGGTTAAAGAAATATTCTTCACTTTATCCAATTGCAAAATTTTCAGCTGTTAAACAAAGTGAATATAACTTTACGGAATTTTATATCCAACTCTCGCAAATAATAACGTTATGATTGGTATATATTTTTAGAAAAACCTTTGATCTCGACTTTAAGGGATCAGGTACCTTTGAATCTTGCAAATTACATAAAAATGAGATCCTAATAGGAATTGCAATAACTCCAAATCTGATTAACTTTTGGATAGGGAATTTGAAAGACACATTAAAGGAAATATATGTTAACAGTTAATGTTCTTCAAAAAAATCTAGATACTTATAAAGCTTTTTAATTTAATTTGAAATTTAATGCTTTTTTACAAAATTAATTTATCTTATATGCCTTGCGCGCAGGATTTCTCATAATCGAAATATCCTGGTGAGCTCAATATTTTTTAATGTTTAGAGATATAATGTGAGGTTAAAATGAGAAACACTGTAAAAAATATAATGATTAGTTCTTAAGCAAAATAAAGTAAAATCAAACGTCCCATAATTGTAATTTTTTTAATAGTCATCAATTCTAAACTTATTACTTTATGAACTTAGGTCACTTTGTGTATACGAATTGAATATTTTCAACCGAGTGACAAAATGCCCAGGCCGGGAATCGAACCCAGATCCTTGGCTTACAGGGAAAAGTGTCTACAGTTTAAGCTAACTGAGCTGACAACCTGTGAGTATATTTCGATCAGATAACCTAATTGGTAATAACATCTTCTCTGTTATGTAGACACCTCAGCAGAATAAACCGCAGGTAAAGAAACTCTATATAAACGATGGATATGTTGACAAACTATTTCTTAAACACATTCAAACTTATTGGTAAATTTATCATAAGTCATCACTTTGTGTATCTTTAAGGTTTATACATTCAGTCAAGATTTCACGAAATTCTATCCAGCCATTTCCTAGAAATCATTCGCGCAGTTACCAAAATCACTGTTTCGGGGGAATTTATTTTAAAGTTTGAATTACCCCTTGATAATATAAAAAGATCTCTGACTCTTTTGGATATAACTTCCCTTCTAAAGCGAATTTTTTTAAATGTTTCTAGAAAATCAAATTGTAGTATAGGCTATTAACTAAAAAATTATTTATGGACAAAGGTACTTGACTCTTTATCCCTTAAATGCGCGATTTTTTTATTTTGTTTCGAAAAAATTATATATGTAATTTTTAATTATTTTTTCACCTACTTTTCAGCAGTGAGATTACGCTTGAAATAATTGAATATTTAAGATGTGAATTATCACATTGCTAGCCAAGCGTAAACCAACAGAGACGTGATAATTCACTTCTTAACCCCTTGAGGGGCAAGCAAAAATGACTCTTAAGTATTGAATTCTCACGGGAATAATCGTAAAATTTTATTTTTAAAAAAGGAGAAGCAATTATTTAACAATTTCCTCCAAAGTTAAAAATATAAAAAATAGCAAAAATTTTCTGGTGAGAATCTTGTTTAAATTAGGTGGGATATATTTTATCCCACCGCCCCTCAAGGGGTTAACTATTCAAATTATATATGATTCTCTGAAAGGTTTATTGCACAGGAAAAATAAGGAAAAAAATTAGAGATATATTTTCATATATTACGTCAATCTTTTTTTTCTGTCTCACATCTACAATACAAGTAAAAACTACTGTCGTGTGGCTGTTTTACGCTACAATAAGGCAAATTAGTAAATACTTTAATAAGTATATTTCCAAATACCTTATTTTATATAATTATTTATTTTATAAAACTTAATCTTTAACCCTTTAATTTCCAAAATAGAATACATTCAAAAAATTACGTATTTCAGAGAATCTGACTTTATACCAGAAAGTTTCAATGGTTAACTTCGCTTTATTTAAATACGTAAGACCTGTTTTATAAATAAAGCAAATATTGCTATTTTAATTTTCTGGTGTGAATTGGGTACATGCGAATAAAAAAATCTATTAAATTCAAAACAGTGTTGTTTGCATATACGCAAAGCTTCGCACTAAAGGGTTAAGAAATAACAAACACTCTGTCTTTAATAATGACAGAGAAAATTCTGTAATATATACCAGCAATATGGTAATCATGTAATCCAACTTCGCATTCTTTTATCTTTGAAGCATACTCTGTGCAATCATCATAATCTTTATTGCAATTTCCTGATAATATATATATTTTTAAGATACTAAGATGAACTCATTGCGCTATGATTGTGAAGAATAATGATTTGATTATTGAAAACATACAAAGCTTATCTGGAATCGTTTAAAGACAAAAGTGCAAATCTATTTTTCCGATTCAACTAATTTCGAAGAGAAAAAATTGTTAAATTCTTGTTTTTGTGAATTTAATAATAAAGTGTTAATTTGCTTATTCAAGCCTACTTTTAATGAATTCATTGAAAAAGTTGTGCAGTTTAAAGAAAAGTGTATGGAACTATTAATAAATAAAAAAAATAAAGTGTAAAAATAAATCTCCTATTAAAATTTTCGGTACTACTTAGTTATCCCGTCGACCAAATTCGCCAAATTATATAAATCGCCAAATTATACAAATTGACATAATTTTTATTTTAAACTACGAAAGAACAAATAAATTAGTATAACATTAAATAACATTAATGAAAATATAAATAAAACGTCGAAATAAAAATAACTTGATGACGTAAACACGTGTAACTTGCTTAAAGTCAAGTGAAGGTGACATTTACGATCAACCGTTATTGGCATTTAATCTTATAGTTTGGCGATAGATTTTTGGTCAACGGGATAACTAAGTAGTACCAAATTGTCTTTCATGTCATTACAAATGTATCAACAATTATCATGCGCATGAAATTATTTTAGTTCGTATCGAATCTACTCTTAACAGCTGACACAAATTTTTTGAAGAAGCATAAATGGAATTCTCTGTACTACAATAGAGTTCGGAAAAAGCCCATTTTTTTAGTAATTTAATTATACATCTTTATTTGTGAACCAAACAATTTTTCGCAAAAATCTACTTCTTTAAATTATGATATATGCATAGATGTCAACATCGATTAATTATTCCGGAGTCACATCCAAAGCGAACATGCTTTGAACCGTAAATTTTATTTAGTAAAAAATTTCAAAACGAAATCTAGAATGTACCTCATAGAAAGAAGAGAAATTACAGTGCACTCCCGATTATCCGGGTTAATCACCGGGAGAGGTGGCACGGACAATCGAAAAACACGGATAATCCGAAAACTCCATTTTATTAAAGAAAAAATCAACACCAGTACAAATATATAAATGTTACTTACATTTATATGCTGTACAACATCAAACTAGAAATTTTCCTTCTAATATTTATAGCTTAAAAAATTCTGTAATTCATCTTTGCTTCTGCTGTTTGCTCATCTCTTGTTTTATATCGACACATACTTTACGAACCGCAGTAATGTCACCGTAATCAAATTTTCTTTCTCCAATATAGTCTAACAAAGTTTCTACAGATTGTAGAGCATTAGAATGAGAAATTGTATTCCCCTCATTTAGTACATCCTTTGCATCAGTTATATCAACACTATTAGATTTAACAACACGGTTAGAAACAATATCTGCATCTGTCAAATACTAGAAGCCAGGCTCACATGCCCTCCCATCCTCTTTAACCCTACGCGTCAAATAGGCTCCAGAGCGTTCGATTTTACCTCTACGTATTTAACAATACTATCATCTAAACCTGAAAAGATTCTAATTCACATCAACATCGATTTTACATGCATGATAAGTGTGAAAATGTTTATTTATTTTTTCTATTTTTTTTTTTTTTTTTTTTGTGCGTGTCTGTGTGTGTGATTCCGGAATGAGCACGGATAATCCGCAAACTGGATAATCCACGCACGGATAATCGAGAGTACCTTATACCCCATCCTTATATACCGTAGGTGGGATATATTATATCCCACCTACGATTAATGAAGATTTGCATCAGAAAAATTGTATTAAATGTTACTTTTCTAACTTCGTAGGAAAAAATTCGTAAATTTGCTTTTCATATTTTGCAATGAAATTTTTGAAAGATGCCTGTATAATTCGACATTACATTAATGCAATTACTTGCCCCTCAAAGGGTTAAGAAATGTTGGTACCTATGTATAATGGGTCATTCTCTAAAAAGTGGCTGTTGTAAAAAAAAAAAAAAAAAAAAAAAAATTGCGGCTAAATAAAATTGCCTTAAAAATCTCACAATTTAGCCTAAAAGTACCTTATTGCTATATTTATCAAAAAATAATATGAACCAAACTGTACCTCATAGATCTTTTGAGATTTTGATTTCAAAGCACTTCCATTGCAAATATGTTCAAACAAATGATTGGCACCCGAATTTAAAAACAAATTTATTTATAAATAAGGAAAATGCTACATTTCACATACGTGTTAAATAGAAAAACATTTATAAAAAGTCTGGTGCCATTATGGCGATTGAGAATTAAAATTAAGTCGTTTCGTAAACATACCGCCGCCCTTGAAAGGGTTAAAAAAGAAAAGAAATGAGAATTAGAAATACTGTCAATAATTTTTTTTTTTTACTCTTTGTCAATTGGAAAAATAAAGATATAGCATTAACATTTAGCAGAGTTCATCTTTATTTTAATTAGTACAAAAAAAAAAAAAATTACTTATTTTTAACTTATCCCGGTAAAATAATAAAAATTAAAAATACATTATCTTTACTTGCGCTAATTAACAGCCTTATGAATTTTTTAGTGTGTGTTTTGCCATAAATTTTCTTATTTTACTATTTAGTACATATATAATTAGATTCAGATCATTCCCTCACAATTTAAATCATTCCCTCATATTAAATTTATGAGGGAATGAATGTGAGGGAGTGACGAAATACTTCTGAAAGCCATGTTATACTAAAGTGATTAGTCTTAGGTACATTTTCAGTTTCTAAATATCTTTTAAAACACATTTCTAATAATACAACAACATAAAAAGACATTTCATTAGTTTTTATTAAATTTATAATAGATGAGGAAATGACGCGTAATAAAAATACGTACCTTGATCTAGTACTTCAAAGCTACATACTAACTATTCAAGAACGTTTTTGAGACAAACTGTTCTAGACCTATATAATGTATGTGCTGCCATCTACTAAATAAATAGGGGCAAATTTATAGTTATGTGAGGGAATGATAACAAATACTAGGGACATCATTAAAAAGTGCCCTAAATCTTTCATTACATAAAATATAAATATAATTAAAAGGCTAAATCTTTATGTAAGTATGTTTAATTGTTTTAAAAGAAAAAAGTATAAACATACATGCTACAATAGCAGAAAAAGCATTTTATTTTCTACATGTGTGAGTGGAGACATAGTGAGGGAATGACATTTGCATTAAAAAACATATTTAAAATATTACGTTTCAACTGCAATAAGTAAATAATTACAGTTTACATGTGTAGCTGATTAATACTGATAGTTTAAATCGCATTTTCTTTTTGCAATTTTAAAAATATGTCTTCAAGAGTTCTGGGACATAAAATTGCCACTTTTCAGAGAATGACCCATATGCAAAATTAGCATGTAATTTTCAGTATTTTACAGCCTGGTTAATACTTACATTTCACAAATTTCAACAAAATTCTTTCCAAAATAGCCTATGTTTATCACGTTTGATTGTCGCTTATGTTTATGTCAAATTAAAATCCAAATTTAATCAAATGTTTTTTAATGTTTGAAAGATGCGAATGAGTGTTAAATAAATTAAGAATTATAATATCGCGCTTTGTAAATTTTATGTATGTGTATCAAATAACAACTTTATGTAACTTACTTCTACATTTTTAACTTTGAATACTTGACGGACTTTCTTTTATTTTTTATGCAAAATGTTTTGTTTGTTATAATAAAGTAGATGAATTCTTTTCGAGCCTTTTTATTAATCTTAATAACAATTTTAAAAATTTTAAATATAATTTTCAAGAATTAAATGTCTTTTAATACTGAAACCGCCGGAAATTTTACTCAAGTTTTATAAAACTGTTTTAAACCAGAATTTTTATTTAAAACTATTTAACTTATTTGTTTAACTTATTTCTCCGTGATACATATTTAAGTTATTTTAGAAAAAAATATATGTTTCAAATCAAAATATTTTCAATTTTTACCGGTCAAAATGACCGCTGTGGCGGTTCTAGTGTTAACCCCTTAACTGATTTGCCCGAACAGCGATCGGGCAAAAAGAGTTTGCTATCTTCGATACAAAAAGCTTTTGGATACCACTTAACTTTAACTGTAATCTTTGGTTTGTTAAATGGCATAACTTTTTCGATTGTACAAAGCCAAATATTTTAATAAACAAAAAGTGCTGCCGAGTCCTTATTTTTAATTTAGTGTGTCAAAAAAATAACCAGTTACGGGGTTAACAGGCATACGTGAAGTGCTTAACTTCTAACTAACTTCCCTTAACTTTTAGCTAAAATATTTATATATAATAAAAAAAAATGAAGACGTAATTTCGTTAAAAGCTATTCTTTTATAATCCTAATGAGTCTGGTAAGCCTTTTTTACTATAAATTGCAAGAGTTTTTGAGAAATACGAAGCGATTTCTTTTATTTCTTATCAATATCAAAGAGTTGTTTTGTTCATCTTTTCAATATAAGCTTTTAATGGAAAAACGTAGTTAAAGATTTTATCAATTAAACCACTTGATGCACGCTAATATTACCTTCAGGTATCGCCATTAGTGCTTTACAAGAACACTAATGAACAACAAAAAGAAATTATGCAACTAATGACGTACGTAAAATAAGAAAATCCTTGAAGTTTGCTGTAAATTGTAAATGGATACTAATTTAGATTCTCGAATCACTTAACCCTCCGTCTACCAGACGGGTCCAATGGACCCGATGGGTACATTCGAAATATTTATTCTAACCAGAAATTTCTTTAAAATAAACTAAATATGTAAACCAGACAATAATGAGTTAAGTAAATAAGTTCAATAGTTTTAAATAAGAATTCTGATGTGTAATATTTTTATAAAACTTGAGTAAAATTTTCGGTAGTTCTAGGGTTAATATGCAAATTTTAAGGAACTGGGAATTCGAATTAGTTACATTATTGGACTAGTAATGATGCATTATTACAGACAATCTATTCCGATTAGGAGTGAAGAGTACTCCATTTATTATATTCTAATATTTGAAATACAAAAGGATCAATTATACTATATTCTTTTTAGATTGTATTAAACAATTTGGGTGATTGGAAATTTTAAACTGTATTAAGTTATTTTATTTTTACAACAACAAAAAATGTTTAAGTTATATTATCCAAGGTTTGTACGGGTACCGTTATTTTCAAGGCAAAATATCAGTACTTGTTTTAATATAAAAATAAATCAAGTTTAAATGGACGAAATTTCGCCATATTTAATCAGAGATTTTCCATAAGAAAATACTGGTATCAAAGAATTCCTTAGTCTGGAAATTCAAGGATCCGTAGGAATCTATTTGAAATTTATCTGAATCTAGAATCTAGTAATTTATATGAAATTGTTAACGGATTGTTTGTTATTTCAGTTAGTATACATTTGCATGCTAATTCGGTTTTATTGGCATTCTAAATTTTGATAAATGTACAGTACTTACTCGTGTTTAAAACACAATTCGTATACAATGCGTACCCCTTATTTCAATAGAAATAACATAAAAAATTATACCTCGCGTGTAATGCGCTCCTTACATATTTAACGACAGAAAAAACTGTATTATGAAAAAAAAATTGCAAACTTTTTTATCCACTACGAAACAAAACCCCTTTAGCTTCGATTTCTGCATACCCTCTTGTATATTTATGATACCGGATAATGCAATTAATATGTTTTTAATAACACACAGTTTTCTCATAATAAAACCTTTTTATTAAAATATTTATAGACACCAGGAAAAAAATACAAATAGTAGTTAATAGAAATTATAAAAGGAAAATGATACGTGTTCCCTTTAAGCTTATATTGCGTGTGAGATTACGGCAGAAACAAAATACTAAATTAAAAAATTGCACCATTGCTCCCAATCTCGAAGTTTTACATCTGCAAAAGCAAACGTAACATAATTACATATAAAAAATCTATATTTACAAATTTTTCATAAGATTATGGTGGATGGAAGAAGACGGAAAACTGAAAAAATCCACATGTTAAAAGTGGTTCAGTTACACAGTGAAAGCATATCTGGTAACATATATTTTTCGAAAATGTCCCATGTATAATGCCCACAAAGCTATTTAGTCTCAAAATGTCCGAGAAAAAGTGCGTATTTTAACCAAATAAATACAGTATGTTTTAGTAACATGTCGAAAATAAACCGACGTAGAAAAAACTAGTACACAGCGGGAGAATTATACGATGAAACTGATAAACTTTTAAAACGAAACATATGTATTTTTGCCGCAAGATATTATGATCAGGGACTGATTACCAACGGGGCCAAATGTCACCAGTAAGAAGGAACGTAATTTTGTTTCATATTCTTGTCAGTTATTTTCATGAATACAATTTCTTTTGTAATTTAGTGGCAGAAGTTTGCTCCTGACCCTGGGCTGTTCCGTATTGTTTTAGTGATCGGCAAAATCAGGGCTCACAAATGGTCCGCCCACTGAATACCAATAAATTTTAACAGAAAATTTTATGGTAAGTTTGCGCTAGAATTAACTTTCAAAGGTGATTCCGGGGCAGTTTGTAAGAAAAATCTATAAAGAAAATTTTTCTGGAATAATATTGGCGGACCATTTGGGAGCCCAGCAAAAGTAATAAAATTACAATCGAATGATTCATTCGGCCATGCGTAGAAACATTGTTTCCAACCTTAGTATATATTTTTAATCAAATGCCCCCAAAAATTTAGTAATGAAAAAGGAAACAAGATCATAGTTACCAAACTTCGTAATTCCTTTAACCTCTTGAGGGGCGGTGGGATATATTTTATCCCACCTACGATTAATGAAGATTTACACCAGAAAAATTTTATGAAATTTTACTTTTCCAACTTTGGTGGAAAAAAGTCGTAAAATTGCTTTTCCTTATTTTGAAATAATTTTTTTTAATTTTCCGGTGGGAATTCAGCATTACCCAAACGTAATTGATTGCCCCTCTAGTGGTTAACACTAGAAAGTCGGGATATTTTATTAAGTTTTATATTTAAAAAAAAAAAAACATTTTACACCAGAATTTTTATTTGAAATTGTTTTTAACTTATTTATTTTTACGTTACTATTTGTTCGTACCTTTTAAACTTATTTTCTAAAGAAATTTCTGGTTCGAACTGAACCAGATTCACTCGGTATCGGTCAAAATGACCGCTCGCCGTCTTTCTAGTGTTAATTAATTATCCTCAGAAAATTTGCAGATAAAAAGAATATTTACGTTTTTATGGCTTTCTGAAATTAATTCAAATTAAGACATATTTTCCTATACAAAATTTCTGGTATAACTGAATTTGTAAAAAATGTCAGCTACACTTTTGCGCTAGCTTGAATCATTCATTCGAATAGTTAAATCATTCATTCTGCCCATTACTATGCTTTTTACAAGGAAGGTCTCCATACTGGGCATACTCAGAATATGTTGAAAAAAAATGCTAGTGAAAGAACTCATGTATGTAATAAAGGATTAGTGAAAATTAGCGGTGGAATTAAAGTAGAAAATCTGCAAAAAAATAAAATACTTTCGAATAATTGGCGTGAAAAGACAATAGCGGCATGCAATTTGGCGAGCAGCACTTTTCCTCGCCAAAAGCAAACGATTTTAATGAATCTGAATATTGTTTGTTAATTGATTTTGAGAATATGCGGTATTTAATGAATTTAAAAGTAAACCATGAAAGAATTTTTTATTATTATTATTATTATTACATCTTGTATTATACTTGTTGCTTGTTGCCGATTTCAATGAAATTTTGCCATTGTTTTATTCTCCAATCCACAATTTTTTTTTAATTTAAACGGCTTTATCGGTTATAAAAATAACTTTTAACGCCAGATGAATAATGCTGCCGTAATACATTTCCATACCGAAGAAGTTGTTTCCATAGCAAAAAAGTTGAATCGACAGGGCTCGATGGGGCATATTTTTGAGTTTGGAACAATTTTAATCAATTTAAATTTTGTTTTAAATCGTAAAATATGATAGTTAAAATTCGTTATAAGTACATATAAATATACATGACAAAACTATAGTTAAAACAAACTAAAAATGACAAATCTAAAGTTATTTAAATTAAACTTATTTAAACAAATTCAACATAAAAAGTTTTTTTTCCTTAAAGAGTATTCGACAAGCGTATTTTTTTTTACTTAATTTCTTCGCCAAACGGTGATAAGTCGCCAAAAAAGCGAAATTTTCATTATTTTTTTACGGACGTTCTACCGAGGTTCCGCCAAAAAAAATTTTATAAACATATATACCCATGGGAGAAGAATATTCTGTATTTTTTCAGATTTTTCTGAGTATGCCCGTATGGAGACCTTCCTTGTTAGCTAGAAATGTGCATGAACGACTTGTCAAGAGTGGGTGTGGTTTTATTTGGAAATTACGGAAATAAAATAAGTTTTCGGGCTCAAAAATTTACCCATTTAAGAAAATTCATATTAATGATTAGTAGCAATAAAGAAACTGAATTTAGGGA
This sequence comes from Maratus speciosus, assembly GCA_963932465.1. Lineage (NCBI taxonomy): Eukaryota > Metazoa > Arthropoda > Arachnida > Araneae > Salticidae > Maratus > Maratus speciosus. Next base: position 142,080 of record CAWVRF010000183.1, on the reverse strand, counting down.
TCCGTGCCGTCCGAAAGTTTGAGGGCACCTGTTCTAATTCCTATGAATAAATACGCTCCCTAGCAAAGCGATATAAGTAAGCGTACAGACTTAATACTGGAATCGGGCGTAAATTAACACAGTTGCGCCATCTTGTGGACGGGGTGATAATTGACACACGCGGGCTTTTAGTGTGACGTCATATATAACAGGATGGCTACCATCTGCGCATATTTTCTAACTCTTTAGTCACTCATGGAACTGAATTTTGTTTAACACATTTATTCCAAAATAATGGCGTGGCGATAGGGGCGTCCCGACGCACTTGGCGCCCCGAAGTTTTCTTCGCCTTGTCAGAGACATTTCAGCTATTAATCAAGTTGAAAAAAATTTACAATTTTAGTGGTGTGAAGTAAGAAAACAGTTAGCCATCTTCCTGCAGTTTAACCCCGTCCGCTACGTGGCGTGCGACCTTGATTGATGTGACCTCGCCTTTAATCTTGCGGTTACCTTTCCCATTTAAGATAGGACCAAAGCGATATAAGTAAGCGTCCTATCTTAAAGGGGAGAAGTAACCGCAAGATTAAAAGCAAGGTCACATCAATCAAGGTCTCGCGCCACGTAGCAGATGGAGTGTGAACTAAAGGTAGATACCTAACTGTTTTCTTACTCACACCACTAAAATTGTAAAGTTTTTTTCACCTTGATTAATAACTGAAATGTCTTTGACAAGGCGAAGGAAACTTCGTGGTGTCAAGTGCAAGTGCCCCACTCGGTACGCCATTATTTTCCAATTAATGTGGCTACATATTTAGGAAATGTGCGCCGCACTGAAAGCCCGCTTATGTGGATTATCACTCCGTCCACAAGGTGGCGCAACTGTGTTAATTTACGCCTGATTCCAGCATTAAGTTTGTTCGCTTACTTATAACGCTTTGGATAGGACTCTTACTTATATCGCTTTGCTCTCTAGCGCCTTACTGTTTCAAGAGTTTTCGCAAAGCGATATACGTAAGCGTCCTATCTTAAATGGGAGAAGTAACCGCATGATTAAAAGCGAGGTCACATCAATCAAGGTCATGCGCCACGTAGCGGATGGAGTACGAACTACAGGTAGATACCTAACTGTTTTCTTACTGACACCACTAAAATTGTAATTTTTTTTATCTTGATTAATAACTGAAGTGCTTCTGATAAGGCGAAGAAAACTTCGTGGTGCCAAGTGCGTGTGGATGCCCATCTCGCTACGCCATTATTTTGTAACAATTGTGGCGAACAAAACTCATTTCCATGAGTGATTGCAGATTTAGAAAATACGCGCCACGCTAAAAGCCCGCGTATGTGAATTATCACTCCGTCCACAAGGTGGCGCAACTGTGTTAATTTACGCTTGATTCCAGCATTAAGTTTGTTCGCTTACTTATAACGCTTTGAGTTTTCGAAAATCTAGTTATTTTTCCGCTATCTGCTGCCCTAAGCAGTAGACTGACAGGATTTAAAAAATGAATTTGTGAATTAGAATGTAAAATTTCATGAAAACAAGTTAAAATTGATACTGATTTATTTTTCTGGTGACAAAAAATATTTATTAATTCCTTTATTGTGATTGATATTTATACTAATATTAATCAATTTTACTTTAAATACAGGTCCTTCTCCATTTGTCCATATTCGTAGCGTCCTAAATCAAATAATCAAACAAATAAACAAAACTAAGTACCAGATAAGATTCACAGTGCTAAATTTGGAAGAGCAAAAATTATATGCACAAATACATTGGACGCATTTTGTGATGGGAAAACTATAATTGCTTTATGATAACTTTCTAAAAGCCCAAATATGCAATTAAATAAGAAACAGAGTAATGTACTATAATACGATTTCGGAAGATTTTTTATTGCAAGTCATACATTATAGCTTAATTTTTAAATATTTTAGATGAAATTTATTTAATTTAAAAAAACTTTAGTTAGCATAAATTCAAGAGCAATTTAATTTTATCGTTGTGCTGATTTTTTATGATCGTTACTGACGCATTGAAATGTTCGATATATACCACGGTTGTGCCAAATTTTCAGAGAATTCATGCATCAACGGCTGCATTGTAGAACGCTTTAAAGTTCCAAATATTGGTAAATCAAGGAGCTATAATTTGTAGTTTCTATGTAGTGTTAAAGTGAGAACAGTGTCTTCTATATATGCACTGCCATGTTTCGAAGAAACAGCAAATAGGGAAGCATGAGTAGAAAACAGCCAATAGCAAATCAGAAGGCATCAGGTATCACCAAAAGAAAAGAACGCATATCAGCACTTCTTCTTTCCTATTGGCTGTTTCTTCAATTTGTCCCTTTCCCTTACCTGTTCTCTGTCAGTCTGGTTGCTGTTTTCAAAGCAGTTGGACGTGTTATCTGCGCCTGATGAAGAAAGACTAGTTCTTTCAAATGACCCTGCGCATTTTATTAAATTTTTTATGGTGTTTTAAAAAGTTATTTTTAGCTTATCATTCAACACCAGCTTATTTAATTTAATTATTTAAATAAAAGTATATTAAAGTTACCAGGGTTGCCACGCTTCAGGGAATTTCCAGACAAGGAAATTCTTCGGTACCAGTATTTTCCTATAGAAAATATATCCTTATTTAAGGTGAAATTTCCTGCGTTTAACCTATATTTAGTTTTCTATAAACAAATACTGGTATTACACCCGGCAAATTCTCTGAAGCGTAGCAACCCTGGTTACATATAAGGAAGAATAATCATTATGGAATAAATATAATAGCAAATCAACATCTCACTGAGAAACATGTCGATTTGCTTAAAGAATAAAAAACGTGACACACCTCTTCCTTTGCATATGTTCCAATTAAATCGCTGGTATTAAGTGAAGAAATAACGCATAATATGTGTGATATTTGAACTAAAATACAACTGACTATTAGACAGAAAATTTTTGTAATATGCAACATAGTTAAATGAGTATCTTTCAGGCCTGAAAACTTAAATCCTTTTACAATTATCCACATGAAACAATATCTACCTTTGACAATTAGTTGACGAATATTCCAAGCACACCAACACTGAACAGCTTAACATCTAGCCGAAAAAAACACATGCTCATAGGTGCCAACCAATGGTTTTTTGTTACCACTAAAATTTAATGAAAACTTTTTTCTTGCTTCATCGATAGAAATTGTTAAATTCCGGCAATTCATTTCCTTAAAATTTACTATTCAATTTAACAGGTGAGAAAAATCCGTATAAGTTGGCAGCTATGCAAACTAATATTTAAACTTTCTGCACTTTACTGACGAATAAGGTGAGGGTGGATTTGTGGTTAAACTTTCTTAATATGTCTCCGTATAGCTATCAACGGGTACAAAACGTTAAAGCTTATCAGTTTCATTTTATATTCTGTCTTACTGTGTACTACTCTTCTTTATCTATGCATATTTTCGACATCATCCAAAAACAAAGATAGTATCGTATTTTTCTATGTACAGTTGTGGAAAAAAAGTAAACACCACCTTACTAACTCTGCCAAAAATTATCGTAGAAGAAAGGTACCTGTACCACACTATTGATAATAAATTTTACTTTTAAATGATGTATATAAAATTTGCTTAGGCTACATCTACATAGTAAAACGAACGATAAATTTGTTTTTTTTCAATAGCAGTACACAATTCTGACAACATAAATGAACTCTACACCCTTCAATTAGCCTAAAAACAAATTTCTATGCTATTCGTACAATAAATATCCGAGAAATTAACTATTTTAAGACAAGAGTAGTTTATGGGCTGTATCAAAATTGAAGTTCAAGTACTCGATTGTTGACTGAGAGAGCCCCCTTCGTGATCAAGGCATCTTAAGCGTCAGGCAAGCAGTCATTGAAGACTGCTAAATTACAGGATAGCATAAGAAATTTCAAAATATCTAGTAACTTCTATCATAGATTCCCCTTAAATCATCATTTTGCCGTTTTTTAAGCATAATTTGAAAACTACTTGAAAGAAAAATGTGAAATTTTGGATTTTCATAAAACAGGAATTAATAAATCTAAATCTATCAAAAAACTGTGGGTTTCAATTCACAATTTTTTCGAATATTAATTTCATAATTCATATCATAAAATTATGAAAATTGGAAATTATGTTTGGGTATTTATGTTTGGGTATTTTAGTATTAGTGCTACACAAAAAATTAGCACATTAGGCATAAAATTTCAGGAGATTTTAATGAAAATACGAAAATATAATTTAACATTAGAAGCACTAAATTTTGAATGCTTACAGTTCAAAAACTTATCATTCAAATGACTTGAAATTTAGTTTCTAGGCATAGTTTGAACCGAAGATTTGAAATAACTTGTTAAAGTTAGTTATTGCCATTGAAAAAAAAATGAAGTTTGGCTTCGTTTTAATAAGCGTCTTCGTTGGCTTCGTTCGTGTAGATGGCTCCCTAAGCAAATTTTATATACATCATTTAAAAGTAGGCTTTATTTCCAATCGTTTGGTACCAGTGACTTTCTACTACAATAATTTATTGAGGAGTTAGTTAGGAGGTGTTTACTTTTTTTTCCACAACTGTTACAATAACCCCTTTTTACCAAAATTTTGAGACTAAAAAGAGGGCTGCCAAAGGCGACTACTTTAAAATTCTAATTGTACCACTATTTTTAAAGAAATAGATTTTGTAATATGTTTCTCTTGTAAATGTTGAGAAAGCACATGTAAAAGGTCTTTGTTTGTTAAAATGGTGTGAAATAGAATTAAAAAATCAACACCTGTGGCAGCCCTGTAAGTAGCGGGGTGCGCATTAAACATAAGATATTTTAAAAATCTACTTACATGTTTTCACCATCTAAATGAACCACTATTTCTAGGATACAGCTTTTTTATAGTTTTCATTTTTCTTTCATCGATAATGCTATTCAAGACTTGTAAATATAGAATTTTATAACAGTCGTTATGTTACATTTGCCTTAGCGTAATGCAAAACATTCAGATTAAAGGCAATGGTGCATCTTGTACTATTATTCCTTCGTAATCACACACTCTTTAATACCAGAAGAAATTTATACACATGGTACATGCTATTTATTTTCCGTTCCATAATTTCTAATAATTAATATTAGCATTTTATTCCTGGTATCTTTCAATATTTTAATACATTCTAATACGTGAAAAGTGGGAATGGTATTTTATGGTATCGTAAATATAAAAGAGAAGATGCAGAAATTTATGTTGAAGAGCTTTTTTCGTTTTGGATCAAGAATTTTGAGGATTTTTTTTTTCAAATTAATCATTTTCTTCAAAGGACACGCTCTACATACGAATTTTGTTTAAAACATGAGTAAATATTGTAAATTTATCCCAAATTAGAATTATTAATAAAACTGAATTATTACGCAAATCTGTACTGACAGAAAAAATAAACATCAGTTAACAAGTTTAAATATAGCCAAAAACCATTTTTTCTGTGCTGCCTAACACTATTTTTAATAATTTAAAATCATTTAGTAGATTTTTAAATTCCCAATTACTCTAAATTGTTCAATAAAATCTAAAACGAATATAATTGTCATTTCTTATTTTAAACAATAGAATATAATAAATAAAGTACCCTGAACTTCTAAATATAAAAACTTGTTTGTGAGAATGGTTCCTTATGTCACTCTAATAACATAAGGAACTCGAATTCTTCCTTCCTTTAAATATGCATTTTCAGTGATCGGCAAATTCAAATGAAAATCCATTTACGATTTGTAAAAAAACATTTTTATGCCAAGGATATTCTTAGTAGTTGCGTAATTGCTTTTTACTGTTCGTTAGTACACTTTTTAACCCTTTCCGGTGCGGTGTCCTTAAAAAAGGACACCTAATTTTAATTCTAAAACTGATAAGCGGCACCAAGAATATTTAACTAAAATTTTCCTACTAAAATGTACATTAAAATAAGCAAGTTCATATTTTCTAATAAATTCGTTTATAAATTGCGGTGTCAGTACATTATTTCATCAGTTTATAAAGAAAATTACTCCGCGCCGGAAAGGGTTAAGCACTAATGGCGATGGCTGAAGGTAATATTAGCGCATCAAGAGGTTTAATTGCTGAAATCTTTAACTACGTTTATCCATTAAACGCTTCTGTTGTAAAGATGAACTAAACAACACTTTGCAATTGATAAGAAATAAAAGAGATCGTTTATTATTTTATAAAATACGCTTTCAATTTCCAGTAAAAAAGGGTTCCCATTTTTATTAAGATTATGCGAAATATCTTTTAACAAATTTATACCCTTCTTTTTATTATTATATATAATAAACAATTAGGTAAACTTTAAGTGAAAGCCCTTCACGTTTGTCCGTAAAAAAACACTTAATTCTTATAAATTGTATTTGAAAAGGTTTGAAATTGTTATTAATATTAATACAAAAGCGTTTTAAATTATTTCATATACAATTAATTACTTTTATATACAACATTAAATTATTTCATATTGTAAATAAAATATTTTACTTAAAAAATATAAAAAATCCCCGTCAAGTATTAAGAGGAGGGAAAGATATCGGAACATACGTTGTTGTTCTTGTGACCATTATTGTAAATTTTCAGAAATACTTCCAATTATTTTATTACGAAACTAGCTGATCCACCCGGAGTTGACGGGTCCCGTAATAATATTCTTAAATAAACCTGAAATTTGTATCGCAGGTCAATAAAAAGGAGGGTAGAGACGGTGCAAATTACCAGGGCCTGACTCTTTTTCAATTGTTCTTGTTCACTCTACCAATCGTTACTGGTAGGTGAGTAATGTAGACGTAAATATCGAAATATTATCAACAACAGATATAGTGTCATGCATCTGGCAACAGAAAACAAGTTGTAAAAAGTTAAATTATTATCCACTTGAAATTCTTCAATTTTTTTATATTTCTATAATCCATCTAGTGCAATCAATGAACATTTTAGAACTATGTTTTATGTAAATAGAGAAGATTTCGTAGTGTTCTTCCTGCTTATCCCGTCTTTATACTGTAATAGACCCGCTATTTTATTTGAAATCACTCCAATGTCAAAATCATCTCAAATGGTCACAGTTACAATGAGGACTAAGAAGTACCTTTATTTTGTCATATTACTCTCTTAATCACAGTCACTTCATAAAACCGTTGTAAAATCGCCGTGATCAAATTTTCAATCTGTTGAATCCGTCATAAACTGGTACATATTAGCTTCAGAGTAACTCATTTTCAAACCGATAGTGCCGGCTGTAATCACTGCATTTGTGTCACTGTGCTTTCACATTTTACTCACTTTTGGGTCACTTTTATATTAGGGCAGTCGTATTTCAAGAATGTCTTCTTCCTGTGGACTTGTTTCCATGCTTAAAGTATGTATGTTATAAGTGAACCTTTAACACAACACTTTATCAAACATTTTTGTTCGTAACAGCGATGCATTTTCAGCCCTACTTTTCTTTGCCCTACTTTTCTTTTTTGCTGTCAAAGAGACCAGTTTAATTATCCGCAGTCCACTTAATGGCACGCGCCAACATTGTGGCCTGCATGCAATTGCAGCGATTTAGATAATGTTAACAAAATGCTTTTCTTTCAGATTTCATCCAATTAGTACTTTCCGAATGTAGAGTGTAAGGGAGGGATAACATTGATTTATGTGTGTTTTATTGGTGGCGAGGGGGGGGGGGGAGGCTAAGGGCCTTAAAGTGATATTACACGATGAGTCAAAGTTGGATCAAGCCAAGTCAAGGAATACTGAACAACATCCAGGATGCTTCGTGCGAGCTGACTCACAGATGATGATCAGAAGATTTCTGCTATCAGTTGATTCTCAGTATCACTTTTTCTGAAATGTAATTTTTGATTTATTGTTCTGCGGTTAAACAAGGGTGATAATAATATTATTATAAATGGCGGTATTTGAATTGAACGGGAGTAAGGCCCTGAAAAAATATCCACAATATGTTAGCCACGATTTTCGAGTAAGCCGTTGGCCAAGTAATCAAATTCAAAGTTCGAGAAATTTCGATTTATGGGTCATTGCGAGTCAAGTTAATTTTATCTATAAAACGGCCATAACAATTTTGACTAAATTTTGTATCCTACAGTTTTGGATTAACAGAAGACCATTGGACTGGGCCACATCCACATGTACCAGAAAATTTGATTAGTGGGTAATTTTAGATCACTATGGGTTTCTTAAACTCGCTCAAACGATTTTGACTAAATTTTTATGAGAAAATTCGATTAGTGGGTCATTTTTGGGTCACTGCGGGTCAAGCCTCTAATTCCGAGCGACTCATTGTTATCCTATAGCTTCAAAAGTGTCGCTCGGAAAGCAAACAACTGTTTTGTGTTCGGAGCGATTTTGACGCCTAAAATGAAGATAGTCGCCAGTAAGAGCCAATGACATGCTTGAAAAACTAACGATGGAAAAGCCTTTTACTGAACCGCCAATGAAATGCTCGGAAAACGAATCTAGTATGTTGTGGCCACCACAAAACTTTCTTCTATATAAATCACGTCAATTAAATCATTTAAATAGTACAAGAAATTACATGAATTTAGCACCAATTCATATCAAAGTATATCTGAATTTGAAGTTTGATGAAAATTCGTGCATTAGTTCTTGAGATAGAGCTACAGCGGGAATTCTGAAAAATGTAGCATAGCAGCGCCACCTGTTGAGTGATTTACACTAAAAATAAACAGCACTGAATGATATCAAGGTATACCTGAATCTGAAGTTTGTTGCAAATCTAAGCGTTAGTTCTTGAGATAAAGCTATTGCGGAAATCGCAAAAAATACAGCATAGCAGCGCCACCTGTTGAGCGATTTACACCAAAAATTAAACAGCACTAATTTACACGTCAATTCATGTCAAGGACTAACTAAATCTGAAGTTTGATGAAAATCCGTGCAATAGTTCTTGAGATACAGCTCTTGCGAAAATCGTGAAAATGCAGCACAGCAGCGCCACCTGTTGGGCGATTTACACCAAAAATTAAACAGCACTAATTTATATCAAGGACTAACGAAATCTGAAGTTTGATGAAAATTCGTGCATTTTTTCTTGAGTTAGAGCTATTGCGATAATCATGAATAATGCAGCATAGCAGCGCCACCTGTTGGGAGATTTTCACAAAAAAGTAATCGGCACCAAGCTATATTCTG
>CAWVRF010000183.1:0-132705 GCA_963932465.1 Maratus speciosus | reverse complement strand
GACTAACTGAATCTGAAGTTTTATAAAAATCCGTGCAGTAGTTCTTGAGATATAGCTATTGCAGAAATCGTGAAAAATGCGCATAGCAGCGCCACCTGTTGGGCGATTTTCCTCAAAAACTAATCAGGTCTAGTTTATATCAAGGTATAACTAAATAATAAGTTTTGTGAAATTCTGTGCATTAGTTCTTGAGATAGAGCGCCCACAAAATTTTTGTCACATACAGACTCACAGACAGAGTGACAGAGTGACAGAGTGACAGAGTGACGGAGTGACAGACAGACTCACAGACAGACATTTTCTAAAAACCATCAAATCTTGTTCTGGGCATTCTAAAACGTGTAAATCCGTCGAAAACCGGGAGTCGAAAATTTTCACGAATCCAATACTTTCTTCTTGTAAAGATAGAAGAAAGTAAAAAGTGGTTCGTGTGTTGCGAGAAAACTGACGAGTCACAGGCAATTTTTGGCGCTTGAGATTTTTAAGTGTAATGGCACTTTTAAAAACAATGCTTTCGATTAAGCTCCAATTTGGCAAGTATGTTGTAGGTTACTGTCACAAAAGCTGTCAAAAATCAACTCACTTATCACAACAAATCAACTCACGTAGTAGTAGGTATTTAATCCATTTTCAACCCATTTTGTGACAGAGAAAAATCACCAAAGATATGTTCCAGAGGAAAATTGATAAATATTCTGGAGATGTAGTCAAGCATCAGCAGCTCAGAAGTATCGTCTTTTGCTTCGAAACGGCAGGTCCAGTGTTCGAATTCAGCTAATTACATTATGTCAGAAATGTATCTGAATACACGGTATTCTATAAATTATTCGTAAAATTGACTGGAAAATCTTCAGATTTTCTTAGAGAAATCATATGAATGACGTCAAGTATATTCAGCATTGTCAGATGAAGGCTTTAAAGTTTAATTTCTTTTAACTTTCATAAAAGATAATAAATTTCCTTTTGTAATATGTATCCTAAAAATAATTTTATATTCGGTGTAAAATATTTTAAATTTTGATCATCTTAGCAACAGAAATAGTGGTAGAAAAAAAGATCATGAAAGTTGGCAAGCAAAAACATTTATTATGTCAAAGTTTAAATTTATTTTCAAGAAACTCTATTTTATAAAACAAACAATCACGTTTATTATACTTTAACTATTTTGGGAAAATACTGCATTAAAATCTGAAAAGAAAATACTTCAGCGTATTTAATATTGTGAAACAAGTTTTTGTACCATAACAATCACATGCATGAATTCACTGTTTAAAACTTTGTCATACAAGATAAAAAATGAAGCATTAACTAGCATTTATAACATATTTGGGGAATTTTTTAAAAAATACTTTTGAAAACGGGAAATAGAAGTTTATCCTAATTATTCTTACGACGCGAATATTTGGAATGTTATTAATAGGTTTATTTAAAGGCAAACCATTAAGTAAGGAGTCAGAATCTACGAGCAACATAATGTGGTAGAATAGTGATCATTATTCGGAAAATGCTTTCAAATTAATTTCACTTAACTAAATGCCTGACGCGGAGGTAATGAATTTCAATTAGTACACTATAGATCAAAAATCAATTACTTCCAATGCAATAAAACCATTATATATATGTGGGAATAAAATATAAGACTCAAGGGTTCAATGAACGTGATATCTCAAGCGAGACTAGTAAAACGTGAACTCAAAAATTGCAGAGCGAGATGTTGTTGTTCTATAGATTTTTCAGCAATGGAGTTGGTTGGTGATTTTTAACGCAGGGATCAGGGAAGCACTTGCGTGTTGTACAATATTATTTTGAATGTTAAGCTGTATTTTTGGTGATGTATTAAACCTTTTTATACCTATTCACAGTTTGAAGACCATCAGTTTCGATTAAGCAATACAATACTCCTATGGTGGAGCGAAAAAAATTATTTTTTAAAAATCAAAAACGGGTAGGTGCCAAAAGTTGCCTTTATACTAGTACACCAAGTACGTGAAATTTTACCGCTGAAAAAAAAATGGCTTGAGTCTGCGCTTTTGGTCCAAAAGTCGAAAATTTGGGTAAAATTTGACTTTTTCAAAAAAAAAAAATAAAAAATTCCTATGGAGATGGTTATTATTAAAAAGTGTTATATAAATCTTTGTTATGCACGACTTAACATATTTAAACGATAAAACGATATCTTTATTCTGTATAACTGGAGCAAAATTGAGAACTTTCGGTAAAAAGGGGCGTTGAAACTTTGTTGTGTCATTCAATGAATTGTTGTTTAGAATACAGCTCTTACCTAGTTGCTTTCAAAACTTCCCAGGACATCTATCTCGACCACGCTACCATCTGAACACAATGTTTTATTTATACTTTGAATTGTGATTTTTTATCAAATAATGGCATAAGTTTTAAATGTATCAACCTAGTCCATCTCTTTTTTGTATCCACAGACTTTGGATGCTGCTGCTGCGATCTACTTCACGTATTTTTCTACTGCTTGTGTTAGAGAAGGCAAACAATGTAATGAAGTGCGAATGATATTTATGTAATCTATTCAGCAGTCTATTATCTTTACCAAAATTTCACCCGATAAATGCATATTGATTAGGCGTTCTGTTACCACAACAATTTTCCAATCAGTTTGATTTATGTGGGAGCACGGCAGTGCGTCCGCCAAGTTCGCACAAGCCGTAAGCTACTTTTTCCTGAACCATTTCGGCATACTTTTCACCCCCTCATAACGTCGTTTTAGGGAGAGATATAGAAATTTTTCTTTTATACACATGCTCGTATGGTCAAACTGAACTAAGGTTCCACGATTTCATGTTTCTATATTTAGTAGTTTTCGAAATATTAAATTCCGAAAAAGCGCTTTTTTGTCACTGACTCACTTCGCATCATCAAATAACTAAGATACTTCTAAAAGTCGTAGAATCATGAAATTTCACAAGTAAGTCGGGTTTGTAGCACAATTAACCAGAAAAATCTGAAAACACAGAATTTCCGCCTCTAAACCCTTCATACAGGGGGTGTTCATTTGGCCGTAAACAGTTCCTACGCATTTAATTGTGCCAAAAGTTGGTCGCCAAACCTCGATTACAGAGCTTTGAAGGTGCTCACGTGATTTCAAGCAGAATAACATTTTATATATATGCTTTTCCAAAGATGTTTGTTAAATAGACAAAATGAATATACCTAAAAATTTTAATCAGTATAGGTTATGATATATTTACGATATTAAAACAATAAAACATTTAACAAAATATAACAGCAATTCGGTACGTTTCCGATATAGTAGCCTTGGCGAAATACAGAAAATAGCCTTGACGAGAAAAGAAATTTCATAATAACGTATTTTCTGGCAACCTATTTACTGTGTAATATACACAAGCAATTTTTTCCATATGTATACAATTCATTTAATGCAAGGAACCCGTTTATTTATTTTTATATAATAACATAAATAATCTGTATATAAAAAATAATATTTTATACATGTATAAATAAAATGTTTATATGTATATAAATACATATAAATAACATAAAAGTTCATCAGGTTTGTTTTCGTAGTTGTTTATATCATTTGGCAACATATCTCAGTTTCTGAAGTTCGAATTGCGCCAAGATTTAAAAAAAATGCCAAGGTCCCTATAGTGGATTAAATATCTTAATTCCATATGAAAGTTTAAAAATCTCCTTTTAATTAAATGAAATGTGTAACTAATAAACTATCTTTAACGATGTGCGACAGATGCGGCGTCCGAAGTCCGCTGCTAATGTTATGTTATTATATTGTATTATTAGCCTACTTACTGTTAATTCATTGTTAATTTTAAATATGTAAAAGAAAGTTTATAGTTATAGATAAGATATGTTGGTCGCCAAAACCCGATTACAGAAAATTAGACTGAGTTATAAAGGTGTTACATGATTTCAAGCTGAATGAATTTTTATATGCTTTTACAAAAATCTTAATGAGGCAAATCTTTCAGTTGTCCATCTTTCTATCTTTTACTTCCTTAAAACAAATTTTATTAAAGACCGGGAGGCGTCTGCACAGATCATCACTTCATCGAGTTGACGGATGAAATTTTAGGATTAGTTAAATATCGATTAGCGTATTGAAATGTAACTGGTCTGCCAAGTCATATCTTTGTGGAAACCACCTACAGACCCGATTTTACGGGTTAATTGGTGGATTTTCCATTGTGTTTTCCTGCACCCATTCCTCCATGTTTCCAAACTTTTGGATGCAGGAAAATACAATAGTAAACCTATCAGTTAACCACTAAAATTAGGTCTTCAGGTGATTTCTACCAAGATATGACTTAACAGACCAGTTGCATTTAAATATGCTAATCTAGTTTTAACTAATCCTAAAATTTTAGCTGTAAACTCGATGAGGTGATGGTGTGTACAGACGTCTATTATAAATGTCGGTATGATGAGGGGTTCATCTTCCGGTCCCGGGCCCTTTTCAGGCCCATATGTCGACGCGAGGAACCACCCGCGAAGCGAGCCCCGCGACGCGTCCCGAAGGTAATAACTAATTAGTTAATTATTAACTTTATAATAATAAGCTAGAAATTATTATAGTTAACTTTATAATTTATAAATTATAAAGTTAATTATTAACTAATAAATAACTATAATTAAAAGGGAAACAGGCTCTTGCTTGTCTTCGTCCGCAACCCTTTATTCTTCTACTCTACCCCGACTCTTTTGCGGAAGCAAGATTCCCAGGAGCCCAGCCACGTCCCGAATGAAAGACTCTCTAGCGAAAGCCAGATTGAAAAAAAAAAATCAAAAATTGAAACCGGACAAATTTAAAAGGGAAATTACACAAATTAAAGACACCGAAAAGCGGGAAGGGAGGACTCGGGGCGATGAAGCTACCCGACGACCCCTTGCTTTTTCTAGCTTATTATTAGTCTCGGCGGCGGTTGGGGGTGGGCGGGGGGTCAACCGAGCGGGCGAGCGGCCCATCTTCGTCCGCAACCCTTTATTCTTCTACTCTACTCCGACTCTTTTGCGGAAGCAAGAATCCCAGGAGCCCAGCCACGTTTGAAAAAAAAAAAAAAAAAAAATCAAAAATTGAAACCGGACAAATTTAAAAGAGAAATTACACAAATTAAAGACACCGAAAAGCGGGAAGGGAGGGCTCGGGGCGATGAAGCTACCCGACGACCCCTTGCTTTTTCTAGCTTATTATTAGTCTAATAATAAGCTAGAAGTAGCTAGAGTCTTTCGGTAGCTTCATCGCCCCGAGCCCAACCCTTACCGCTTTTCGGTGTCTTTAATTTGTGTAATTTCCCTTTTAAATTTGTCCGGTTTCAATTTTTGATTTTTTTTTTTTTTTTTTTTCAATCTGGCTTTCGCTAGAGAGTCTTTCATTCGGGACGTGGCTTGGCTCCTGGGAATCTTGCTTCCGCAAAAGAGTCGGACTAGAGTAGAAGAGTAAAGGGTTGCGGACGAGGATGGGCCGCCCGCCGCGGCGGTTGCCGCCTTCGTAGCTTAGAAGCCAGACAAGCTCCAGCAGAGCGGAACCCCACGCAAACTCCGGCCAAACCGACACCGCTGCCCAGCGCACACGGTGACGGCTATTCCCAAGAAGAGACGAACGGCCGCTACGACAATCCTCACCACCCAGCTAGAAAAACCAAGTGGTCCCTAAACTTGGTTACTCGAGCCGGTAGACCCCGCAAGCCATCGCAGGAACCAGACGCCTATAAAGACGCTGGGCCCACGGACTGAACTGAGGCTTCCCGACCCGAATTTAATTTACGGAGAGGCCCCCAAGATCAGATACCGTTTTCCGGCAGAGACATTTTTGTGGGCCAGCCGATAGGAAAGTTAATGAAGGGCCCCTAGCTTGAAAACCAGGGAGGACGGGGAAAATCCCTCCGGCCGTAAAGCGACCCAGCTCCTGGCTTTTCGCCCAAACCACCCGGCTCAACCGACGGAACCCCTCGCGGATCACGCCGGGAGCCAGTTGGCCCAGACTAGGTGCCGTTAGCGACCCCAGGCGGGCACGGAAAGCTCCAACTAGACGGAATAGACTCCGCCTCGCTAGGGGGTCGGACGGAACGGAGTCCCGCCAGCCCCCACCGACTCGACTCCATCCTAGGACAGAGAAGCCAGTGGAGGCCGACAGGAGCCCGCCCGCCACTACCTTACCTCACGGCCGTCGAGGGTACCCAGGCCCGAAGGCCCCTGACCCCGTGCAGTGACCGACCGCTACCTTTGTTAGTGCGTTCGAAAGTTAGGTGGAGACACCTCTAGGTCCTCATCACCAGGCGAGGCAAACTCCGGTACCGCATAGACACGGAGGACCTGGATCGGACCAAGAGTTCACCCAAGGCACGATGAGCCGCCGCGTTACCGGCGAGCCTCCGGCCCGTTTCCCTGCGGGAGTAGTGTTCGATGGTGGACCTGCCGGCCGACCCCCTCCCATGGGGCACGGCACGACGTGGAGCAACCAGAACCATACTGGCCTCCCCACGCGACCGCTCCTTGGTCAACGGGGGCACCGCCAAACCCCACCACCCTTAGGGTCGGCTCCCAACTGCTCCAGCTGAGGTCCTCGGAGGGATGAGCCACCCAAGTCATAAAGTAACTTGGGCGCTGTCCGAAACCCTCGCCCTTCGGTTGCTCCGGGAGTCCCTGCATGGCGTTCCCGCGAACCCCGTCGTCACTAGCGAGCACCGAGGACTTTCCACTACAAAGCCCTCACTCATACTTCAGGCTCCCTCTTAGTCAATAGGTGGATGGGGTCCTATCGCCTTAGCTATCCTTTGCCCAGAGTCACCACCCGGCCACCGCCGGCTCTTGGATCAGACTATGGAGTGTCGCTACCCGGCTTGCCCAGAGAACCCGGGTGCCGGAGGTGGTTACGTAAACATCCTAAACCGCTCCCACCTATGCACGACCTCCGCTAACCTTGGCCACCGTGCTCAACGCCTGTCGGAGATGAGCCTCTCGAGGAGGTGGCGAATCGTCCCCATCCGGCCCCCTCGCATTCGTACACAACGAACTCTGCCGAGCTTCCGGTCACCTCCCCCACTCAAGGGGTCGGGTCGGAACCACCCGGAGGGGCGGCCACTATAAATGTCGGTATTCTAATCTCAATAGCATTCTGGTCAATCTGGCAATTATCTCTACTATTTATGAAACACTATTCCTTTAAGTGCGTTTTAGTGATGTTAATGAACTTATGCATATGCATCATGCATATTATGCATATGCATACAAGTAGTACATTTGCATCATACATATTATAGGTATGTGTATAATACATAATACATATGCATCATTATGACGTCAGAATAAAAAAAACATTTTTTTGTCGCCAAATTTGAGAATTGACATGATATATTACCAAATTTGGCGAAACTTTGCTAAATGTCGCCAAGCTTGGCAAATATTTGACGCTAGTGGCTATTTTTCAATGAGCTAATTATTAATGCAAGCCATCTATTTTTATTTTTCCGCATATCATCTGAATAGTTGACTGATATAACGTACTAATATTTCCAAAGTGCTAATAATTTCGTCACTGCCCAAAACCTCTGCTATTGTTATTATATTGTACTGTTATTATACTTACTGTGACTATGTTGTTAACCTTTACACCGCTAAAACTTCTGTATTATATAAAGAGAATTTACGGAAACTATTAAAGCATTGAAATTGCCAGTTCTCCTTATGATTATTATAATTCTATAATATGTAACCTGTTAATCAATATGTACGTTAGAATGAATCTTCTATAATCTGGTTCCTCGCATTTTAGTTTTCAGGTTTCGAGTAAAATTAGCTAAAATCTTAAAACAATGGCACATTGACTAATTCTTCAACACGATCAGATGAGAAGAATGATAGATTTTCAAATGGATCATGGCAGTGAGCCGGTAGACCTTCTATTCTTCCGTAATCGAGTCTATTGAAAAGGTTACCGTGAAACAAAAAGATATTAGCATCAATATGGTTTAATGCAAATACAGATATTGTCAAAGGATTTCATAAGAACCATTACACTTGTACCCAGTCGTATCAGTTAAAATACAACAATTAGCAGTGAGCCCAATTATAAAAGATTACTTAATAGGATTAAAAATTTCCGCATTAGAGAACGAATCGTAACTGCTAAGGAAGCATGCATAAGTGAGTTAAGAGATATTTGTCACGAAAGTTGAAATACATAACAACACAAAATATATGATGTGCTTCCATGATCGTAAAAAGTTCTTGATTTCTTTATAAAAAGCTTCCGAATTGGCGAAAGAATGGGCAAGTAAATTAAATTATGAATCACAGTAACATGATGCAACGTTTAACATGGAAGTAATACGGTAAATACTGCTTGCTAGAGGCGGCTATTACTTTAATATAAAAAGAAATAAAGTATAAATTTGTAAAGCTCAATAAAATAAATTTAGGTATTTTTATGTTAGCCGGGCGCAAGTGGCAAATCGCCAAATACTGTTTCCAACTCCATTGTTCATATTGCATTCATTTCATTTAAAGATATATACTTTTCAGTCATCTCATTTAAAATAGATGCATTTCCCTCATTTTATTTAATCGAATATTTAACATAGAAATAAATAAATAAATAAATAAGAAATAATAACATAAACCAAAATATTTTATTTGCAAATCAAAGCATTTTTCCTAATTTACACATGTGAAAAATGAAAACTGCTATTGGCGAAAAACAAAAGGCTAATGAGGAGATTTGCTTTCGGCTAACATAAAAGTACCGAAATTTAAGTTTTTTCATATTAATATAGTTTAGAATAACAAACTTGAAAAAACATACAAAAAGTAGTGATATCCCAACAAAACGTTTTCGGTTAAAAAAAAAAAAAAAGCGCCACGTTCTCCTTAATGTTTCGGCCAGAAAAAGTAGTGATATCTGAAGTTCGCACAAGTTAAAAGCCAAACATCCCAAATCTTTCATTGAAAATGGCTTCCTGCGACTTGGCCGTTAATGCCTTCGAGAGAGTTTTTCAAATTTTCAAATACGTACAAATGAGTTACATGCCAACTACATTTTTTGATTATTTTAGGCATTTTGTGGCACAGAGTACAGAAATAAAATACATGTGGCACGGAGTACAGAAATAAAATACTCATTTGAAAAAAGCATTTAAACAACTTCAGTCTATTTAAATACTTAGAAGTTAAAAATAACAAAATACTTGTATTCAGGAGATAATATCCCTAATTGCTAAAACATAATTAGTATCAGCTTTTAACAGTTTATAAATCGAATTCCTCTTAATGTATGCAAACAAACTATAATAAATGTTCAAACGAAAAAAATATCTTTCGTCAATACACAAGATTTCAATATTATACAATATAATGTAACATATTGTGAGATTTGAAGTAAATAAATTTTGTTTTATTTCTTGGGTTTTACGTTAATGACTTTAGCTTTAGACCGTACAAAATGACAATTAAACCACGAGTGGACTAAATGATCTGTAATCAAAACTAATGTTTGTTGAAACTGAATGGTAGTTATCAGAAATCTTTTACTTATAATGTCTTTATGTGAATTTGCCTCTTTGTATTCTAATATTACTTTTAAATAATTCATAAATGCGTAATTTCCAATCATTAATTTTGAAATGCTGTAGAAGGCATTAACGGCCAAGTCGCAGGAAGCCATTTTCAATGGAAGATTTGGGATGTTTGGCTTTTAACTTGTGCGAACTTCAGATATCACTACTTTTTCTGGCCGAAACATTAAGGAGAACGTGGCGCTTTTTTTTTTTTAACCGAAAACGTTTTGTTGGGATAGAAAATTTGTCTTTAAAACTAACGAACTTTTAACGTTTGAACTACATTTATTTTTTATAAAAAAAATACTGATATTTTACCGGGAAAGCAACGGGAACCGTACGAACAGAATTAAAAATTTTAAGTTTCATATATTTCTTATCAATTGGCAAGTTTTGCGTATATAAAGCATCTCTGCAGTATAAAAAATAAAATATAAGCCTTACTTAAATTAGCATTATTTTAACTTTTGTAATCAAATAAACCTTTTATTATAACTATTGGATAACGTAAACGCCAAGCGAAATCTTTTAATAGTTTTTGAACTTTTACTCATAACTGTTAAAGGAAACAAAATTTTATCTGACTCGTTTATACAGTATCCAACCTTATTACGCTCGAAAGTATCTAAAGTACAGGGTGGTTCAAATTAATGTATCCCTGTTTGGGACGCTCTAGCGAAAGAAGAGGATGTAACGTCTTCATATTTGGAGGATATACATATCAGACCATGGGAAACTGATTGATGCAAAAACGTAGTTCAAACAAAGGCCGCTAGGGTAAAATGAGGCGTTGCGATTAGTTTAAGGTAAGGAAAATGTAACATGACCAAGGATATAAACATCTAGATGCCAATGGCATAGCTGCCAACTTTTACCCTTTTTTCTGACCACTAAAATATTATAGTAAATGTCGTGTTATTTAATCGACGAAATCTGCCGACTAACTAATGCAAAAAATTCTGTAAAATTTTAGTGGTAGCAGAAAAGCGTAAAAGTTGGCAGCTATGCAACGGGCAGATTACCACCAACATATTGTATCAGTATTATTTGTTTAAAATGTATTACTATATACTCCGGTTAATTTCATAAGTATTCCTATCAGGCGAAGAATACTAAAAACTTAGTGGTGGGAATAGGACCATTTTCGCCTAGATTTTAACGGCCTTGAATATAACGCAACCAATAAAGAACACAATACGAGGTGTCGGTAATTAACTTTATTATTACATTTTTCTACACACAAACTGACGATCCTAAAAAACTGTTAGCGACAGCACAAACGGAAGACACGCGCGTGGTAACACAAAGCACACAATGTTTTCACAGGTCGGATTCAATGTGTCCACCTTGCTTTAGCGCCAAAACGTGAATCCGTGTTACCGCTTGATCCACAGCGGCGTGTAACTGATCGCGGGCGGCGTTGCGTACTTGCAAGAAGATCTGGTTCTTCCAATCCGCCACATTTCCTATGGTTCCTAGATAAAATTTATCTTTGAGGTAACCCCAAATCCACAAATCACACGGGGTCAAGTCAGGTGAGCGTGGAGGCCATCTTGTAGGAAATGCACTGCTGATAATGCGATCCTCCGTAAAATTTCAAAAGCAGCAATTTCACTCTATTCTAAAGAAACTTCTATCCGAACGAGACTCCGTTTTACAAGCTATCCGTAGATATATTATTCCAAGGGATCAGGCCCATAACACCCGAAATAGGTAGTAAAAAATACAAAAGTTAGAGCTCGGAGGGGTAAATAATATCAGACTTTTTGAAAATTTTATGATTTTTCGTGTGGTCGCAAGTGTTCTGCTATAAGTATGCAAAATTTCACATATCCAACTTAATTAGGGGCTGAGATAGAAAAATTGCTTAAAATACACAAGTTAGAACCCAGGTGAGTAAATATAAGAGTTTTAAAAAAAATTATGTTTTGTTGTTTGATGTGAGGTGTTCAGCTATAAGTATCCAGAATTCCAAGTATTCAACTTAATTAAAGGCTCAGTTAGAAAAAAAAAGCTTAAAATACACAAGTTAGAGCCCAGATGGGTAAATATAAGACTTCTTGAAAATTTTATGATTTGTCGTTTGATGTGAAGTGTTCAGTTATAAGAATCCAAAATTTAAACTCTTCAACTTAATTAGGGGATCAGATAGAAAAAAAAGCTTAAAATACCTAAGTTAGAGCCCAGAGGGGGTAGATATAAGTCATTTTCAAAATTATATGATTTGTCGTTTGATGTTAGGTGTTCAACTATAAGAATTCAAAATTTCAAGTGTCCAACATATAGTTTCTGAGAACGGGCTCTGTGACGGAGAGACAGACAGACTGAGTAGTGAGACGAATAGGGTTTCATCAGATGAACGAAACCCTAAAAACAAGAAAGACTACTGGCCTACAGCAAACATTTGGTTTTGCCAAAGTATTTAATTTTACAGAAAGACGTTTATTGTGTATTTATGTAAAAAACACAATTTGAATAATCTACTGATGGAATATATATCTGAAGGCAAGTTGCAAAAAGATTAAAATTATTGACCTCAATAACATCTGAGGGACATGTCAGTATGGGTTACGACCACCACGAAGAACTATGTAAGTTTCCACACGTCTTTTCATGCTGTGAACCGCATCATTCAGGAAATATTGCACAAAATTTTCCACTCCTTTTTCAGTGATGAAAGTGCTCTTGTTTGTTCGAATATATAGTGGAGCATCAAGACGTCGCTTCAAGACATTCTAACCCGTTTGTAAAACTTTAAGCGATATAACGGTTAAAGGAAATGTTGAATAACCGCCATGTCAAGGCACTCCTATACAGCGAATGTGCAGTGACATAGTATATTATCATCCATAAAACGAAATCGGATCTGGGGGAGGTCACATTTTTAGCCACCACTAATTTTGGAAAATTATTTTTATGGCATATGACTAGAAGAATTGCAATAAAAATTATCATCACGACGTGTATTCTTGGAACATTTCCATAATAAATCTAAAATGAAAATTTTCGTAAGTAAATAGTTGTGGTAAATGTATCGTTTTATTCCCTGTCAAAAGAGATCGCTTAGAGCCTGCGAAATTTATAAGGGAAATATGAACATGAGGTTTAAAAACTCCAAGGGTCAGCTAGGTGGGGAGGCCTACCAAATGGCTTAAGCACTCACAAGCCCCACCCATTTAAAAACTCCAATAAAACATTTACTATGCTTCATAATTGCAGTTAAAATCTCATTGACATGGGGTCGGTCCATCAAGCAGGGCGGTCGTTCTGCCAAGCCAAGCTGAAAAACAAAAAATGCTAACTCCGCCAAACAAACAAACGCCAAGAATAGCGGCAAGACACCGTAACTGCTTATTATACTGAAGTCAACTTCTCCATGTTAAATTGACCAAACATGGCAGCGTAAAATTTCCCATATCAAAAGAACCAATCATCGCAGAAAAATAAAACCAAAACCAGAAGGGCCTAATCAAGAAGATCTTCAATTTCAGATCAAATGCATCCTCATAAATTAATTATAAACAGAGATGTAGATTTTTTTAAATAACGTCGAGATACTGAAAATGACAGATTTATTTTCTTCGTCACAACTTACGTTTCAATCGAGGTAGAGACTTAAATAATGGACAGAAAAAAGTAAGGATTGAATTTTTGGATAGATATTAACTCAATCTACGTGCTTTTATAAAATTCAGCTTTAAAAACATAAGTTTTCTATTCATAATTAGCGAAAAACTGTTAATTAGTTCTAAAGTTTACAAATTATGCCAAATAGCGATAAACCCGCCAAAATATTTTAGAAATCTTATACTTTTCTTTTATATTATCCTTTTGCATTGATTTCATCAAAGATAACTATGGCTGAGATTCAGATAGATTTTTTGCTGTTAGCGAAATGAGTTTGACCAATCAGAAGCCTGCATGTTTGAGAATATTTGATGTTTCTGGATCCCGGCTACGTCATGAAAGTTTTGAGTCATTTTTTTAGTGCCGTGGATGAAGTGCAATGTTTGTAGAAATGTAGGCTAGGATGCAGATAGATTTTTCGCTGTTAGCGAAACGAGAATCACCAATCAATAGCCTGCATTTCTGCAAACAGCGAAAAGTTCACAAAAATGCAAGCTTCTGATTGATGAATCTCGTTTCTCTAACAGCCAAAAAATCTATCTAGATTGCGCCAAATGGAGGATATTACAAATATATGTTCGAGGCTGAAAAAAGTCACGTGATACCGGTAATTTATCCAAGGAACTTCTAACTCATAAGAAGGGAAGATACTACTACTTTGCCTCATGAACCGTTTCATTGGCTAGCGGGGATTTACTTTACACGTCTACGGAGCCTTCCCTTCTTTACGATAGAAGTTTTTACCTTGACCACGTGATCAAAATGTAGAAGGAATATCCTCTATTATGTTAAACACAATTTTGCACATCCAGGAAGGGTATTGATTGTCATAACAATAATACATATTCGAGACTATTTAAGGCACTGATTCTGAACTCCTTTGCTATATATTTCGATATTAAAGAAGTTGTTGTTTCCATAGTAACAGTACTTTTCTGAACTGCTTTCTCTAAAACACAAATATAGAAATTTAACAAAGAGAGCTCAGAATCAACACCATAACAGAGAGCCTTTATACATAAGAGTGGTGATATATGAACAGGAGGCATGCTCATTACAAGTTTTTGCCGAAAGTACGGCTACAGCGTCTAGAATACCTTGTGTTGAAATATGCTATCCAAACAACGCTAAACATTTGTATCCCTTAAATGTGCGACGATACTGCTAAAATCCCAAGTATCGATCACAGCGACATCTGCGAGATTTAGTATTACATTGTATAGACTAGCAATATCTTGCAGTTTGAGAAAATATCCTGCAGATGTCGCTGTGATCAGTATATTTCAGCAGCATCGTTGCACAGTTAAGGGATACAATATTTTTGCACTTTTTTAAGTATTACAGGGATAGCCAATTTACACTATATATTCTAGGTGCTATAGTGCGGAAATCCACTTTCTTAAATAGAGGCTATTCTATCTACGTTATGATCACGTGGTCAAGGCAAAAACGTCTAACGTAAAGAAGGGAAGACTCCGTCGACGTAATGTAAATCCCCGCTAGCAAATGAAACAGTTCACGGGAGAAAGCAGTAGTAGTCTCCTGTTTCCCTTCTCATCAGTTAGAAGTTCTTTAGGTAAATTGCCGGTACCACGTGAATTTTTCAGCCTTGAACCCATATTTGGAATATCCTCCATTAGACGATACGCGCAATGACGAGCTTTATTAGACTAGGGAAATAATTCAATATGCATTAGCCTGAACGATAATGACACGCTCGCAAAGACCTTTAACGATTTGTTTTTATCACTTCTACCAATAAACCTTTAATGGCCATATGTCGCTACTTCGTTATAGCGACACACTTGTTCCTAATTGGATCCCGGTCTTAACCCCCTCACTGACAAGCCCGTGTTAATACGTTCACTAAGCTCCAGGTTTCACTGCAATACAAGCAACATTTAAAGTAATATAATTCTATTGATTTAATGTATTTTTAATACATTGAACAATGATTAATACTTCCAAGGATTGCATTCAAGTTCGTTATTAATTTTTTTTTATAAAATGTTCAAAGGATAATTTTTTTTAGCATTTAAAACAAAATGCAGAGAAAACAACATTACAATTTTACCCTTTTCCAAGTCAGTCGGAGGGTTAATGTATCAAAATACAGAGTTTACTTTCTGTACTATTCCTGAGCTCAGTTATAACGTCTAGAAATATAAGCCGAGATCCAGGTACATTTTTCTAAACAGTGAAATGTTAGCAAATATTCTGGCTTCTGATTATTCAAACTCGTTACGATAACAGAGAAAAATCCACCTAGATCACGGTCATGGTGTGGAAACCGGCTATTCCAGTAATACTTCAAAAATTGCTAAATATTGAATCCCATAAATATTGAAAAATACTGAATGACAAATGTCGATAGCAGCAACATTTTCTAGATCTTCTCTGAGCGAAACGTTTTCTCAATTGATGTCTTTTGAAATAGTTACGTTGGAATTACCATATGTCGCTGTAATTGACATTCATCGTTCAGCTTCGTTCAACATTTATGTGATACAATTTTTTAGCACCTTTTTAATAAGCCGATTTTTAAACTATATCTTCTAGACACTATAGCTCCGTTATAGGCCTAGATTATATGTTGTAGAAATCGACTATCCCAGCAATACTTAGAAAAGCGCGGAAATAGTGAATCCCTTAAATGTACAACGATGTTGAATTCCAAATAGTCATTTGCAGCGACATCTGCAGGATATTTTTTAAAGAAGAAAGAGACACGTGTAATGCTGGGTTCAGATCCTGAACCGTTCTCATTGTTTCCCCAAATTCAGGTATCTAGAACATACTGACTTACTATCGCAGTAGTACAGCGTCTAGAATACATAATGTGGAAATTTGCTACCCAAGCAGCGTTAAAAAGTTGTATCCCTTAAATGTGCACTGACGCTGAAATCCAGGGAGCTGATCGCAGCGACATCTGTGATATACTTTCAAAGTAAACATCGTATTATTACAGCGGGCTTGATGCCATGTACACAGGTCAAATGTATGTTAATAAAATGTAAAAAAAAATGCTACAGCGTCTAGACCGAATTATAGCGCCTAGATTATATAGTGTGGAAATTGGCTCTCCCTGTAATACTTAAAAAAGGGCTAAAATATTGTATCCCTTAAATGTGCAACGATGCTGCTGAAATATACAGATCGCAGCGACATCTGCAGGATATTTTCTATAACTGCAAGATATTGCTAGTGTATACAATGTAATACGAAAATCCCGTAGATTTCGCTGCGATCGACACTTGGGATTTTAGCAGTATCGTCGATCATTTATGGGATACAAATTTTTAGCGTTGTTTAATAAAATATTTCCACCTTAGGTATTCTAGACGCTGTTACCAAATCGTCATGAAGTTTTAGGAAATATCCTGCAGATATCGCTGTGATCGACTCATTGGGTTTCAGCATCATTTGAAATTTAAGAGATCCAATATTTTAGCACTTTTTTAAGTATTACTGGAATAGCCGATTTCCACACTATATATTCTAGGCGCTGTAGTACCGCGGTAGCCTGTCTTTTTCGTTTACCTCGGAGTAGATATAGATGAAGTCATTTGTAGCTGTTCCTAAACTGTGGCCAACAACATATAAGGCCAGTTCATAACGTCACACGGAGTTGATTATCTGTACACGGCAATGGACACAAAAAAAAATCGGCGCGCAGCTTTGTACTAATCATCGTGTAAGGGTGATCCAACTCTGAGGCTAACGAAAAAGACAGGCTACCGCGGTGGGTCCGATTCTTCTTTTTTTACAGACCGCTGGAGTCACGCGATGCTCGAATGCATCAATGAAGATGCATGAAAAGAGCATCACGTGACTCCTGCGGTTTGTAAAAAAAGAAGAATCGGACCCACCGCGGTAGCCTGTCTTTTTCGTTAGCCTAGATCCAACTCCGTGTGACTTTTAAACATCATGAACTGGCCTATTATGTCATTGGTCGCCCTAACAACCTCCCTCCTGCGTCCACCGTATATAGCGGCATCTTGTACTGGAGACTGCTAAATGGGCTGCTATCGGTCAAAATAAAGAGAGAAAAGGGCAGAAGAGAGGGAAAGAACTCGTTTTTTGGTAACTAGTTTTTCACACGGGAAGATTGACATGTCTGTTCTTCTTCTTCTTTCTTAACTTCATGGTGGTGAAATAAGCCAAAGCCCCCTAAATATTTGGGAAAGTCTTGACTCGCGTCACGAAAACATCACACAAAGCAGGCAAAGCAAGAAAACAAAATCATTCATTGGCTCGTGAATATGAACGAGCCAATGAATGATTTTTCTTCTTTGTTTTGCCTGCTTTGTGCGACGTTTTCCTGACACGTGTCAAGGCTTTCTTCAATATTTAACGGGCGTTGAATAGGCCGGGATCAAGATAGATTTTTCGCTATTAGCGGGATGAGATTGATCAATCAGACATCTGCATTTTTCCGAACTTTTTGATGTTTGCAGTAAACACCGAAAAGCCTGCAAGGATGGAGGCTACTGATGGTCAATGTAATTTTACTAACAGAGAAAAATTTATCTGGATCCCGGACATTAATTTTGGTTGGTTAAAACAATTTTGAATAAAATCAAATCAGGAAGCCAATGTTTGTTAACTTTTCTGGTTAGTTTGATTGAAATCTTCCTCGTCTATTACTGAAAACTGAGTTACCGTACTTTGGACAAAAAATTGAATATGAGTACACGACTTGTGCATTATGTCACCACTCTAGCACAGTGTTGCCAGATGGGCTACTTTTTTTTAATTCAGATACTTGATTGGCACCATTTTTTTGAAATTGTAAAATGCGCCTTATTTAATGACATATTAATTAAGGCGAAAACAAAGGGAATTTTACCGTTTATAACAAGTGCTGGCAATCAAGAAATCTGAATTAAAAAAAGGTAGCCCACTGGCAACACTGCTCTAA
Organism: Maratus speciosus; assembly: GCA_963932465.1. NCBI lineage: Eukaryota > Metazoa > Arthropoda > Arachnida > Araneae > Salticidae > Maratus > Maratus speciosus. The sequence continues at coordinate 114,600 of CAWVRF010000183.1, read as the reverse complement.
CATATAAATGTTCTCTGTTATGACCATGATTCTAAGTGCAGTTGGTTAAATTTGAGTACCTGGGCATTAGAGAAAGCAATAGTGGCCCACCGTGGCTGAGAGGATAAGACACCATGCCGCTAATCGCTTGAGAGCGTAGGTGGAAGCAGATTCGAATCCCGCCGTGATCCACATGTGATATGATGTATGTGTTCAATAAAACAAACAAACAAACAAGCAAGCAATAGTGAAAGGTACAGTTGGCATGGAAACAACGGCTTCTTTAATTCGTATAGAAAATATTAATGAATAGTGGTAAATGACTCAAGTTTAAAATGTAGGCAAATGGTCTGGAAATATCAATGGCTCCCATCTAGTATTTCACAAAATTAATTCAATAGATTCACATGATGTATAAATTGATGCAACTCTTAGCTAATGAAAATTCTGCAACAAGACTTATGTAGGTAGTTGTTTTGAATGAATAATTCAGAATTCTGAGAACAAAACGAAGTTTTTAACCCCTTCGGGACGGGAGCCTTTTGCGAAATTTTTAATCTTTTGTCACTGTTTTTTAAAAACAGAAATTTGTGTCTTCTTGAATCAAGAAAATGCGCTGATTAAATAAGGTAAAAATTACAGTAAAATTTTACTGGTGAGGAAAAACACGGATTCTGAGCGCTTCATGCGGCACGTATACGTGTCGCTCGTCCCCAAGGGGTTAAGGGCTCTTCCTCACCCCGCTCAAAAAAGGAAATACTATAGAAAGATAAAAGAATTTGGATAGCTTCAATATGTCTATGATCTATTGTCAGAGTTCAGAAAAAGAATCTGGGCATTAAAAAAAAAAAAAAAAAAAAAAAAAAATTGACGAACAATAAGACTATAGATTTCAGGCAATTTTTAACAGAAAAATATTTAATTCTAATGTATATGCGGCTTTAATAATATACTATTAAAGATAATCAATTTAGGGGAAATTTTATAGTAAATTAATATCCTGACATTTATGCAAATAGGTATGGATAAACAGACTTGAGTAAAATTACATATTTATTCTTTCTTCTCTATAACACGATCTAAATGAAGATGAAGTTATATGTACAGTTTATATCTTTAAATTTTTAGATTTTTTTAATCAAAAATGTTCCTTTATTACGTCTAGAATTGCTAGATTTACAGATCTTCGATTCTTTAGATGCCTGCGGTGTTTCATTCTCGAATTAACCGTAGGTATTTGTAAAGGTAAATTTATTTTGCAAAACCGTCAGCAAAAAATGTTAGAAAAAACAATTAACTGACAGATTAACTGTAAATATATATTTTATTTCGACTCTGTTTTTTACTAAATTTTCATCTTTCGTAGAAAATTTTAAGGAAATATAAATTGAGAAAGACTGATACTTTGAAAGAAGAAATTGACTTTCCTTACATTTAAATTATTAATCACTATAAAAAATGAACGATAGGTAAACAAAATGTGTACTATTGTGTTTGCTCCCTACTTATAAAGGCTATACAAGGACTAATTTTAATTTGATCTAGTAGAATTATTTCAATAATATATCATTTGTTTTAAAAAAAGAACTGATATCTACTAAAAAACAACTTTACAAAAGTAAAAAAAAAAAAAAAAAGCCAAGCAAAAAAAAAAAAAAAAAAAAGGTGAAAGTTGTGGCTAAAAAATAGTGTGATATCAAATTTCCAAGCTTATATTACGATACTTATTTAACATTTTTTGATAAAAATTTACCATATGTAAGTCGAGTACCTAAGTATGCGTTGATAGAAAGCCTTTTATCCTTTACTAAATACATCATAACGTTTTTTCTGAAAATTAAATTTCTTTTTAATTATGCATGATGGGCTTGGCGGCCATCTTTCCATATTTTACACAAATTTCTAAACTCAAGCTCGTAACATATTTGCATTATTAAGAATTTCGAACTTCTAGTTTTAGCTACAGACAGATAAATTAAGAAAGTTTTTTATTTTGAAAAAACAAATTGATTTTTACTGCTTTAACTAATTAATTAACCCCCCTCCGAAAAAAGAGAATCATAAGATGAAACCTGAAGTTACTTCAGCTTTATTTTTAGACACAAATTTTTAGGCACTCATTTCCATAAATTAAAAGAATAAAATGTTTGCTTTAGTAACAATTTCGAACTTCCAATCTTAACAATGAACTTGTGTGCTTAGAAATTTTTGTAAAATATGGAAAGATGGCCGCCAAGCCCATCATGCATAATTAAAAAAAAAATTAGTTTTCAGAAAAACGTTATGATGTATTTAGTAAAGGAGAAAAGGCTTACTATCAACGCATACTTAGGTACTCGACTTACATATGGTAAATTTTTATCAAAATATGTTAAATAAGTAGCGTAATATACGCTTGGAAATTTGATATCACACTATTTTTTAGCCACAACTTTCACCTTTTTTCTTTTCTTTTCTTTTTGCTTGGCCTTTTTTTTTACTTTTGTAAAGTTGTTTTTTAGTAGATAAAGAGATACTAAAAGAAACATATACATCTGATTCATAGATATTTTCTTGACGTGGTTTTCTATCATCCATACACGATCTTTCGAATACATTGGAGTTTTCTAAGAGTTAGTACAAGTTGAGTGAGGCGTTAGCTTTCTTTTTAACATCTTGAAACAGGTATTTGATGTTTCTGAAAATGAAAGTTTAATGAGTAGAGCAAAAGGGCCAAATACCGGCTACCACTTTTGTTTTCAATCTAGATATTTTCACTTTTTTAGTCCTCTCGCTGCGTAATTGTTTTATCAAAATAGCTTCAAAAATTGCGTATTTAGCCCCTTCGCGACGAGCGTCTTTTAAGAATTTTTGTTCTTTTGTCACCGGTTTTTCAAAGCAAAAGTTTTTGTCTAATCTAACCCGGAAAATGCTCCGATTAAATAAGGCACAATTTACAATAAAAAAATAACTGGTGGGAATAATCAAGCGGGGTTAATTACACGGAAAAAAATGCATCACCGAGGAAATCTCGGGTCTCGCAAATTTTGCTATTTTTACGATGCCCGAGGAAATCTCGTATTGCGCAGCGAGAGGGTTAAAATCAAATTTCTGCCTCTTTCGCCTGGTCTACTCCGTCATTTTTTCTTTCTCTTCACATTTATTATAGGCAATTTTGTAGTGTCCAACAGCTCTTTTTTGGAAAGTGATCCGATAACCAGTATCGGTCCTGAAGAATTACGGCCATGGTTGCTTTTTTGATATTGCGAAATGGGACGGGGGCTATTTCTGAACTATTTAAATTAATTTTTTAATTATGGAACTATTTAAATTAATTTATTTTCCTCCCCTTCAAGCAGAACAACCGAGAGAGGTCCAAATACCGGCTAGCTGGTATTTAGACCACTCTAGGTAGCTGGTATTTAGACAACTGCTATGTTTAAGTTAAAACCGGTATTACTCATACATATAATAAAATACCAATACTGTGCGCATGGCAATTGAGAGCTAAATATGTTTAGAAAATAACTTAAACAACAATTCAAGCCAATGTACGATCAGTATATTTAAAAAAAATGAGAAACACATATGTGAAAAACTTTTGATGTACCAGATTACGTAGATTCGAAACTTTTGCATTTACTATTTGTAAATGACACAGACGTACTTTTCGTAACTTTCTTCGCTCAATTAAAGTTACAAACTCTGCCTATGACCGATAGGCTGCGCTGCGTTCAGTTCTCAGAACACCTAGTAGCCGGTATTTGGACCTTCTCCTCTATATTCTTTATAAGATTTTATTATAATGCAGACATAAACATATTCATGGAGGAATGTAAATACATAATTTTTATATATTTATAAACAGATTATTAATCAGTGGAAATAAAAATAATGCATACGCTGTTAAATTCATACGTTGATTGTACTCTGATTAAGCTTTATTACATGTTTGCATTTATGACAATTTTCGATTTGAACAAAACTGGATTTTTTAAAAATGCGTTGTACATTTCGTGTTGTAAAAAATTAAATTTTTGAATAAAATTTAGGTTGAAAAATATCATATATAATTTAACAAACAGGATTGTTTGTTAATATTTGAGAAATAGGCAATCAATAATTATTTTCAATAACAAAACATGTTTTCCACGTAATACATGTACCAGTTTAGCCCACAAGAATATTTCTTTGAATTTCAATTGAAAAGAAATGTCACGAGTAGAGAATTTTTAAACATTCACACGGTAGCTCATGTGAATTTATGATATTTTGAAAATGTCGGGTATTTTACAAAGGTTGAATTGATTTACTTTATGTTAGAATAAATAGTTTTTTTTTTAAAAATTATATCACCCCAGAAACTGATGATAGAAAGATAGAAAGATGCAAATATGTATGTATTTGTATGTAGTCTCTAACTTGTGATTTCATTTTTTAGAGCTAGCTGTCTCTGCTTTATATAGTTTTAAATATTGTAGAAAACGGTGGGGCGAAAGAATTTTTTTTGCTTAAATCAAAAAAGGGTAGGTGCCAAAAGTTGCCTTTATACTAGTACATCATCTGCGTGCAATATTACCGCTGAAAAAAAATGCTTGAGTTTGTGATTTTGGTCCAAAAATCGAAATTTTGGGTAAAGATTGACATTTTTTCAAAAAATTAAAAAAAAAATTCTATAGAGAAGGTTATTATTTAAAAGTGTTATTTAAACCTTTATTATATTAATGACTTAACATATTTAAAAGATAAAACTATATCTTTGTTCGGTATAACAGGAACAAAACTGACAACGTTTGGTGAAAAAAGGCGTTGCCACTCTGTTGTGTCATACAACTAACTGTTGTTTAGAATACAGCTCTTACCAAGTTACTTTCAAATCTACCCAGGAAGTACCAAGTGGAGGTGACTGCATTTCATGTCACAACAGTGCATAGCTCGACCACCCTACCATCTGAACTCAATGTTTTATTTATAGATTGAATTGTGATTTTTTATCAGAGACTGACTTAAGTTTTCTATGTATCAATCTAGTACATCTCTTCTTTGGATGCTGCTGCTGTGATCTCCTATACGTATTTTTATATTGTTTGTGTAAAAGAAGACAAAGAGTATAATGCAGTGCGGATGATATTAATGTAATCTATTCAGCAGTCTATTATCTTTCACTAAGATTGCACCCAATAAATGCATATTGATTAGAGGTTCTGTTACCACAACACTTTTCCAATGAATTAGATTTATATAATTATCCGCTTCAAAGTTGTTTGTCGATATTTCCGATTTGCGTATGCCATCATTTACTCTCGTCTTTCAACTATTATATGCTGAGCAGCTAGCTGTTTAATGTAATGGCAATCGTCAGAGAGCATTGAAATAAGAATTCCCTCTGCGTATGCAAAGCAACCATTGTCCTAAATAACCTTTTTTTAGTATTTGTTTTATTCCGTTCTGTGTGTTGCTTAGTTTTGAGTTTTTAGAACCATTCTTTAGCTGTGGATTACATTTAATTGTAAACTATTCTGGGGCCAAACTTGGATAACATAGTACTTTTTGAGTGAACGTAGAGACTCTGATGGGCAGTGAATGCTCATTTGAAGGCGGATAATTATGTTAGTCGTTGTTATCCATTCTGCGAGGAACATGTTTAGAATGAACCATTACAATGGATCATATGCCGCCTCCTAGTCAAATAAATTTCCTCTGCATCATTTATTAGACAAGATCGTTGGCAAAAATTAGATTCTAACCCACAGGGATTCGCCGGACCAAAAAGAAAATCTTTGTCCACTTGCTTATTCCCTTTTTATTTCAATTTTGAAGCCATAGAGAGTAATTTTCAAACATTATTTTATGAAATCGAGAAAAGGGTACTCAGCACATACCAGAAATACCTGCAAGACATTTGCAAAGTTATTTCATCAAGATAAATATTACTCAGAACAACTAGCGAATAGGATCCCAAGAAACTTGTCCTACACAAGGTGGCTCACATAGGAGCATAAAATTATTCTCTTTTATATAAGCACTGATTAATCATCAGAGTCTGGTTCACTCACAAAGTATGTAGTCCAAGTTTATGCCGCAGGATGGTTTACACCAAATATAATCCACATCTAAAAAATTGTTCTAAAACTTATGGGAAATTATTCGGCTACTGAACATCACAGAAAACGGCCAAAAAAAAAATACTAAAAAAATTTATTTAGGACTATGGTAGCTTTTCACATCGAGAGCAAATTCTTATCGCAATTTTGATGACGATCGCCATCACATTAAACAACAAGCTTATCAGCATATAAAAATGCAAGAGTTAGAGCAAATGATGGCATACTCAAAGAAGAAATACCTAAAAGTTGTAAAATGTTGTAGGAACAGAACCCCTAATCACTGTGCATAAACTGGATACAATTTCGTGGAAGATACGAGACGGTTGAATAGATTCCATTAATTCCACTGCATTATTCTGCTTACCTTATCATACACAAGCAGTAGAAATATACGTGAAGGAGTGTCACAGCAGCATCATCCAACGTCTGTGGATACAAAGAAGAGATGGATTAGGTTGATACAAAGAAAACTTATGCCAGTCTTTGATAAAAAATCACAATTCTCGTATATAAAAAAAATTGTAATTTAATAAAATACAACGACCATTTGGAATTTTTTTTCCGCCGCATTCTCTTCAACAACAGATCGCAAATATCAAACTTCAGACGAAACCTTCAGCGATAAACTCTCCAAGTCCCGTTTCGAGAAGAAAAACAGTTTACAAATCGCAAGCAGTTCCACCGAATCATCCACAGATTGCGACAAATTACCTACGTTGATCTCAATTTTTCCCCTCGAGACATGGTCTTTCACTGTCAATCGATTAAACATTAGATTGTTTCCTTTTTCGCGTTCATCTTTTATTCTGTAACCGATTTTCATGAGCTACATAATCAGTTGAAAACTTCGATTTTCATGGCCTACATAATGAGTTGAAGACCTCGATTTTTGCTTTGCAAGACGATTTTCATTTCGGCGTTGCTCTTTGGCTTTGGATTTTTCAATATCTGATAATTTGCGCCTACCCATTTTGTAACTTTTTCAATTTTTAACGATTTTATTTCTTTCGATTGCCTATTCAAACAATTTTTAACGATTTTATGCCTTTCTATTAGCTATTCAAATAAAAATTCTTCTAAAAGTAAAGAACATCGTTGAATTTCGTTGAAAAAAATAAAATGCGAGCATCATTTGGCCCCATCCTCGACCGAAAACAACAACCATTTCCAAATGGTTCATAAAACATTGTTCTCAAATGGAAGGGTGGTCGAGCTATGCACTGCTGTGTCATGAAATGCAGCCACCTCAACGTGATACCTCCTGGGTAGATTTGAAAGCAACTACGTAAGAGCTGTATTCCAAAAACAATTAGTTGTATGACACAACAGAGTGGAAACGCCTTTTTTTATCCCGTTATACAGAACAAAAGTATCGTTTTATCGTTTAAATACGTTAAGTCATTAATAATAAAGGTTTAAATAACACTTTTAAATAATAGCCTGCTCTATAGGAATTTTTAATTTTTTTTTGAAAAAATGTCAAATTTTACCCAAAGATTCGACACTTCGACCAAAATTCGCAGACTCATGCTTTTTTTTCAGCGATAATATTACATGCAGATGATGAACTAGCATAAAGGCATCTTTTGGTACCTAACCGTTTTTGATTTTAAAAAAAAATATTTTTTTTTCGCTCACCCTGTTGTAGAATACTATAAAGATGCTAGTAAAACGCTCTGTTATCAAAAGTTTGATTACCGCCCTTTGAGATTTTTTTTTTTGTCAGCAAAAAAAGGTTTAAATGAATTTCCAAAATAGTTATAAGATAAAACTGTTTTAATATTATAGCAGTACAAACTAAATACGGCATGTATTATAGATATATGTTTTTAAAAGTATGTTTTCAAAAGACTTACTGAAAACATTCCAATTTTATATGTATTTCCAAAACCATTTAAAGAACACATCTAGGAAAGTGGGTTTTGACAAAGGTTTTATTTCAAAAGAAACATCTAAAAATACTAATGGCTCTTTAACCAATGTACTTCTAAAGTCTTATAAATTGGTTTTCTCATTTTTAGAAAGAACTCATACATTATTTCTTTTAAATGTTTCAGTTTATTCTGTATAAATTAGAACAAATAAATTTTTGGAAGATTTTATTTTAATACACTTGTAGACAGACTCCACTTTCATCTTTTTATACAGGGTCTCTTTATTTAAACAACATTTATTTTCATTCATTTTTATAGTTTCCTTGCGAGAATTTTTTTTCAGCTTTTGGGTGTACTTAAAATGTTTAAATGTTTGATTTATGATGGTTTTTAATGGTTTAATGGTAAATGGTTAAAATTATCACTAGTGATCATTATTTTTTTTATACACAGCATTGAATAGGATTTTAAATGTGTCAATACCCAGAAGGTTCTTTTATTTTACTTTTTTGATAATTCATTAGTGAGAGAGTTTAATTGAATTGTGTGTCTAAAAAATAATTTCTGACACCGGAAAAAATATAAAACAAGTGTATATAAATAAATCAATTTCATCATTGATCGTAATTGATAGTTTAAACTATTTTGATTCATGGGATAAAGCAATCCTCTAGATAGCTTTAAACATTACGAAAACAAAAGGCCAAAACATGTAGCAAAGTATTGTATTGTTAGTTGAGGCATCGCGTAAAAAAGAGCCATACACCGCAAAGTACAAAAAACGGTTTTCATTCTTCACTGAAACAAATTTTTAGCCTAAAAGAAGCGGCAATTTTATATTTTGCAACATCTAAACGGCACATCACCACAAGAAAATTTTCTCTTTGGTACCTGGAATCTCAGAACTGATTAATATTATATTGTGCGGGCTAATTCGAAATTTGAATACAGTTTCTTTATATCCGTGAATTTTGCGTGTGATCAAGATGCGGTACATCTCTTTCTGATCGATTTACATCGCTTTAAGGGGACAGTCTCAACATTGTAGAGGATACAATGTTGTGTGTGTACAATGTATGATACAATGTGTACTGTAGGGAATACCTCAACATTGATCAAAAAATCTATTTTTGTTTTTTAATATTAAATTAAAGCCTGTTTGATTGTGAATATTTTGACACCTGATTTTTATCCATACGTTGATTATATCGCGAGTTATTGTAAGTTTTATTAATACACACAGCGCTATTCCCCCACACAAATGAAAACTTTGATCGATTCTTTGTCTTTCATTGAAAATGTCAGATTTATCTCGGAGTTTTAGAAAAAGCTTATTTTTCATTTTTTTTAAATATTTAAAATTTACTTTCTATATGTCAGAATAGAACAAAAATACTGATGAATTTTTGATTTTATATCAACATGGAACCTTTGGATGGACTCCAAGTACAACCGGTAGAAAAAAAAAAACTCATATCTCTGCATTAATTCATCCTATAAATTGTGACTAGCACCAATCGATTAGTAATAATCTCTAATAATTAATGCTATACTTAAAATTCGATTAAGGGGTCATCTATATATTGAAATTTCAGCAAACCTTAAAATGACGACACAAACACACAATTTTAATATCATATTTGGCTTCAATAAATTTTATCTTTGAACACCAAATGGAATTTCTTTCCACCATGTAACTTAAACAGGGCTCCCAAATGGTCCGTCAACTGAATACCAATATTATTTTAGAAAAATTTTCTTTTTAGATTTTCCTTGCAAACCGCACCGGAATCACCTTTGAAAGTTAATTCTAGCGCAAACCTACCATAATATTTTCTGTTAAAATTTATTGGTATTCAGTTGGCGGACCACTCGGGAGCCCTGCTTAAATGATGCAGGTTGAAAGTTTGGTAATTCTTAATGTTCCATTTTAATCATTGTAAAACGGGTTGTAATGCGAATAAGTTTTTAACTATAATTCAAAAAATTGCGATTTTAGATTCGCATTTTTGAAGCGTTTAGATAGCGATTCACTGATTAATTCAGTAAAATGGAGGTTGTGACAAGGTGGCAGCTAATTCTTTACACCGAATGGACTTTTTCTGATTATCGTTGGAGCAAACGTCTACCAGTACATTTTGAATAAAAAATTTCGCGTAATTTAAACGGCTTGTTCATACCTGATTTTTCACACAAATATGATAAACATTTCCATTCTTTTTTACCGGTGGAATTTGGCACAGGTATTATAATCTCTTCCACTGACACTCAGAGGAAGTTCTTTAGGGTGTCACAATATGGCCGAAACGCAGGGCCTGACAAACGCCGAAGTATATTTCCACAAGTAAAAATGAATATCTCTTTTTGGTCATAATTGTGACTAAGATTCTGCATTAATAAGGCATTTAAATAAGGAAAAATATTCTATTCAAATTTGCGTGTGGAAATTAGCCCTAGAGATGTGCAAATTTGTAATTGCAATTATCTGCGATGCGATTACAGTTTAATTATATGTAATTAATTATAGTTAAAATTACATGCCGTAAAACATTCTTGCAGCAGTGTAACTGGAACCGCCCCCATCCCATGATTTGACAAAATGCCTGTGTTTGAATGTGGGTAACTATTATAAATTACATGCAATTAACTTGTAATTACACTGCGGATAATTGAGATTACAAATTTCCCCAACTCTGGTTGGCCCCGGCGGTAATGAGCTACTACGAATCTGATTGCAAATGAAGCTTCACCATTTTGAAATTATGTCAATTCCTCTTTATTCATAGTTCCATGGTATAGACCTTGTAATATTTATGAACAGAATGGATAATTTTATTATCGAATGAATTTTCGTGCATGCGCAAAAACGTAGTTTCCTACTTTTGAATATTATTTTAATCAAATATCACATGGAATTTAGTAAAAAAGAAACAAAATAATAGTTGCCAAACTTCGTAATTTTTTTAATCAATTGTCTTCAGAAGTTTTGAAGATTAAAAGAATTTTTTTATGTTTGGACAAGTGTCTTAAATTAATTCTAATTTAACAAAGAAAAACAAATCCTTTACAAAATTTATGTTAGAAATTGAATAAAAAAAGAAAGGTTGGCAGCTATTTTTTTGCGCGTGACGGACTGATTCAATTGAATAATAAATTCATGCATTCTGCCTATTACACTTTGAAATGTGTATTGTAATTGATTTTATTATGTGATATTAATGTTTCGTTTTTTATTTCTAGTAAATGTCTAATTTTAAATGTCTTTTAAATACTATAGTTCCGATTCAGGCGCAATATGTTACCTTATTTGAAATTAATAATATCTCTTTTCCAAAAGCATGGGAAAGTTAAAATACTCTAACTAATGATTTAAAAGTTTGTATTCCTTAATTTCTACTTTATGTTTCTTGATTTACCGTTTCTTTTGGTTTCAGCACGCTTTTTGGAGAATGAATACGACCATTTGTGTATACGTATGAATAATGAATCATTATTATGGTTTAAAAGTTTTTTTTTCTTTTGCTTTTATTATAGAATGATTTTCGCAACGAAAGAAAATCTATCCCTTATAACACGCCACTTTCCTTTTATGCTCGGTATCCGAAAGATCATTTACAAATTTTAAAATATGATAGAGCTCACTGCAACAAACAATTTTTATATAGGATGCCAGACACACAATCCAGCTACTCAGAAATAAATACACGCGACCTCACTCCAAGTCGAACCCAGATATTTGTCCATAACTTTAACAATGATAACGATACTGTAACAATACTGTCAAGAAAGATTGCTTTCTGTGAAATGCGGTAACGTCCTGAAAATTGCAGAAATGGCCACGATCCATGTACAAACAGCACAGAACTAAACACTTGACAATTCAAAATGAGATTAACAGTTCATCTGATGTCACTGACAGATTTACAGTGCAGTTCCGTGATATCATCACAAATCGCACAAAGTAAAGTTATTGTATGAAATATTTTGATAAATTATCTTCTCTGTTTTAAAGATATGACTGGATATCCGTGCTTATCTTCAATGAAATGAGAAACTGTATAAATGATTGAATAAATTTATTAAAACGCTGGTTTTTTGTAGAACGAAATGTGCTTAAATGTGCCACGTTACTTCTTAAACTTTGCACACAAATTTTCGAACAACCTGTGTCAAAGATTCTAGATCAACCGGTTCGAATCGCTTAATACTTTCACCTTCAAAAAATTAATGTTCTGCTAATATTGTATTTGCTCTGCTAATATTGCATTTCAAAGTTATCATTCTTTACATATTTTTAATTTAATAACTAAAATAACTGAATATATATTTAATTTTGTAATTGTATATATTAAAATGCACACAGCATGTTAAATTTCTAACTGTATTATATTAAATCATTGACACTAAATACAATAATATAAATATATTTGAAAGTAAAATTTTATAATAAAAGGTAATATGTTGGGATAGTAAAAGTGTAATGATTGGATATACGTTACAATAGTAATAGAGTATTGCAATCTCGTTTTACCTTTACTACTGTATAACAATATAACCTTTTAACCGAATGTGTTTGTATTTCCCATTACTATTTTTGAGGCAATGGATTAAAACAATAGCATTTCTGATTTTTAACTTATCCCAGAAATTTTATGGAGATAAGTTATATAAATATTTTGTTCTTAATACATTATTTATAAAAATATTTAAAGCATGTCGTATTCTGGTAAGCAGTTGTTTTACATAACGACTGTGAAAAAGAAAAAGTTGGTTAACCCCTTGAGGGGAGCCGGAATATATTATATACCACCTACGATTAATGAAGTTTTACACCAGAAAAATTTTATTAAATTTTACTTTTCTAACTTTGGTGAAAAAAAGCCGTAAAATCGCTTTTACTTATTTTGAAATAGAATTTTTCAAAGATTTCGGTGGGAATTCAGCATTTCACAAACGTAATTGCTTGCCCCTCAAGGGGTTAAATCAGCGCCGTACGGTTGCTGGAATTTCCAGACCAGGAAATTCTTCGCTAATAGCATTTTCTTATAAAAAAAATCTCTACTTTAATGTAGCGCAATTTCACGCGTTTGAACTAGATTTTTTTTTTTTTTTTTTATAAAAAAATATAAATATTTTATCTGGAGAAAACGGGACCCGTACGAACTCTGTTAAATTTTTTAAGTTACATAAATTCTTTATCAATCGGCAAACTTTACGTATCTAAATTCATCTCTGCAGTGTTGTTTTATGTTTTAAAAACTTAAATATAAGCCTTATTTAAAAGAGAGTTAACTTTAGTAATCAAATGAACCCTTTATTGTAATAATCGGATGACGCAAACGTCACGCTAATGCCTTTAATAGTTTTTGAACTTTTAATTATAACTTTTAACGAAAACTAATTTTTATCTGACGCGTTTATACAGAAACCAAACTTGTTACACTAGAAAGTATCTAAATATTTATGCCATGCTATTAGTTTCTGACAAATCACAAATTTAACCCTTTTATAATTAAAATTATTTCCGAAAATAAAATACAATTATTGCAATGGTTTTTTATTAACCACTTGATATTAAAATAAAAAAATACTAATTGCACGTATAATTATGTCTTTATAAGTAGACAAGTATTTTGAATAAAGGCATCAAAATGTACAGCATATATATGGCCAGCCTAAAGTTACTTAGACTCTTTGCAATAAGCCTGAAAAATGATAAGCCGATTAAAAAAATGAAGATCATTCTCCAATTCGCCGTTCTCTTTGCATACAACCTAGGCGATTTCCAAAATTACGGATTCCTCAATTAGCCAAAGACATATATATATATATATACTGTAAAGTACCGAAAGTAATCTCCCCCTTTAGCAGACAGGAAATTCTAATGATTTTAAGGGGGGCTTATGATTGGAACTTTTGTGAAAAAGATAGGAAAATTGGGAGGTCGCGGGGGGGGTGTATATTCGGGGTTTATGAAAATTATAAAACTTAAACACAATATAAATATCTAAAAAATCTTAGTGCATAAAATCAAGGAAAACATTAATAGTATAATATAGAGAACATAGGCATTCTTATACAATGATATGTAAAGAAATTAGATAACAATAAATTCCATAAGATATATTCATTTAGAAGATATGGAAACAAAAAACATAAGGAACTTCCTGAAAAAAAAAAAAAAAAAAAAAAAAAAAAAAACAGAAGGATTGAAAGCGTCAGAAAATAAACCTTGAAAAGGGGTGCTTATAAAAGGCAATTTTTCAAAAAAGGAAAAATTCGCATATACGAGGGGTGGGGGGTCTTATACTCGGAGGGAGCTTACTTTCAGTACTTTACGGTATATATATATGTGTGTGAGAGAGAGACAGTGGGATACAGAGAGAGTGGGGGATTAACAAGCAACATATAGATTCGGTTTAGTTAAAAAAGATTCATGAGCCAAGATAATAGATTATTCTTGCCTGTTGATGAGATCATGTACGCACTAATTGTATATTATTGGATACATGAATGTTTTAGGAAAATCGTGATGTAATGCCTCTTTATATATATATTAGGGTAGAGCGTAGAAAAAAATTGAATTCAAAATCGGCCCGATGTGCGAAAGTTGCGTATTGTATTGCTTATTATGTAAAAGAAATTTCCACCCCCTGAATTGGTATCTCCATGTGTCCCAAGGGTCGCGAAAAAACATGACGAAATAAACTGTAAGAAATTAGTGGCGTTCAGATCATTTGCAGTCATGATTTATGCGGGAAACTTGGCAATACTACTTATGATCAGAAATATAGATTTTATCATTAAAGTAAAATATATAATTCACACGATTTTCCATTTAATAAATACAATCTGGCTGCATTATGTCACTACATACATCCAATAAAACAGTCGTTTGTGAATATGCAGAAAATATACTAATCTTCGTTACCGAAAAATTCGTTAGCTGGGGTATCACAGTATTTGTGTTACAAAAACTTGAATTTTTAAGATAGTAAAAATCTTTTTTATACAAGGAAGAGATCAATGTCGTAGGAAATACTTCTGTAGATTCCCGAAAATCTTTTTTCCTCTTAGATTTTAGAGGATTTTTATTTGAGATTTTCAATATCAGTTTAATTTTATAATAATGAAATAAAGAAAAACGCAATTTGTGTAATTGTCATAAGTAATTTAGATTATTATATTTACTACTAAAACTTTCAGAAATAAGAATATGATATAAATATGTAAAAATATGCATCCAGTGTATAATAAAAAAAGCAACGTATAATAAGAAAATAAATTTCTCTACAGCATTTTTTAAGACTTATACAAAATGCAAAAAGCAATCGTTAGTACATAAAATAATTAGTGCAATTAATGTGAACAAATAGAGGCTAGTATAAACAATATATTTGAAATCTTAACAATTGATCGAAGCAAAATTTTGTAAAATTTGTCACCGGCGTTTCATAAACCAGTTACTTTCATCAGACATTATGATTTGGGTCAAAGCGGTGACTCGGCTCCACGAAACTCGTATGCAAGTAAGTATCTAACCAGCCATGAATAAAACACGAGAAGGTGTACACCAGAAAAAGTAAAGATGAAATAAAATTGAAAAAGACAGAACTTTTCTTTTCAAACGCATTTAACACATTCTCGGCGGAAAACGAGGATACTCGTTTTCATTCCAAAAATGTCATTGACTATAGTCGTGGATTCTACCTTACAGAAAATGTATTTATATCAAGTAGTCCACATTTTTTTAAGATTGTAAGACCATGGTCAACCATGTCGGATCATGTCAAACTATCCAATTGAAAACAGTGTTGGCAGTATGCCACTTTTTTAAAATTCAGATCTCTAGATTTGGCACCAGTTTTCTGAAGTGGTAAAAGACCCCTTGTTTTCGCTTTAATTAACACTTTGCACTCCGTAATCGCCGCTGAAGCGACATGGTACAGTAAGTGAAATACTCCGTTGTCACCGCTGCAGCGGCATCATCCTTCCTTGAAAAATTCGTTTTTGGCACCAGTAATACAGAAAAATAAAATTTGCCTTATTTAATCAAAACATTTTTGAAATTGTAAACTTGAAGGAAAAGTACTTTAAAAAAGTGGTGCCGACCGAATAAAATTTTTGTGTAATGACGCGGAGTTGCATATAGCCCACAATCAAAATGACGCGGAGTGCAAAGGGTTAATATGTCATTAAATAAGGTGAATTTTTCTATTTGAAAAAAGTAGTGCCAATCAAGAAATCTGAATTTAAAAAAAGTAGCCAGCTGGTAACACTGTTTCCATATTGGATAGTACCGACGATATTATATTATACTCGTACCTTGAAAGATATTTACTGATACATAACCTTAAGAAACCTATATAGAACATCAATTTACAAAAGACTTTTAGAACAGTGAGGAGTTTCTATTGTTTTCAAATTCAGAATTGATATAACTTACCCGTCGGGAATGTGTTAAAACATATACTAGGGAGACATTATTTACAATAGCATACGAGAGGAAAAACAAGAATTGACAGCATACACAACGCAAAGTAGGAAGAATAAGAAAACAAAAAGGGACAAAATTCCGTCTGTCTCTCTGTAATTCAGGGAAAATGTACACGAAGTAAGAAATAAAGAATATTAGGACATGGGATCAACAAGTCTTGCAATGTTACTAATTTAGGGGAGTTTATTTTTATTCACATATCCACCACTATTTTTGATTACCTTATAACTTGCCTAATAAGTCTATTATTAAATAAAGACTATTAATAATCTATAACTAAATAATTACCATTCGGAAATAATGATAGATTTGAACAAAAAAATTCACTCAATAGGCAAAACTGGAAGCGAGAGCAGAAATTCGCGTATTAGGTGAGATATTTTTGTGACACAAGGAACTGAAACTTTACCGTGAATTAAGCGGTATCACATAAAAACTGCTTGTCTTACGGACTTCAACGGACCGGACGAAATCCGTGTAATAAGCGAGAATGCATGTTAATTGTCACTGTTTAAACCGGGTGCGAGTGTACTTTAATGTAATATTATATGATTATTATAATAAAATTGCTTGGCAGTTTTATTTCATCTAAATTTCGTATGATATTAAACAACTTGCGTCGTAAAATGCATTAACAATGTTGTGTAAAAAGATTTTAATAGCGTACGTAACGGAAAGCATCATATGTACTAAATACAATTTATTCAAATATTCTTTTTTACGTCCGATTTCTAACCTATAATACAAAAGTGTCTATATCTCATAATTCTAATTTTGAAGAAGTACCTTACTCATGCTCCTAATTTTTCGCACATTAATTATCGTTATTTTTTTTTTACAATAAAAGTAAAAAATATTAGGTTGAGCAAAAAGTTCTGGGAAATTTTTAATCTGATAGTTACCAGAATGTGTATCATATATAGGCGTACTAGGGGTATATCTATGACATTTCACGTATTTCGGCTCAAAAATGCAGCGATGGAATAGTAGCACAGTAGTTGAGCGACTGTCACCACTAAATTCTTTAGTATTCTTCACCTTTAAAAATCGCAGATATTTTGTCCTCAAGTTAGATGAAGAATACTAATAAAAATTTTGTGGTGTCAATGGATTATTTGCAGACAACATTATTGAACAGTGTGATTTGCATGTGTTGATTCGGCATTATTGAAGAAAATGTCTAACGATTCTGAAAGTCGTCGAGGATATTATTGAGGGTGAAGGTTATGGTACCGCAACAAACTTCGTGCTTCCAGCAAATACGGAATATGGCAGAAAGTCGTCGACTATGATGGTCTCTACTTTGAAGAATAGTCCTTGTTGATTTTGTTGTTAATTTCCCAATAACAACGCAACTTTCACAAATTTCTCAGAACTTTTTGCTCAACCTAGTAAGTCAAAATATTTTGTGTAAATTATTTTTAGTGAAAAATGTTACATTTTATTATTACATAGTAAATGTGAACAAAAAATAATAAACGACACAAAGTCTGTGGTTAATGAAATCCATTTATTTCCAAATTTTCCATGTCCCTAATGTTTTGCGCATCTTTAAATGAGACGAAATGAGTCAGTGTTACCACTTCGTTGATCCTCTTTTGGCAGCGCAAATATCTCTGACTCTTCTCAGCGTAGTTGAAATTAATCGTTGCCACTCAGAAATTAGAATTTTTTGTCATTATTCAAGGAAAATTCTTTTCAACTGCTCATTGTCATGTAGTTTACTTTTTCGAACTTTCCTCTTTATGTTCCACAAAAAATTTTCGATAGGATTGATGTTCGATTAATTCAGAAGGACAGGAGTACCATATTTTTGAAACCAGACATTTGTTGCACTACCTGATCAATATGCAAAACTGGAAGCGAGAGAAGAAATTCGCATCTTTTTCGCAAGGGACTGAAACTGTATCGCGCTTTACATATCCTCAGCATAGTTGAAATTAATCGTTAGCACTCAGAAATAAGAATTTTTGTCATTTTCAAGAAAAATTCTTTTGAACTGCTGATTGTCATGTAGTTTACTTTTTCGAACATTCCTCTTTAACTACCACCAAAAATCCTCGATAGGATTGATATCCGATAAATTCGGGAACACAGAAGTACCATATTTTTGAAACCAGACTTTTGCTGCACTACCTGAGTTCTGTATGAGGTTTGGCTAAGTCTTCATGAAAAAGATAACCCGATGGAAGGCCAAGTTGTTGAATTAAAGCCAACAACTGTTTCTGCAAAATATCCTGTTAACGTTGTGAATTGATAGTCCCGGCATATGGCATCATTTGGTTGATACCAGACCAAAGCACTCCCAAATTTGAACATATGACAGAAACTTGCACTGTTGCTTATCGCATTTTGGTTATAATGCTTTATTTGCTTGCCGTACGACGCGATGAAGGATATCCCCCTACAAAACTGGGAAAAGGAATTTATGCGACCATATACCACTTTGCCATTGATGATCTCTTCCTTTTAAATGGTCCGCAGTGCACAGAAAACTTTTCCTTTTTTTAACAGGACTTAGCATCGGCTTACGCATGCTTTAGTAATATTTCAACCCGATTTTATGTAACATTTTTGTAGCCATTTTACGAATCATTGGTACCCCTAAACTGTGTTGCCATAGGGACGCTGATTTTGTCATTGTTCCTGGTGTGCTGTTCATTACCACTCTGAGCAACATTCGATCGATTCGGGCCGTTGTTACTGATGTGCGACCGGTACTGTATCTTGGCTGTATATTTCCGTTGACAACGAAAGTTTTCAAAACATAACGCGCTGTTGATTAAGAAATGCCTATTTGCCTAATTAGAAATCCACTATACCGTATTTTCGATTATCTTTTCACGCAACTATACCATCAACATCTAACTCTCATTTTCTTTTTATTAATCGATTGGAAACCTCTCTTCTTTTAAAGAACACTTTGCATCAATACCGGACGCGATAATTTGCATAGTCGGAAACAACCAATCATTTGCAATTGTCGAAAACTTTTTTAAAACGCTTATGGGTAAAACAATAGGGCTTTCTATTGTTAAGAAGAAAAATGTTTTACATAACAAAATCTGCGTGCGCCTTTATTTTTTTCATATACATTGAAATTCAATTTAGGCGACTAACATTTTAAGAATATGATAGTTTATGTAACCTTTTATGTACTGAATTATGAAGTCATGATAATTTTATCCTCTAAAGCATTTTCCGTGAATTATTTAGACTACATTAAAAGATTTACATAATCATTTAATAAATTTTAAAGGGATTTTAGAAGGATTAATTAAATTTTAATTTATGGGGATTTTGTGCAATATTTATAACCCAATATTTATAAACAATATTTATAACTTTTATTTTAAATATTTTTCTTAGTATTTTGTAGAATGAGGCAATGTACAAAAATAATGTTCTCACATAAAAAAATTTAAATATGTCCGAATTTAAAAAAATTCCAACCGCCCCCAATGCCATGAAAGCTGAAAAGAGGCAAAGGCAAAATAAATCCTCTTTTTAAAAATATTTTTGTTCCGTGTAACCAATAATGCTTTTGGAACAAGATAAAGTAATGTATCTATAACTCATAATAAACTGTATTACAACAAATCGATGTATTAAATGAGTTTTTTTTAACAAGTTATTTTAATGGTACTTATAAGTACCTTCACTAGATAAAGGGATGGACAAATGTAATTTTCTGTTTTCTCCCACTGAAAAACTTCACTTTTTACCTCTTTAGAGGGGGCGTGATATATTATATCCCACCTAATTTTAATCATGATTCGCACCATAAATTTTTAATTACATTTTACCTTTTTAACTTTGATAGGAAAAATCTGAAAAATTGCTTTTCCTTATTTTGAACTAAATTCATTTGTAAATACCGGTGTAAATTTGACATTACAGCAACACAATCGCTTGCCACTGAAAGGATTAACACTGGAACCGCCGGAAATTTTACTGAAGTGTTATAAAAATATCTTACACCGGAATTTTAATTTGAAACTATTTAACTTACTTAATTAACTTATTTCTTTGGGGTACATTTTAAACTTATTTTAGAAAAAAATTGCTGGTGATAATCGAAATATTTTTATTTGGTAGCGGTCAAAATGACCGCTACGGTGGTTCTAGTGTTAAATAGTGCTCAGGGAATTACGGCCACTGATTAGGTAAGTTTAGAAACAATTACAAAAAGATTTTACTTTTGTTACCTACCAGAAAAATTATATAGAAATTTGTAATAAATATCTGTTTTGTAAGTACTGAGCATTATACATTAAAATAGTCGTTAAAAGTTCTAGCAAGCGGTTGTTTAACATAACAACTCCTTCAAAAGTGATAAATATTAAACTTATGAAGAAAACAGAACGGACAACTTCGCTGAAATATCAGTTAGCTTCCTATAAAATGCAAGGAATCTTCTGGTTGATAAACATAACGTGACGCTAAAATGTCATTAAACTTCAAGTAAAATGAACAGAAATATTCCTTATGCTTCAACAGGAAACTTACTAATATGTCAGTGGAGCCTGTTCGGTAAATATTTGGCTAATTACAAGAAACAGCCTTTGGAAATAATGGACAACCCAGCTGTCCATTATATCAAGGAGCGTTCCTGAATTAATTTGAAGTGTAATTGTAACGCTTTCACTGTCACCGTTATTTACATATTTTGGTTGGATCTCTATAGATGGTTTTCATCAAGATTCTACAGTTTTGGAGAAAACATTCCGCATCACGGTATTGGAATTTGTCGCCAAATTATTGCAAAAAGATGCAAGAAGAATCATTCAATAACGAATTATGTCTGCCTTACGAATATGAATAAAAATTTTTGAAATACAAATCGTCGTCATGTTAAAAATTGTACAATTTTTGAATTTTCTATTTTAACCCACACTTTTGGTACCATACCTGAATTCCTGGAATTAAAGCAGAAATGAAAAAGGTATATCTTATACATTTTTGTCTAGAATCTTCTGTTTATCTGTCAACAGATGACACATACGGTCAAAAAATAATGAGACACATAAGATTGAAATTTGAAATATATGAACATTTTGCCTGTCTTTATTTTCAGACCAGTCTTAATTTTGAGTATAAAAAGTTTTAAAGTTATGTGAAAAACGTATTAACACATTTCAACATTTTTATATTTGTCATTAACCCCTTAACGCTCGAATTAAATTACGGTTAAAAAATTCAAATTGCTTATTGGCACCACTTTTATGTACCAGTTTTAATTGATTTGCATAGCTGCGTAGTAGAGACGTTCAGTTCCCCACGAGAACACAAAAAATGAGGAACTGCTGATTTTGATGTACTATTATTATTTTACTCAACATGAAACTAGGAAATGCAGAAATATAAAAATAAGAGATTAAAACTTCTCCCATAAGTTTGTAAAGTAAGTAAACAAGGGAAGATATTCATTAAAAAATATTGTATCGATTAAATCAAGATTTTTTCCTCTTTAGCATCCCTACTGAGGTATAAGAGAGATCAATTACCTCAATTTATTACCGGGAATACAAGAACGGAAGACAGTATCATGCGCTGTATTAATTACTTTAACCCCCTTAAGGGGCAAGCAAAAATACCTCTTAATATTAAATTCTCACCTTAGTAATCGAAAAATTTTATTTTTAAATAAGGAAAAGTAACCTTTTATAATGTTCCTCCAAAGTAAAAAATATAAAATTTAGTTAAAATTTTCTGGTGAGAATCTTGTATAAATTAGGTGGGATTTAATTTAACCCACTGCACCTCAAGGGGTTAATTAATTTCTTAATTCATTCAGCATAATTTTGTTAAAGTTTTAGCGCTTGAAATAAATATTAAAATCATAATGTGTTACGTTTTCGTTACATTTCTTGTGAAATCCAAATATATTTGTGTTTACAAATGCAGAATGTTTCAAGCATTTTGCCCGTTAGTGCAAAAATTCATATTTAATAAAAATAGAGACAATTAAAACAATTTTGTAATAGGAAACATCGATGTTTTACCAATATTTTATAATGTTTACATTTTTAAATGTTTATAACCTACAAGCATTATTCGTGCAATTCCAAAAATTGAGTTGCAATGTGTAACACTTTCTCGAGCTCTCTCGTTTCTAATGCAACATTCCAGTTTGTGTCCTTTTTTTGCACCGTATTTAGTGACAAAATCGCTATAAGCTAGTTCAGTTTCATTTTACTTTATTGGGAAATTAATTAAGGTGTAAGCAACACTTATATCTATAACTATTTCATAACTTTCCAACTTCCTCGTGGTCTTTTGACAGTTTTGCGTACTCGTTTGACATCCGAAACTTCGATTTTGCTTAAGTTTTTTGTGCACAACATTTTTTCATGGTTTGTGTTTATTATAATAGTTTTAAAGGTCTTGTGTGTGGAAAATTGTGAAGGTTTAACCTTTCAATATTTACACAGCCCAGAATTGGTGTGTCAGGTTAACGTTAATTTGTTGCTTTTTGGTTGACATCCAGTCTGTTTCTGTTTGTTAAAATAAAAGATTTGAGTGGGATTATAAATGTTGCATAAAATCCCTATAAATTAAAATTTAATTTATACTTCTCACTACTTCTAAAATCCTTCTAAAATTTATTAAATGATTATGTAAATCTTCTAATTTAGTTTAAACAATTCACGAAAACTGCTTCAGAAGGTAAAAGTTTCATGAATTCATAATTCAGTACATAAAGGGTTAAGGGTTCGAGTTTAATGTGCAGAAAAGCATAGTTTGATATATATATATATATATGTTACTCACTTTACTGAAAGAATTGAATTGGCAACAGTCGAAACATATTAAGCGAGGGAAATTATCTATTGGCAATAAACAATACCTTAATAGAAATGACAGAGTCATTCTACAGCATTTCAACAATCGAGTACCAAAGTTCAATTTGTATACAGCCCCTTAAATTGGCTAATTGAAGGGTATGGATTTTAATTATGGTGTCAAACTTGGGTATTGCTATTGAAAAAGCAAAGTTTGGGTTCGGTATGATATGTAGATGGTCCCATAAGCACATTTTATATAGAGATCTTAGATTAGAGACAGATTGGACATTGACGAAATAGCCGCCATTACCGTTACAAAGTATATGGAACACCGTACAACGAAGGTCATTTTCGTCAGCGTCTAACACTTTTTATTTCATATAAATTATGTAAATTTCATTTTATATGTCTTCTGAGAGTCTTTCAGAACACAAATACAATCACTTTTCCATTATAATGAGTAAGAATTCTCAGAAAATGCATTTTTATATTACTCTGCTGAAATGCAGAGTTACATTTACATTTATACACAAAGTTAAGTTTATAGCATTTCGAATCTGATCCGGGAGCAAAATTTTTGAAAGAGGTTGCTATATTTTGGAATTTTCATTTAAAATAAACATATTTTAGTTTCTGCATAACACCAGAAATGCTATGTAGTGTGGGTGTTTATTTTTTACTTTCGTCTGTCTAAATGTTAATTACTATAGATCAATTTATAGGTGTAATTTCTAAGCAAATAAATAAATATAATGTATTAGAGGAAACTCTTTAATATTATAAGAAAGTTAAAAATATATCATTTAACCACTTAATTCTCACTCCCGTCATATTCTCGGGCTGTGTCGTTTACTCAAATTGTTTGATTCCCACCGGTTTTATAAAATAGTGAAATTGGGTATATTTTGGTATCGTTTTTACTGTCATTAAATAAGGTGAATATTTCTTTTCATAAAAGTGGTGCCAATAAGGAATTTGGATTATTCAACCGTAATTTAATTCGAGCGTTAAGGGGTTAATAGCAATAAGAAATTTAAAAAACAATTACTGAAGAAATTGTGTATATTCAGAAAAGTGTTGATTTTTGAAATATATTCCGTTATATCTTCTGTATTTACCTTCATAAATTTAGATGTTTTTAAAGAAATTGATTAGTTGTATGAAATTATAAAGTTTCAATTTTCCAGCTTTAATACATTTTATAATACTAAGTGTAGCTAAATATTTAAAAAAAAACATTCGGAGAGAATCTGAAAAAAAGATTTACACGCATATGTTTATTAATGTTTATTCATAAAGTTAAAGGCTCTCTGCTTTAGAGTTAATATATTGTGAATTTATATATTTTTTGTCAGAGTCTGCGCTATTTTTTATGCGGAAAATTGAAACTTCTAAATGCTTATGTTTTCTGTGCCCTTAAATTCAGCGTACTTTTAAAAGAAGAAAATAACATTCAAAATGAATAGTTTAAATATTTAAATAAAGTGCACTATATACAATTTTATTGTGTATTACGTTCTTCAACTGAATATTTCAAAATGTAAACAAAATTCATCGGCAACAACGGATGTCAATTATCTCGAACTGCCAAACTTCGAAAGTTGAAATTATTTACTCGCAAAGATTTAAATAAAAATCAGTTTTTAAATGGAAAACAATAGACATAGAAATTAATTTAATTGCTTTTTTATGTTACCCGTTTCGAACGTTGTTATTATAATAAAACTGTTTAAAGTTGACCGCATACGCAACAATTGGCCTCGGATAATTTAAAATATGTTACAAAGTAAATAAACATTCCTAAATATTAAAAAGTAAATCTAAACAAAAACAACTTAGCTATTAGAAGAATAGCACGTCTTGATGCAATATTTAAAACGTTGTATCTTTCAAAATCCAAATTATCTTCCGAGTGTAATCAGAGCCTGATTTACCCACGGGGCAAATTCCTACCACTAAAAATAAACAGAAAATTTTGCCTCACTCATGGCAGAAATTTTACATAAATACTGTGTTTAGATAAGTCGAACTTTTCTTTTAAAATTTATTGGTGTAAGTGTGCCCCGTTGGTAATCAGGCCCTGAGTGTAATAATGAAGAGTACGCAAAGCGTAACTTAAATGGCGGATTTGTCAAACCTTCCGGTGCCGCAATGTTCAATCTCTTTCTAATGTAGTATCTCTAATTTTTTATGCATCATTTATTCTTTCAGGGGCAAGGTACTTCTATTCGTAAAATGCTGAAATGAGTGGCTGACACAAGAATTAATAATCAAATTCATTTCAAAATAAGGAAATGCTTTGTTCAAATGCTTTGTTCACGTACTTAAACCCTTAACGGTCGCATTAAATTACGGTTTAAAAATTCAAATTGCTTATTAGCACCACTTTTTTGAAAAATAAATGTTAACCTTATTTAATGACAGGTAAAATGATACCGTAATAAAGCCAATTAGACTATTCTATAAAACTGGTGGGAATCAAACAAATCTGAATAATCTGAATAAAAGTCACAACCCGTGAATATGACGGGAGGGAGAATTAAGGGGGTAATAAAAGTAAAATTTTTATTCAAATATTTTGGCGCCAATGTGCATTTAGGAATTAAAATTAAGTTGTCCAAAAATGATCCATTGCCCTTGAACTGCAATCTTACAACACTGCAAGAGATGTAAAATCCTATTCTTATTCTTTTACGATTCAGTTGCATTTGTTTGTTTGGGATTAAGAATAATAAGTATAATACAGGGTTCGTACGATTCAATGACCTTTTACTAGAATTTTCGCAAAGAAATATTTGCCTTATTTAATGTAAAAACTTCTATATTCAGATAAAATGACCAGCACTTTTACGAATTTTCTGGTACTAAAACACTTAAAATACCCTGAATCCCTTGATGCCTACGAACACTGTATAATTATGCAAACATACATGCGCAATCCGACTATGTCTCTGTCTTTCTACTCCAAGACTTTTAGACGTTATTTTGCTTCATTTCATTGCATTGTAAATAGTCACTTTCATTACGAAAATTTCTTTAAAACACATTTGACATTTAACGTTACGTTTGAGAATGAATCAAAATAAAAGCATTTAAACTAATCAGTCATAATGCGTAGCATTCATTTAATAAGAAGAATTTTGGTACAGCTTTAAAGTACAACTTTTATCATATGTAAATTTCTGAAAATCCACTTAAATACTAATTCCAGTAATAAAAGTTTTTATTATTTTTAAGAAAGAAGGCGATTTAAAAAAAAAAATATGGAATCCAATAAAACCAGATAATCGACTTTTTAAATATATTCTATTTCTTTCTTTTCCAGTCGATAAACTTTATTTTTTTATTTTTCCTCTCTTCCAGGATAAAATGAAATACAGTTTTTTTTTCCTCATTGCATTTTATTGGCTTCTCTACAGGTACAAATTTATCATACTCGTCTTTCTATTGATTTGTCTCATCTTTCCAAAACAAGCGGAAATGATTTTATCTTATATTTCGCAAGTATGCTTTTTAGATTATTAAATTAACATTTTGATATTGTTAAGTTTTTGTCGTAGTGGTTATTTAAAATTCATCGGCTTTCTATAAAGGTTTGTCTTTCACATTTAAAAAGAATATATTAGTTTGCAACACTTTCTGATTTTTTAAAATACAAAATAAATAAATAAATAAATAAATAAATAAAAAATACTAACTGATATATCAATTAGTAAATATTCACTAGATTTGGAATTTTTTCTTTTTTTCTACAGTTCACTGATTTGTCTTATTTGGCAAATGAACTTTTAAAACAGTTGAATGAAAGGTTTAGTAGTGTTGTGTGATTTTCTTTGTAGGATGTAAAAGTCTTCAGCTTTCTTAGAAATTGTATTTCCATATTTAGATTTTGAAGAAGATATTTAGATTAAAGTGCACATTTTGCATTTTTTTCTTCAAATTTTACCTCAATATCACTTTTTTGTTAATTATCTCAATACTTATTATCTACTAGTAAAAAATTAAGCTACTAAATAAATTTGCATGGAAATACATAAAGTCTGATATTTATTTTTTTTAATATCATTATTTACACAACCGTACTCTTGAAATCTCTTTTCGAATAATTTACTGCTAATATACGTTGTTACATCATTTGACAATATTAATATTTTAAAACTTTGAAAATAAAATCTCATCTTAGATTATTTGAACTTTCCAAAGACTTGTCTGAAGTTATTGCTGAAATCTGCCAAAATGAATTTTATATTGGGTGCCAAAATGTTTTAGTTTTGACATTATTCTTTTGATGTGTCACATTAAGCGACAACGAAATTTAATGAAAACATTTAGATTTTACGCATGTTAATTGCAATGTATTTTATTAAATATTAAAATTTATTCTATATTTTTCAAAATTATTTAAAAACTTTATTTTTGTAATCTTGTAAGATATAAAAACTTTTAAGGTACTTAACCCTCTCGGCAGTGATTTTCTTTTGCCAATTTTGGGAAAATTTACTTTTACGCTAACAAAATTAAAAGTAGCTATCGAAATCACAGAAGTTACAGTTTACTGAAATTTAACGAATGTGTTCTTTACAGAAACATAACGAATGTAGTTATGTTGCGTGTTTTTCATATAAAAATAGTCTAAGGAAGAACTTTTTAAGACGTTTGGAAACTGTCGTATTAGATTAAACAAATATAAAAAAAATTAGTAGTATTTTTTATCTTTTATCACAAATTACTAATTCAGAAAAGGGATCCCTAATTTAAATTTAAAGAGTGAAACTTATGTTTGAATTAAAAGAAACGCCAACGGTTTTCTAATAATTAATAAAACTTTTATTAATATTATTATTATTAAATGCTGAAACATAAGTAAAGTCATAATAGTAAATTTATCGACATATGCTATCACTATTAAGTGCTGGAATTAACAAAAAGGTTTTTTTTTTTTCTTTCAAATATTGCAATTCGAAGTAGGATCCTCATATGAGGCTCAGGGTGACGAGAGGGTTAAAGAAAGTTAGCACAATAATGTGCACCTGAAATTTATAAGTACATTTAAAACAAGAAGTATCAAAAAGATTTCAAAAGAAAATTCGCCATTATAGAAATTCTATTTATATATCTATATTCTATTTTTCTTTTTTACACAGAAAAGGTAAAGAGAACTTATTTTGACTATTTTTTTTTTTTTTTACAATTTATGTGTTTTCACAGAGCATAAATTTTACTTTCGCGATCGTCGTTGTCGTTGAAAAAAGTTGAATTAACTTTTCATCCGTAAAAATAAGATGAGTGCTTTACATTTTTAAAATACAGCTTGCTTATTTTTTTTTTTTGTCTCTCTCTGTAAATAATTTTAATGCGGAAAATCATTTAACACGTCCACGCCGGCGCGATGGGTCACACTCGACTGTCTCAGAGTTCTCAAGTCTCCGGCTTTTTGCACACCACTATTATTTTAGAGAAAATGTTGTTCCTTTAAATCCTCACTTGTGCTAATTAAATAAAACAGCATTTTCTGTATTAAAATACTAGTATCCAAAGAGCCGGAGACTTATCATATCTGAGACAGTCGAGTGTGAACCACCGCGCCGTCGTGAGCGTTTTGAAGAGTCACGAAAGTAAAATAAATAATTTATCCGAAATTCTTTATTGCGTTCCTAATAGTAAATTTAATTTTGCAGTGAAATTATACTTCATTTAACTTTATATATTTAAGAATGCAGGATGTATCAGAAAGGATGACATCATTACAAATAAAATTTCAACATTGTAAATAACCATTTGAAGAAAATTTTAACACTAAAATATACCGGGAACTCTCATCAAGTTTTAGAAAATTATTCCATAGCAGAATTTTTACTTAAATTTATTTAACTTTTCTGTTTAACTTATTTTTGTGTGATTTCAATTAACACAATGGGGTGAAACAAAAAAATTATGTCCTTTTCATGTCCACAATTAGAACATTTTTTGTTTTCTGGGTGAATCGGGAATGAAAATTCTTTTTATTTTTATTTATTTTTTGTTTGTTTCCATTAAAATAAGCAATAAAGACTTCATTAAAAAATGCTTAAAAATATTTTTTTATTATTTAGATTATCATAGCTGCCAACTTGTGCGGAGAAATTGAAACCACTAAAATTTAACAGAATTTTTAGTCTTGTTTCAGCGTAAGAAATATTAGATATCGGCAATTGTTTTAGGTAAAATTTACTATTAAATTTTAGTGGTTTAAAATTTGCTATTAAATTTTAGTGGTCTGAAAAATCCGTACAAGTTGGCAGCTACGGATTATCCATTTTTATTCATCTTGACTAACAAGACAGTCTGTACAGATAACTCTAGGCATGGTTTTCAATTTAATGTTTTAACTAATAATATTTAAAATCACAATTTTAACTGGTCTTATGCAATTATAAAAACTAGTATTTTAACTAGTTAGGCCTGAAACACTAAAATTTTTATTTTTATTTTTTTATTTTAAGATTAAATTCTGTACACTGAAATTGTAACCTCTGTTACTGTCACCTTTCTTACCAAAGAAAAGACTCCCATTGTCGCAAACAGAGGGTACTACTGAGTTTACTTGTAGATAAAAATATTAGGAAAGATATGCTACAGCCATTTTGAATTTGTTCTGCACACATGTGGTCAGTAAACTGAAACATCTGAATTCCAGGTTAGTCTGTTTTCCTTTGTAACCTCTGTTAATAAATTTTTTATTTAAATAGTATTTATTTTTATTATATTGATTTAAGTTAATTTAATTTAAATAAATGTCAGATTGACATTTTTTTTATAAAACTATAGATATAAAAAAAAAAATATATTTGTTAAATGTAACATTTGCTACCTGTAACGTCTGTTACTACATATTTGTAACATATGTAGATAAATTATCAAAAATCTAGTTTAAAATTCATATTCATAATAAAAATCAATCAAAGTTCTTCAGCGGTGTCATTGTTTTTTAGAATAATGTTAATGCACTTTTACTGTCTAATTTGTGCTACTCAGTGTAACTTCTGTTACAAAAATGTAACCTCTGTTACTATACACAATTTCTTTTACTCGAACGTTTTCGCTATATTTTTCTTATTGTATATGAGTAGCTCTTAAAATATGTTCCCAAAACATCAAAAGGCATGTTTTCTTTCAATATACTAAAACTATTTGACCATTTAAAAAAGTATTTAGTACAGGGAACTGTTTTATTTATTTATTTATTTTGCAATTTTGAACACAAGTAACAGAGGTTACATATTGTTATATAAATTTATCCCTACTTGTGTATTCTTTTGAATATAAAATTACATATTGAAGTCTAATACACTAATGATAATATAAAACACTAGAAATAATATTTTGATATGAATATAAATGTTGTAAATTGAGTGGATGTTTTCCATTAATAGAGGTTACAAATTTCTCTTTAAGGCATATTCAGGTGACTGTATTTTTAACCTAAATATGAATTTTTCAATGCTGGAACTGATATTGTATAGGTTGTACACATATAAACACAGAAAAAATATATTTTGGGAAAACTAAATACAGTGACCTCTCACTTATACGACTCTCAGTTATACGACTCTCTCAGTTATACGCCGAATTCTCTCGGTCCCGTCCACGCTTTATGGGAAATAATGCTAAATTTCTCTCAGTTGTACGACTGCTTCTCTCACTTATACGACGCTTTAAACGGTTCAGGCGATTTTACATTTCTCACTCTAGAATTAATTTTTATAATCTTTAAAGTACAAATCATTCACGTTTTCTTACATTTATCCTTTCATTATTGTTAAAGTGTTTATGAATAATGAATAACATTTCTTATCTACCTTCGTTTGTTATTAACGATGAAATTTGTGGCGGGAGGGTGATTGTATGGAATTCTCTTGTGTCTGCCATTTAACAAAAGCCAAATGACTACCTGCAGATCACGTTTCTGTATGGCACTGGTGGAGAAATCAGGGTTTTTACAAAATACATTTTCCTGGAAATTTTTAACAGCTTTAAGGAATGCGTCGTCTTTTAGGAATGAGGTTGTTTTAAGAAAAATAGACTTTTATTTTAAACTTAACAAATCGAAAATGGCAGTTCTTGAACATCACTAGAAAAAAATACTAAAGCGAGAACATATCGGAAGCACATCCCAAGATATTATCATGCCAAAAGACCTATGCGCGTACAGCCCGCACAGCGAACGGGAAAAACGCGTAACGTTGCAAATCGCTACAAGAAGCTTCCGTACTAAACGCGTGAAAGGTTATTCATTTCGCTGTAATTTTTTCAGTTTGCTGCATGTCGATACCTAAACTGAAAATGTTAAAACGTAAAGCATTAAATATACAATTCAAAGTTGAAACCATTAAGGAATATGATAAAAATTTACTACAATCAAAGAAGTCATTAGCTGCTCTCTTCAATCTGCCAGAATCGACATTAAAAGAAATTCTGAAAAATAAAAATGTCATTATAAATGCATCTAAAAATGTCGATTCAAAGAGATCCAGGATACAATGTGGCAGATTTAAAAAATTGACATCAGCATTAATCGCATGGTTTAACCAAATGCGAGCTTCAAATTTACCGATAGATGGTGTGGTTTTAAAAGAAAAGGCTCGCACTCTTACTGAGAAGTATGGAATCGAGAATTTTTCAGCGTCTTGCGGTGATTCGAGAAGCTAAAAAAAGTCATCGACTTTTGTATCGCCGCATCACAGAAGAAAGCGCATGTGTTAATGGAAATGATGATAGACAATGGTTGCAAAATCTACTTATGTTAATTAAGGATTAAGGGATCTAAAGACATTTTTAACTGTGATGAAACGGACTGTTTTTCAAGCTGATGCCAGATAAGACATTATCATACAAAGAAGAACCATGTCAAGGGGCAGAAAAAGTAAAGAAAGATTAACTATCCATTTTTGCACAAATAGTGATGGTTCAGAAAAAATAGAACCTTTAGTAATAGGAAAATCAAGAAAATCTCGATACTTTAAGAATAAAAAATAATTGCCATGTGGCTACAGAAATTTAAAAAAAGCATGGATGACATCAGAGATTTCCATTGATTTTTTAAAAGAGATGGATGATAAATTTCAAAAACAACAAAGAAAGGTTTTACTTCTAATGGATAAATGTCCATCACATCCCGATGTAAAAGATCTGCCGTTTCTGCAGCAAATTAAATTTTAAAATTTGTTTTAGGAAATTCAGTTTTCCCACAAGACCAAAATGCTAGTTCAACGAATAAACCTGCTATTGAGAGCGTATGGAATCCTTTAATAACGAAGACTCGAATAAAATGTTTATGGACGAAGGTATTAATTTCAAAGATTATGTAGAATGTGATGATAAACGTCTTCTGTCAGAACTGAGAACTGCTGAAGAAATCTTTGAGGATATTAATAATGAAGACGTGAGCAAGGAGGATGACCAAGATGAGAGCAATGTTCCTGCTGTTGTAAATTTTTCAAAAGCAAGTACCGCTTTAAATAAATTAAAGAATTATGTCCATCAAAATGATTATTCCCAAACTAGCTTAAAAGCTTTATTAGACTTAGAGAAAGACATTTTCTATTTCCATCTTCGACAGCTAATATCACTTCATTTTTTGAGAAAATCTGATCTGTAAATTTTTAAAATAAACATAGTGGTAAATGAACAATTTTGTGAACTTTTTAAACATATTTTATGTTTAATTTTTTAACACATTTTACAAATTTTGTTAAAATATGTTCTTAGTACTCAAAACTTATCGTTTTTAGTATAGGTAATATAATTAATGCCTATAAAGTTTGAAACTTGTATTATAAGGCGGTCTCTCACTTATACGACTCTCTCAGTTATACGACTTTTTTCTACGGTCCCTTGAAAGTCGTATAAGTGAGAGGTCACTGTACTTTTAAAAAGATTGTGAAAAGGACATAATTTTTTTTTCACCAATTGCGACGGGCAATTTTTGTCAAGTCTGAGTTTTAAAACAGTAGAAGCTCCTCTCTGTTCTGAAAGTCTTTTGTAAATTGGTGTTCAAGATAGTTTTCCCAAGTTTATGCATCGGTAAATATCTTTCAATGTACGAATTTAATATAAAATGTCGTACAATCTAAAAAAAAGTATGGACAACATGATATAAATGCATTTTCTGTAAAGTAAAAGCCACGCCCTTAGTCAATAACATTTTTTGAATGAAAACGAGAATTCTCGTTTCCCGTCGTGAGTTTGTTAATATATTAATGTAATTAATATATTAACCCATTAACGCCCAAATTATTATCTTCGTTAAAATGTAAATTTTGGATTTCCCACCACTATTAAAAGTAGGGTAATTTTTATCCTATTTTATCAAGGAATTTGTCTCGTGAAAGAAAGTATATATTTATCTTCATATTTACTGGTGTGAATAGTGCTGTCTTGCCAAATACGTGTGATCCCCAAATGGGGATCATGGCAGGGAATGGGTTAATATTATACCTTCTCCTGCTCTCTTTATTACATAACTTATGTAAAATTTGCTAAACTTAAATTTATCCTTATATTTGTAATGTATGGCAACGAATTTTACCTTTTTTAACCCCTTGAGGGGCGGTGTGATATATTTTATCTCACCTACGATTAATGAAGATTTGCACCAGAAAAAATTATTAAATTTTACTTTTCTATCTTTGGTAGAAAAACTCGTGTAATTGCTTTTCCTTATTTTATAATAAACTTTTTTGCAGATTCCGGTGTGAATTCGACATTTCAGAAACACAATTGCTTGCTCCTGAAAGGGTTAAGGGATAGGCAGCTTTTATTAACACCTAGATTTTCTGCTTGTTCGACTATGACGGGTATTTCATTAACAGCGTAAACGATTAAATCTTCACTTCAACTCACTTTTCGTTTACTTTTTTAGACTTTCCTTTTATATTAAATTAATTCAATCTCTTCTACTTATCGTATCTCTCGGATTTCCAAGTTCATCAGCCTCCTTCTCTCGAATTCTCCTATCACAAATATTTAGCCGTTCCAATATCTCCTATCACTTCTTTTTCTCTAAAAATACATTTTTTCCTATTTATTCGTTATCCCAACTTAATTTTATTTTAGTACAAATACTGTGCTACGGATAGAGTTTATTTTTATTGCTCCTTATGATGTGATACAACAATAACGCATCTACAGGGAATGGAGTTGCACTACTGCTGGGTATTCCATCAAAGAAATCATAACAGGTGAATCTGTTGTGATTCTATTTTATTCAATTTTTCTTTCCTCTATCATCAATAGAAGAAAGTATAGTAATCGATTTTTTTTCGACTTATGGTTTTCGACGGATTTACACGTTTAAGAGTCAGAGTTTCCAAAAATCATGTTTGTACAAAATGTTTGTCTGTCCGTCCGCCCGTGGGCCGCTATTGTACCATCGAAAAGTGCATGAAGTTAAGCATAGAATTGAACCAAATTTTTTGGGTATAAATTTGGTTGTGGCAAGCAGGTTCTCCTTCAATTTAGAAATATTTTGCCGGAAGGTTGCGCTGCAATAGTAATTTTTGTGCCATTTTCATCACTATACCATCGAAAAGTGTATGAAGTTATGCATAGATCCAAACCACATTTTTTGTGTATGTTTTTGGCTATGGCCAGTAGGCTCTCCCTGAATTGGAAGAAAATTCGCCGGAAGGGCGCGCTGTAATAGTGATGTCTGTGCTATTTTCATTATTGTGTCATCGAAAAGCGTATGAAGTTACGCATAGAATTGAAGCAAATTTTTTGTGTATGTTTTTAGCTATGGCTGTTAGGTCCTCATTAAATTAAAAAAATTCTGCCGGAAGGGGCCACTGTAATACCGATGTCTGTGTCATTTTCATTATTGTACAATCGAAAAGTGTATGAAGTTATGCATAGAATTCAACCAAATTTTTACCTTCTTCTATCTTCATTAGAAGAAAGTATAATAATCGAAATTTCTTCGACATCCGGTTTTCGACGGATTTACACGTTTTAGGAGTCAGAGTTCACCGAAAACATGCTTATACAAAATGTCTCTCTGTCGGTCCCTGTTTTGTCACTGTACCATTGAAAAGTGAATGAAGTTATGCATATAATTGAACCATATATCGCATATAATTTTCTTTGTATACGTATTTGGCTATGGCAAGCAGGTCTTCCTTCAATTTAGTTATATTTTGCCGGAAGAGGGGCGCTGTAATAGCAATTTTGTGCCATTTTCATTATGTAGCATCAAAAAGTGTATGAAGATATGCATAGTACTGCATAAAATTTTTTGCGTATGTATTTGACTGTGGCCAGCACTTTCTCCTTGAATTTGAAAATATTCTGCCTGAAGGGGTTGCTGTAATAACGATTTATGTGCCATTTTCTTTATTTTACCACCGAAAAGTGTATGAAGTTATGAATAGAATTGAATAAAATTTTTTCTGTATGTTTTTGGCTATGGCCAGCAGGTCCTCCGTGAAATTGGAAATATTCCGCCGGAAAGTGAGAAAAAAATCCCTGAAAAAAAAACTCCCTGTGATAAGCGATTTTTGTATAACTTTTTCAGTCTTTTGTAATTCTGTTGTCTATCAGCGGCTCGTGCAGCGACGGGAACTCGCGTCCTGCCTAGCGGGCTATTCGCAAACGATTAATGTATAACAGAATAACGAAAAACTTTTGATTTTCATAAATACCGTGATCGAGATTAACTCGTTTTTACCCCAATTAATTGACTGAAGAAGAAACAAAGCGATATAAGTAAACGTGAAAACTTAACACTAGAACGGCGGGAGGGGTCATTTTGACACCTGAGTACTTTCGCCCGTTGATTACTTTTGTTTGCTTGGACGAAATCATTTGAAATTTTTTGACTTTTCCTAAATAGATAACATATATCTCTAAAAAAAAATTCAGCTTTCTAGATTTGTTAGTTTCTGAAATACTAACTGGTATTCCTAGAACGGCGGACGGGGGTCATTTTGACCCTTTTAGTAAAATACTCTTTGTACTCGAAGCTGCTTTTGTTGCTATACTATATGTTCGAGGAGCAATAAAAAACGGGTTTAGATTTTTATTCATTGTCGTCCAAGGCATGTGGAATACTATTTTGCAAAGAAACTATCTCAAGAGATAGATTCAAAGAAAGAAAAAGATTTTTTAGGTTTGATGAAAAAACAACGAGATCTAGCAGGCTACAGACTGATAAATTTGCTCTTGCATCTGAAATGTGGAATAAATTTATTGAAAATTGCAAAACATGCTACCGACCAGGACAAAAAATTACAGTTGATGAACAATTGTTCCCATCTCAGGATATATATAAATTTACGCAATATATACCAAATAAATCGGATAAATTTGGAATAAAATTTTGGTGATCTGTTGACGTTGATACTAAATACCTCTTGAATGAATTTATTTATCTAGAAAAAGATGAAACAGCCAATCCTTAATTACGTTTATCGGAAACTTTTGTCATGAAATTAACAGATCCCGATGTAAACGAAGGGAGGATTATTACGACAGATAGCTATTTCACTAGCATCAAATTAGCAGAAATGTTAAAAGCTAAAAATACAACCTTGGTTTAAGACAACCTTGGTACAAGAGAAATTCCTATATCATTGAAAAATATGCGCAGTACTCTTTATTCATCGAAGATAGTGGAATACGATAATATGATACTTACCATGTATCAAGCCAAAAGAAAAAAAAAATGTTTTTCTACTGAGCTCATTACATTCTACTATAAAAACTGAAGACGGTCTCAAGAAGTTGCCCGATTCAATAAAATATTACAACGCAACGAAGTATGGTGTGGATATCCATGATCAGATGTGCCGAAAATACTGAAATCGGCTTCTAGACGATGGCCTGTACATATATTTTTCAATATTTTGGATCATGCAGCTTTAAACACCTGGATAATTTATAAAAATGTAACAGGCAAGCCTATCAGTAGAAGAGATTTTCTATTAAATTTAGGGGATGTGTTCAGAATGGATCTTATGGTTTCAAAACTCTCAAAGATCTTTTCTGAGTCTTCAGAAAAAAAAACAAAAAAAAAAAAAAACACTAAAATAAAATAGATATGAAGAGAAAAAATGTCAAGTACAGACATGCAATGGAAACAAATCTCAAGAATTTTACGCACCATGTTTCAAAGTTGTGTGCAGAAAATGTACTGGAAAAATTGCTACAACTGACACTATTTGTTACAACTGAATTAATTCCTAATACATACGTGCGCACAATTTGGAGTATTATAAGCATTAAATAAAATTGAAACAGAATTCTTAACATATTAACCATTCAGCTACACTTATAATTAAATAACGGAAACAACAGATCAAATTTCTCATTTATGGATTTAGAGAGTGAATCATTCGGCGAATAAGTTAGATGAAAATATATATATATATATATTATTTTATAAATTGTGTTTTATTTTAGTTAAAATTAGTTTTAATTTGTGAAAACATTAATTTGAAATCGATTTTTATATCAAATTAATGAGTGTTTTGAGTAGTTGTAGTATGATACAATTAATCGCCATGTAGGCGTTACATATATAATACTTCTAAAATTCAATAAATTATCGAGTAATAATAAATATAAATTATGAAATACACGGACATTACATATTTTTGCCAATGTATGGCATTTAAAATTGTTTTAGCGTTGTTATTTCAGTATTTTCTTCGAGGGGTCAAAATGACCCCTTCCCGCCGTTTCAGTAGGTATGTTTTTCCCGCCGTTCTAGTGTTAATACTGGAATCGGGCGTAAATTAGCACAGTTGCGCCATCTTGTGGACGGGGTGATAATCCACATATATGTCAGGATATCTACCATCTGCGCATACTTTCTAAATATTTTGTCACTCGTGGAACTGAATTTTGTTTATCACGTTTACTGCAACGTAATGGTGTAGCGAGCGGGACGTCCAGATGCACTTGACACCACGAAGTTTTCTTCGCCCTGTCAGAAACACTTCAGCTATTAATCAAGGTGAAAAAAACTTTACAATTTTAGTAGTGTGAAGTAAGAAAACAGTTACGCATCTTCCTGTAGTTTAACCCCGTCCGCTACGTGGCATGCGACCTTGATTGATGAGACTTTAATCTTGCGGTTACCTCTCCCAATTAAGATAGGACGCTTACTTATATCGCTTTGGGCAGGAAAGTTATACGAAAATCAAAGTTGATATTGTAATGAACATCGCAGTATTAACATTAACACCTGTAACTACTTTTTGAAATATTAAAACATATGAGTAGAAGAGAGTTTTGGGATAGGTAAATCCGACTAGTTTGAAGAAATTTCTGGTCCGAATTAAAGTATTTTCTTTTGGTAACTGTTAATGAGCGGTTGTTGGTACTCTTTCTATGGTACTGAAAGAAGTGTAAAAATGGAGTTATGAATGAAAAGGAGGAGACATATAGTGTACTGTCTACCAGTTGCGAGTGAAGTAACTGAGGAGGTTGTCACAAGATGGCAGCTGCTTTCTCTAAATCGAATCTACAGTTTCTGAATACCGCCGGGGCAAACCTCCCACCACTAAAATTGAATAGATAATTTTGCCTTATTTCAGAGTCTTATTCATGGAAATATTTTCTCACAAAAATGGTAAAAACTTCTTTTTGTTTTTGACTGGTGTCAGTGTGACTGATAAAACAGTAAGTTTGTTTCACCGGTTGTCACAATATGGCGGAAACGAAGGGTCACACTACCGCAAAAATAAACTTAAACCAGTAAAATTGAAAATATGTTTCAAAACTCTGTGAAAGCGGTTACAGTTTTAGCTTCACTATTTTAAGTATATATCATACCCTCTTTATTAATAGTTCCATGAGTGTAAGTCGTCATTTTTAAGAAAATGATATCGTTAGAAAGGTCTCGTCGCGAGGAGTAAAAAACTCAATATGATACATATTTTACTTATTTATTTATTTATTACAATATGTTTATGCTGTTACATATGACATATAGTTAAATTAATAATTTTAGCTTTCTTTTTTATTCTATACTCTTATAAATTAAACTTTTAAGTGTTATTTTCACTCTCATTTCTTTCTTGGTCATTAAAGTAATATTTTTTATTTTCAATGTGGATTAACCGCACCTAATGTTTTTTTCTCTCATTGCTCCCTGTTCTTCATCTAGTCGAACCACCCTTGCATTGGATGTAAAGTTGCACAGCAAATAGGGTATCCAGAACACCTCCTACATTGTACCATTGTTCCGATCGGAAAATACTTTAATAAAATACTGGCGTCGGAATTCAAGTGACCATACAAACGTTTTAAAAGATCCGCTTACGACAGACTGCATTTTTCTCTCAGGGCGTAGGCCTGTTTTTCAAGGGGCAGTGACTTATCTGTAAAAATAATGAAATAGATTTGAAAAATTGCGAATTTCAACTTTAAACGCTGGTTGTAGGTAAAGGGTATTTGAGAGGAGGGTTAAAGAAGCACATGATAAATTTATCAAGTAATTATTTTGAAATTCTCAACTTTTTCCTCTGGGAGGGGTACGTATTCAATTTACTGTCAATGCAGTGCTCCCAAATGGTCCGCCAACTGAATACCAATAAATTTTAACAGAACATTTTATGTTAGGTTTGCGCTAGAATTAACTTTCAAAGGTGATTCCGGGGCGGTTTGTCAGAAAAATCTAAAAAAAAAAAATTCTAAAATAATATCCATGTTTTTAAAGGTTAATATCCATTTAATGACTCATGGAATCCTTGTTTTAACATAAGCAGGGCTCCCAAATGGTCCGCCAACTGAATACCAATATTTTCTTTTAAAAATTTTCTTTTTAGATTTTCCTTACAAACCGCCCCGGAATCAGCTTTGAAAGTTAATTCTAGCGCAAACCTACCATAAAATGTTCTGTTAAAATTTATTGGTACTCAGTTGGCGGACCATTTGGGAGCCCTGCATAAGTTAAAAGTTCTGTTTCCATAAACTACTCAATACATTTAAAGAAATGTGGAGTACGTTGATGAATGATATCAACAAATCAAAGTTGGTATAAAAATGAATAGGTAAAGGAAATACAAAACACGGGCACGAAAAGAATAATTTCTTTATGAATTAATTAGAGTCAAAGGTGTATAACGATTCTACAATCGCAGTTCGTTTCGCGTGATTTCCGAAAACTTCGGTAGCAACGTCATCTTTTTATTAAAAAAATACTATTAATTCAGAAATATTGGGAACATCCTTTAATTTTTTCGCCTTTATTTTTCAAAAATATAAAATATGTTTGAAAAATCGTGATATATTTCAATTATTACAATAATTTCCAATAATTTTTAATTAACGTTTCTGCTACTTCGTAACGAAATTTCTCAAAAATTACTATTTAGTTATTGGGAACGCAAGACATTTTTTACTTCGCATTCATCATGTTAGGACCAATCATTGAAAACTCACTTGTAATCAAGGAGTGCATATTTTCTATAGAGCATAAGATTGATCTGTGCATGTGCAACAAAAATGCGATAAGGTTAGTTGGTAGTTTTATTGACCTGAATTGCAGAATTCTGCGGTCAATATTAACACTTTACACTCGATGTCCAGCCTGACTAGATATCAACTTTCTTCGCAAAATTTATTCTTGGTGCCAGTAATAAAGGAAAATAAAATTTGCCCTATTTAATTAGAGTATTTTTGAAATTGTGTACTAAAAGGGAACTTCTTTTAAAAAGGTGGTGTCAACCGAATAAAATTTGCGCAGGAGACGCCCGAGACGAAAGGATTACTAGCTGCAATGCAATATAGTAATATTTACCATTACATATTTTCTCATGAAAATGAAATGTGTAGCATTTATAGTTTATTTACAAATACATACAAAAGGATCCTGTTGCATTATGGATTTTAGGAAAAAATCGTTTACATTGTGTTTTAATAGTTTCGCACTGTTTGAAGTATAATGAAATTGATATTCATTGGTAAGGTGCACTGGAAAATGCTTTTTGTAGAATATGGGAAGCAAAACACTTATCATTCATTTACAAGGTCGCAAAAGAATTCAATTACATAACGGTCTAAGGAGAACAACTGTTTTAGCGAATTTTATTGATTTTACAATGGAGTTATGAATAAAGAGGAGGAGACATATATTGTACTTTCTACCCAGTTGCGAGTGAAGTAACTGGGGAGTTTGTCACAAGATGGTTGCTGATTTTTTTAAATCGGATCTTCAGTTTCTGATTACCGCCAGGGCAAACATCCCACCAGTAAAATTGAATAGAAAATTTCGTCTTAATTAAGGATCTTATTCATGGAAAATTTCCACAAAAATTTCCGAAAAGTTTCTATTTGTTTTTAGGGGTGTCGGTATGCCTTGTAAAACTGTCAGTTTGTTTCCTAGTTGTCAAATTATGGCGGAAACGCAGGGCCTGACTACCGTCAAAGTAAATTCCTACCCGTAAAAATGAAAATCTGTTTCTACCATTCTTTATGACTGAAATTTGGTATGAATAAGGCGTTTAAATAAGTTGAGAATTTCTATATAAATTTACTGTTGGAATGTTCTACCAGCGGTAAACAACTCCTGCGATAGCGCCTTACAGTCGAAGCTTCATTATTTTAACTCTTTCCGCCACAGTGTGCCCGGTTTGGGATACCTATTTTTACTTCGAAACTTACAAACGGCACCAAGAATATTTTAATAAAATTTTGCATTAACAATGAAAGTATAAAATAATGAGTTTTTAATTTCTAAACAAGTCGTAAGTAAATTCCGGTGGCAGTCGATGGCATTATTTTACAACAAAATTTGTCTGTGCCGGAAGGGGTTAAGGATATGTCAGTTCCTCTTTATTAATAGTTCCATGGATTTTACACAATTCCGTATTTATTGATTCGAACACATTTTCGAATCAATAATAAAATTTACACGAGTAAACAAGGGCATTACCATATTACAACTTTAGAATATAGAGAAGTAATTGTAGTTCTTTTATAAGAGGTCACGTTGAAAAAAATCTGTTACAGTATTGTCCAGGAGCGGTAATCGCTAGAAGTGCTTTTTAACTTTGATTTATATTTTTAAGGTTAATTTTTTCGATACTGCATGGTAAGCATAAATCCTACAGATCAGTTGCAGCCCTACACAAAAGTAATCGAAAGCATTGCTGATTGTAGATCTGAGTTATTGACCGGTAGTTTTTATCGTGTAATGCATTAACCAGCTGAAATATATTAAGTTCGTACACAAATGATTGTTGAAGACATAAAATAAATTTATATATAGGTCTATGCAAAGAACTGTATGCATTTCCCTCTGTGGATAGTAATTGCTGTAGGGGCATTTTTAGTTGTGTTGTGCGCTTTTTTATTCGAATTAAATTTTTATCTTAATATGTGGTGCGTATATCAGCAGATAAATATCTGAAGGTAATATTCAGGATTATTTAAAAAAAATCGAGTACATTTCCATCAATTGGCGGAACTTGCTTTAGGTAACATTTTAACAGTGTTTTTTATGACGTTCCTTTAACTGGATTGAATTATGGAGTATATACACAAATCTATTGTTCTTTTATAGGATTCCACAAAGGAATTCGAATACCATTCGCACTATGGGAGTTAATTGATGAAATTTTATTTTCAAATGTGTTATTCATTTTATAAATTGCTTATTTAACCCATTAACGACGAGCCTATTTTAC
Source organism: Maratus speciosus (assembly GCA_963932465.1). Classification (NCBI taxonomy): domain Eukaryota; kingdom Metazoa; phylum Arthropoda; class Arachnida; order Araneae; family Salticidae; genus Maratus; species Maratus speciosus. The sequence goes on along the minus strand of CAWVRF010000183.1, from coordinate 71,706 downwards.
ACTTCTTTTAATTCTTTGACACCACTTTTTTCCACATTGTAATTTTGAATTATTTAATCGCTCAAAATCTGTGATTAGATAATGTGAAAATTTCCAAACTAAAATATCGGTATTCAAATTTAAACGTTTTGTTCACCTGACGTGGCAAGTTTTCTTTCCAACCGGCTTTAATGAATTAACCCTTTCAGGGACAAGGTTCTCCTATTCGTAAAATACTGAAATGATTGAACAACACCAGAATTTAAAAATGAATTAGGTAAAAGCCTTTCTTCACGTACTTAACAAAATTAACACTTTCATATCAAAATTCTGGTGTCAATGTGGCATTTGGTGTAACATCTTGCTAACTCAGGTGTTATAAATAATAAGATAGTTACAAAATACCAAACTGACCATAACGAAACCATTAATTTATTGGAACACGCACGTTAAAGTGGAAGTACACAAAACTGTTACGTGAAAATAGAAATATACAAACTGTTCACGTGGCATCTTCCCTTACAATAAAAATATAAGAATAAGAGTTCTTTTATAAGTTCAAACGTTCTGGAGGGCGTATAACTCTTCCGGAGTGGGTAACCACTGTTTTAGATTTGGGCGGAGTAAAAGCTGGAGCAGAAAGACGAGAAACATCGAGAGAGTCAAGTGATGTACTATTATCATTTTCCGATCGAACAAAACCTGAAGGGTTAACAGCAACCTGGCGGTCTGGTACAATTTAAGCCTTTGTTGGACGTAGATGTGCGCTGTTTCGACGAAGAATCTTGCCTGTAGGAGTGGTATCAAAGTAAGAACGGGGAGTATTAGCAACATCTGACACAGTAGCAGGAATCCAAGTACGATGATCAGTTTGGGTTGGGTTGGGTTGATTTTTGACGGCCAGTTATCTACACGAGGGATATAGGCCCGGGGGGAGTGCCCTCCGTGGGGGTCTTTCTAAGGGAACATAATCCGTATTAACGCATTATGATGATCAGTTTGGAGCTTAACAGATTGGCCTTTAAACAGTAATGGAGATTCATTTCGTGAGTTAGTGGTCGAAGCTGCACGTTTCTTTTCTCTACTTAATTGAAGAGGAGCGGTCGATGACATTCGAGGCAAACGTAAAGACGGATGTATAGGTATTAAACTTCGAGTAGGTCTTCCAAAGAGACATTGAGCTGGAGAAGGCAAATTTTCACGAGGTGTATTTCTCCAATTTAGAAGTGCAAATCTGACATATGTATTATCTATAGAGCATCTTCTTAAAATCAATTTTGCTATTTGAACGTAGCGTTCTGCTTGGCCATTAGATTTAGGATAACACGGGCTAGACGGAATATGCTGTATTTTCCAATCTTTAGTAAATTTGTGAAATGCATCTGATGAGTATTGTGGACCATTATCAGATTCCAAAATGTCTGGTATTCCATGAGTTACAAACGAATCTTTCAAATAGTCAATTACCGGATGTGATGAAGAATGAACTAGTTTTTTTTTAATCGAAATATCCCGAGTAACTGTCAACAATAAGACAGTATTGATTTCCAGAAAATTCAAACATATCAGTAGCCACTCGTTGCCACGGGTATTGAGGAGCAGGTTTCATTTGCAATGGCTCAGTATTTAGCGAACGAGTTGTCTGTTGACAAACAGGACATTTTTGTATAAAAATGTCAATATCACGGGTCATTCCGTGCCAAAATATAATTTCTCGAGCACGATGTAAAGACAAATTAATTACTAAGTGTCTTTGGTGAATTAAATCCAAATACTTTGACTTTAATGTAGATGGAACTATTAAACGTTCTTATGTGAATAACAAATTCTCACAAACTGCCAATTCTTCTCTAAAGTTCCAGTATTTACGAAGTTGTGGCGAAACTGAGATAATACTAGGTGGCCAACCATCAAGAATTAAACGTTTTAACTCTTGCAATTCAGAATCTTCGTTAACCGCATTTAAGAGTTCTGAAAAAGTCAATAATGGAAGAGGAACATAGCATAAAACTTCAAAAGTTTCTATCTCTTCATCTTCTTCAAAATCAACAATGCAATCACGACTTAATGCATCTGGAATAGATATATTTTTACCTTTTTTGTATACTATTTTGGACGAGTATTGAAGAACGTCAAAAAGTATTCTTTGAAGTCGTGCAGGAGCTGAGTGTAAGGATTTCTTTGCAATAGCCTCTAAAGGTTTATGATCAGTTTCAATTGTAACTGGTTTTCCATAAATATAATCGTGGAACTTTTTACACCCAAAACGAATAGCAAAGCATTCCTTTTCGATTTGAGGATATCTTCGTTGTGAATCTGTTAATGCTTCAGTCGCATACGCAATTGGTCTACCATTTTGAAAAAGCACTGCACCAACAGCATGTGAGCTGGCATCAACTGAAACTATCGTACGTTTATTAACATCGAAGTAGGCCAACTTTGGCGTATCTTTAAGAGCCTGTTTCAGTTTAAAGAAAGAATTTTCTTGTTCTTCGGACCATTCCCACAATACATTTTTGTGCAATAGTCTACGTATAGGTTCTGTAATTTCAGAGAAATTAGGTATAAATTTCGATACATAGTTCACCATTCCAAGAAATCTTTGCAATTCAGCTAAACAATTTGGTGTTTTCAGTTGTTCAATATCTTTCACTTTTGCAGGATCAATCTCGATTCCATTTGATGTAAACAGGTGATCGAAGAATTTGATTTTTTTTTTTTCAAATTCACACTTTTCTTTATTTTGACGAAGTCCGGCATCAAAAAGACGTTTAATTACTTTCACAGTTAATTTTCGTAGTTCTTGTTTTGTGTCCGCCCATAATAATATGTCATCCATAGAACATTCAGTATTTTCAAATTCACTGAAGAGCGAATGCATTACTTGCTGAAATATTTCTGGTGCTGATGCAAGCCCAAATGGTATTCTTAGGAACGAATACCTTCCCCAAGGTGTATTAACTGTTAAATAATCTGATGTTCGTCGAGACACAGGAAGCTGCCAAAATCCTTTTTTAGCATCTAATATTGTAAAATACTTTGCTGAACCAATGTGAGCTGTTATCTCTTCAACTGTTTTGAGAGGAAAATAACGCCGTTTTATAACTTTATTAATATCAGTTGAATCTAAACACAAACGTATTCTATCACCTTTTTTTACAATTACTAATGGGCTGACAGCAGGAGTAGGATGAGTTACCGGTTTTAAAATTTTCATTTTAACCATAAAGTCAATTTCTTTTTTAACAGTGTCACGAATTGCATACGGAATTGGTCGAGGTGGATGTATTTTTAAATCTGCACCATCTTCAATTTCAATATCATATTCGAAATCTCTCAAACAACCTATACCTTGAAAAACTGCATATGGTATTTCAGTTCCTATTTCATTAACCTGTACAGACTAAGGAGTACGTTGGATTAAGCCAAGTTTTTCACATGTAGAACATAATATACAATTAAAATTTCCATTAACTACTAAAAATCTCAGAATAACAGGCGTATTTTGAACAATACACTTAATATCGGTTTCATCAATCACTGGTGTAAACTCATTATTAAAAGATTTTAAGCGTTTTACTCTAGTATCGCGTATAAGTGCTTTAAGCTTTTTAGCTAAACTTTCTGTTATAATATTTGCTTCACCGCCGGTATCTAATTTAAATTTCACAGATATTCCATTTTGAAATGTTGCAGTTGTTAACCAAGCATTATTCTGCGAGCTCAAAAGTTCTCCGACATGCAATGTATTGCTAAAATAATTATTAATGTCATCATCACTATCATTAGAAACTTCTGTAAGTTCCTGTATGCATAGCTGCCAACTTGTACGGATTTTTGCTACCACTAAAATATAATAGAAAATTTTGCCTAATTCAATCGCCGAATTGTTGTGAATTTTGATAATTAAATAAGGCAGAAATTTCTGTTAAATTTTAGTGGTAGTAAAAATCCGTACAAGTTGGCAGCTATGTGTATGGCTCGATTCTTTGATCGGTATTTCTTTTTAAATTTACATTGGCGAGCATAATGCCCTTTTAACGCGCAGAGATTGCAAGTAACATTAAAGGCTGGACAATTACGATATTCATGCATTAAACCACATCGCCAACATATCTTATTTGCTTTATTGAGCTTTGGCTTATTTTTATGTGAATAAACCATATCAGATTTAGTATGGGATTTCAGTTTAGATTTCCGAATCATCATATCTTTTTCTGCATTATTAGCAACTGAATGCATTTCTTTTAATTGAAAAGTAGCTTGTTCGCTAGCTCTGCATATATCAATAGCTTTATTGAGTGTTAAGTCTTTTTCAGCCAATAGTAATTCAAGTACTTTATCAGAATTAATACCACGAACTAGTTGATCACGTAATAAACTATCTTGCAAATCGCCAAAAGCGCAATCTTTAATTTTTGTACGCAACTTAGTAATATAAGAATCAAAAGTTTCTTGCTTACCTTGAATGCATGTAAAAAATACATATCGAGTGTAGGTCAGGCCCCACCAGTGGCCGAGAGGTTCTGCTCTCGAAGCTGGTAGACGGGAGGTGCTGGGTTCGATCCCAATCGCGTCCGTCGGCCTAATCGTTCGGAGTTTTCGTGGTTTTCTTCGAACCTTGGTTCTACAAGCGTTAATATGGGTTAGGTTCCCTTAGAAAGACATCCACGGAAGGCACTCTCCCCTTAGGGCCTTTATCCCACGTGCAGATAATTGGCCGACTTAAATACAACCAACCAATCGAGTGTAGGTCTCAGTAATCTGAGGTGAAAAATATTCATTAAATTTCTGCTTGATTACATCGACATTCTGTTGCTCTTGATCCGTCAAATTAAATGTATTAAATATAAATATTACAGCAGATCCTGTAGCTGACATAAAAGTAGCAGCCTGAACTTCAGCTAGTTTAGTATTTAACTGCGTAGCAATTGAATAAAATTCAAATCCTTGTTTCCAAACCTTCCATTTAATGGCCATATTATCTTCAGTGGCTTCCAATTCTGCCGGAAGGCGAGCGTTTGTAGCTTCTCGCTGCATTTTAATAAATGCCAGTAACAAATTTAATTTAACTTAATTCCACCACTTCTGACACCATGTAACATCTTGTTAACTCAGGTGTTATAAATAATAAGATAGTTACAAAATACCAAACTGACCATAACGAAACCATTAACTTATTGGAACACGCACGTTAAAGTAGAAGTACATAAAACTGTTACGTGAAAGTAGAAATATACAAACTGTTCACGTGACATTTGTCAATTAAAATTAAATGGGATATATTATATTCTACCGCCATTCTTCTTGGGTTACGATGTCTTCTTTAATATAATTAAACTTTAAATTTTCTTTACGGTATTATTCTGGACCTGTCGGAAATTTCTCCATAAGCTATGTTTGAGGCATGATTTTTCTTTCATGTTATCGCAAGCATTTCTTATCGAAATTATCCGATATAATTATTTGATTAAAAAGACTAAAATTAATAAGTTTGTGTTAAAATTAAAGAAGAATGCTGCAATCTTTTTAAAAGGTATTAGAAGAGTGATAAATAATTGTTTTATTTTAATTTTAAAATGTATAATAATGTTCCGTCATTAATAGGGTAGTTAATTACTGTGGTTTATTAATAGTTATTACCATACTTCTTTTATTTGTATTAATCTAATTAAAAAACTATAAAATGGCAATATTAAAATTTCTTTCACGCTATTATTTATAAATTTGCCAAATAATATGTAAAGCATAACTATATTCGTTAATTCATCCATTTATTCATGTACTCATTTATTGATACATTTATCCTTTGCACCTTTACAATATTATGCATACAATGTTTTTGTTATTTTCATAGAATAAACAAATATCGACCAAAAATACGTATGGTTAATGATAAACTTGTTGTTGATAGACGCTTGTTCATAAAAGTAATCATTTGTAGAAATGAAAAGGTAATGAGAAAACAAATTGCATATAATTTCCAAACTTGCTCTTAAGATTAACTTTTTAAATAATATATGACAAATAGATATGAAAATATAAAATAATATATGGATAAAAAGTTTGACACCGGATTATATAAATTAGAAATATATTAAATAGTTAAAGTTTCTTTGCCATGTGTGCCATATTTAGGAAATTATTTTGCGTGCTCTAGTAGTCAAGTCACCCTATAGGTGGTTTGAAGTCCATGAACAACAACACGTTATCTTTCGAAAAGCAGCAGTGTCGATGTGGTATCTTCCGCGTGTGCATATTGTCAACGACAGAACGTTCTCATTCATAAAACTAGATAAGTTCAACTTCGTTTTTCTTTGTATTGTTCATATACTCCGCGAGCCAGCAACAGATTTGGATGACCAATTTCCTCTCGGACGATAATTTGTAAAATGCTTCAGAGAGATGTACCATGAAGCAATGTGAACGTCAGTTGCGGTTCCGTGGGTGGGTTGAGCAGCGGTAGACTCCCAAACACGTAAAAAAAAGAAAAAAAAATTAGTCATTTCCTCCCGGCTGAAAATTTGTCAAATTATAGCTAACCCAATATCTTGAAGGAAAAAAAAAGTCAGCTGATTATAAAGCGGTGGGCAATGCGCCAGCTGGTCACACGAACATGAAAAAAATATACATGTTGCAAAGGAAAGTCCCTTTAACCTGAAAATACTTGCGAATAGAGAGAGCTACAGTTATGGAAGGGAGGTAACGGTATAATAAAGCGACTACGCTCGACCTAATGAAAACGAAAACAGCGCCCCCTAGCCAGCGAAATTTGGAAGATAGCTATTGAAAATCGTAAACGAAAAGAGATAGAGATAAATTTCCAATTAGAAAGTTTTAGAGCAGGGGTGTCAAACTGTGGCCCGCCGGATACCACTAAATTTTTAATGAAATGGTTGACTTCTTGAATCGCAGATATTCGATGATTAGATAAGGCAGTTATTTCTCTAAAATTTTAGTGGTATCCGGCGGGCCACAGTTTGACATCCCTGTTTTAGAGCATCAATTAATTAGTACGAAACGAAATTTGGTTCACACGGATAAGATAAATCGTCGCCTGTATACCCAAAAATGTCCCAAATCGATGTGCGAGATTCTACTTTGCATATTCACATACCGTAAATGTAGCAGTGCACAACTTCAGATTGTGACGTTGTACTGTGCTCTAATATCTGCCAAAATTTAATTTCTAATGAATTTAAAATTTTAGATTAACCCTTTCAGTGGCAGAAGAATTCTGTTCGTAAACTGATGAAATAATTTACTAACACCAGAATATTCAAACGAATTTCTTACAAAATAAAACCCCGCTAATTTTAACTTTCATTACAAAAGCCAATTTTTTTTAAATATTCTTGCTGCCATTTGTCAGTTTTGGAATTAAAATTGAGGATTTCCATCTACGTCACAATCTGAAATTGTGCACTGCTACATTTAAGGAATGTGAATATGCAAAGTAGAATCGTCGCTCATCGATTTCGGACATTTTTAGGTATACAGGCGACGATTTATCTTATCCGTGTGAACCAAATGTCGTTTCATACTAATTAATTGATGCTCTAAAACTTTCTAATTGGAAATTTTGCTCTATTTCTTTTCGTTTACGATTTTCAATAGCTATCTTCCAAATTTCGCCACTAGGGGGCGCTGCCGTCGTTTGCATTAAATCGAGCGTAGTCACTTTAATATACTGTTATATCCGTACTATTATTACTTCCATATCTGTAGATATCTCCGTTCGCAAGTATTTTCAGGTTAAAGGGAATTTCCTTTGAAACCTGTATATTTTTTTCATGTTCGTGGGACCTGCTGACTCACCACTGTTATAATCAGCTGACTTTTTTTTTTCTTCAAGATATTGGGTTAGCTATAATTTGACAAATTTTCACGCGGGAGAAAATGACTATCTTTTTTTTTTTTATTACATGTTTGGCGGGCTACCGCTGCTACACCCACCCACGGAACCACAGCTGACGTTCACGGGGCTTCATGATAGAACTCTCTGAAGCATTTTGCAAATTATAGGCCGAGAGGAAATAACTGACGAAATTTCACCTGGCTCGCGGACTAGTAAGGGATGCCCCCTTTTTAACCATAACCCCTTGAGGTGTCCTAATGTTAACAAGATTCTCGCCAGAAAAAATTATATTTTTAACTTTGTAGGAAAATCGTTGAAAAAATTGCTTTTCCTTATTTAAAAATAAAATTTTTCGATTATTCCGGTGCAAATTCAATATTTAGAGACACTTTTGCTTGCCGCTCAAGGGGTTAAGCGCCACGTCAGTAACCGGTGACTGACACTGAACTTTCCGTTCAGAACGCGTCATTCACCAATGAGTGTTGGTCTAAAATATGGTATAAAACTAAAAATATATATAATGTTTTAAGTAATTACTGAAATTTTATTTAAAATTTACATACCTTTTATGTACTACAGGATTATACTTTCTTAAAAATTACTTAAAACATTGTAAATTTTCCAGTGTCAGTCACCGTGGCACTCATCGTGTTAATAGTTGTCCGAATAATTTATAAAATACAGGGTGTCTTAAAAGGTCATTTACAAACTTAACATGCTGGTCTGTCATATCATGATAAACCAGGGATGGCCAACCTGCGGCACGCGTGCCACAGAGATACCTGTATTAATGTACAGAAAAAAATGGATTGTTTAATGAGAGAAGGTCTGCAATTTAAAAAGGACAAAATTACAACTCTTAGGAAACGGTGTAAAGTGAATTTTAGACAAAAAGGTTGGCCACCCCTGTGATAAACAATATTTACAAAGGAACTTGTGTTCGAAAATGTAAACTGCGACAGCTAGAGCACAGGCTTGTGGGAGAGTGGGTAGCATAATCATTTCAGCCGAGGACATTGCAGGAGAAGGATGAAGCGATTTAGTAACGCAGAATTGCCCGATATGCATTACGTATATGGCGCCGCAGATGGAAATGCACGAGCCGCCGTACGGATGTACCTTGAGCGTTTTCCAAGCAGACGTCAGCGAAGTCATGTTTTGTTTGCACAATTGCACCGCAGATTGCGCTTTCCAAATACCTAGCTACATATGTCGAGAACGCACTACACGGACGCATATCGTAGAGGAAACCATGCTACGGGAATTTGACAAGAATCCACAAACAAGTCTCCGAGCTGGCAAACGCGTCTTGGGTGTACATCGTTCCAGCATTATGCAGCCAGCACTGCATGAGGACATGCAAAACCTCTACCACTTACAGAGAGTACAGGCTTTGTTCGTTGACGATTATCCCCAACGCGTTGCATTCGCACTCTGGTATTTGCAATAACGGGTCGCACAGCCGGATTTTCATTTGTTTGTGTAAATAAGTTTGTATAAAAATTAATGAAGAATGCGTCAAATTTTTTTAGAAGGTTAAAATAAATAAGAATAAATGTTTTATTTTAAGGGGACAGTTTACTTTTCAACAATCTTGATTATTTTTTAAAATATGGTTCAAATGGTGAACTCACACCGTTTCAATGTTCAACTAAACGTACATTTTGAAAAAAAAAAAAACCTTTTTTAACTGCATATTTAATTAAATTTTATAAATAGTTTTAAAAAAATTGAATTTTTTAAAATCTCTACTACATTTTTAAATGTTGATATTTTTGCACAATTTTTTTAGATGTTCAAATGTGTATTACAGAAGAGTGCGCACAGAGATTTAGACACATCCATAGCTGCCAACCTTTACGCTTTTTTGCTACCACTAAAATTGAATAAAGATCTTGTTTAATCATGAGATTTCGACGATTAGATAAGGCAATATTTACTATAAAATTTTAGTGGTAGGATGAAAGCGTAAAAGTTGGTAGTTATGCACATCTAATATTACATTAGCCCTTAAATGCGCGATTTTTTCTTTTGTTTCGAAAAAATTATGTATGGTTCTCTGAAATATTTATTTCACAGGGAAAATAATGAAAAATATCACAGACACATTTTTCATATAATACGCTAATCTTTTCTTCTGTTGCACATCTGCAATATAAGTAAAAACTACAGTCGTGTGGCCGTTTTACGCTAAAATATTGCAAATTAGTAAATATTTTAATAAGTATGTCTCCTAAGACCTTATGCCCCACCAGTGGCCGAGAGGCTCTGCTCTCGAAGCTCGTAGACAGGAGGTGCTGGGTTCAAACCCAATCGCGCCCGTCGGCCTAATCGTTCGGAGTTTTCGTGGTTTTCTTCTAACCTTGGATTTCCAAGCGTTAATACGGGTTAGGTTCCCTTAGAAAGACCCCCACGAAGGGCACTCCCCTCCTTAGGGCCTATATCCCTCGTGTTGATAATTGGCCGTCATAAACACAACCAACCGAATACCTTATTTTATATAATTCCTGAATGCTAATTCCATGCGCCGGTTTATTACATATATGATATAGAACATGTAAAAAAGTTTAAATTTCTATTTCAAATTTTAAACAAAAATAAAATAAAATAAAATAAAATAAAATAAACTTAGAATTTTTAAAAGTTGAAAGTGAAGAAAAAATGATTGTGTCGGTTGATTTGTGTCGGTAATTGCGCTGAGTGTATTAACATAATTTACAATATCTCGCGATATGATTGCCGTAGAGTGAAAAATGAGTGTCAAGATAATTAAACAGGATTTCGTTTATTATTAAAAAAGGAAAATCGATTTTTTGTTCAGTTTTGAGATAAACTGTCCCCTTAGTTTAATAATGTATAACAATATTTTTTTATTACTAAGGCTGTTCACTGTTATTGTTTATTAATAATTATTAATATACTTCGTTTTATTTTTGTATAACTTAAAAAAAATCTATAAAATGACAATATTCATGAATATAAAATGACAATTCCTTTCACACTATTAAGTTTATAAATAAGTCAAACAATATGTAAAGTATAACTATACTTGTTAATTTATTCATTTATTGATACATTTATTCTTTACGCCTTAACAACATTACGTATTATTATTATTTTGTTATTTTGATATAAGAAACAAACATCGACTAAAAATACGTATGAATAACGATAGACTTGCTCTTGATAAAAATTTGTTGATGAAAGTAATCATTAGTAGAAATGAAAAGTAACTGCGTATAATTTCCACCACCGGTGATGCACGCCGCCTGATGGCACAATCGAGCGTGACACACCGGTGATGCACGCCGGCGTGAACGTGTTAAGTATAAGTATACTTATTATTTTATTCTTTTATCGATGCACTCATTTATCAATGCATGCATCTTTTACACATTAACAAGATTAAAAATATGCAGGAATCACGATATATCACGATATAACAGGAATCACGGCTTATCTATATTGTTGATAAAAATTAATTTCTGCATATCATTTCTAAACAGGTTCTTAGATTTTAGCTTTTCAAAAAAGATATATATGATTAAAGAAGAATTTTTTTAACACCAGATATTACAAATCAGATATATTTTAACTAATTAAAGTTTCTGTCATAAAGTATCATTGTGGAGACGCTGTTTTCAAGAGTTCAAGTAATCAAGTCGTCTTAGGCGGTTTGAAGTTCGTAAACAAAAGCACTTTAACGCATTTGAAACTGTTTAGTGCGTACAGAATTTTTTTTCCGTATCAGTAATAAAAGAATATTTGCCTTATTTAATTGGCTCATTTTCGTAATTACATTGAACCAAAGAAAAAAAAAGTTCGACAACAGCTTCTATTGATTTTATTGTTTAATTATTTTGCTCTATGTTGTTCTATAAAAGTAAAAGGTTATTTAAAATAATAACGATTATTAAGATGATTTACAGAGTTTTTTTTTACTTTAATAAAACTTATGTCTAAATAATAAAATTTTAAAACGTGGTGATGATATAACATTCAGCACCAAATTAAAACTTGGACACTTACACAATGTTCCAAAAAAAAAAAAAAAAAAAAACCTTTTAAATTTAAAACAAAACCATGTAATATTTCGTGTGATGTGATTTTGCTGCTATTATAGCCTATAGTCTCTTATTCATCGAAAGGGCTAGTTTTTCGGTTAAATATGATGGTGCATGTTGCCATGTATTGAGAATAGCAGTTTTTAGTTAATTTTTTTTCTTAATCTCTTTTTTCTAGTAATTGCAAAGCTGTCAACTTTTACGCTTTCTTCCTACCACTAAAATTTTATAGTAAATATTGCCTTATCTAATCGTCGAAATCTCATGATTAAACAAGGCAAAGATCTTTATTAAATTTTAGTGGTTGCAAAAAAGCGTAAAGGTTGGCAGCTATGTAATTGTTTCTCCATATAAGCCCACAAATGTTCTGTAGGATTTAGATCCAGACTTTGGGGAGGATGGGGTAGCACTTGTTTCACTTTGTATAATAGCCATTCCTGTACATTCCGAGCGTTATGCTTAGGATCATTGTCTTGGGCAAAAGAATAATTTGCATTTAAATTTAATTTTGAAGCTGTTTCTGGTAAATTTTCTTTTAGAATGTTCAAATACACCATTTTGTTCATTATATCTTCAATTAACACTAGATTTCAAACACTACTAGCTCCCATTGAACCCCATACCATAATGCATCCGCTACCATGTTTTACTGTCGCTTTTATATTTGCTGATTTTAGCGCCGTTCCTTCCCTCTGCCATACAAAACGCCGACCATTAGATCCAAACAAATTAAATTTTGACTCATCTGTAAAAATAACAGACTTCCAGAATTCTCGTGCCTTTCCAACATATTGTGTAGCAACATATTCAAGACGTTTTCTTAAATTTCGGAGACACAAATATGGCTTTTCCGTGGTGTGTATGCTCTATAGTCTTTGGAATGTAAAGTATTTCTTATAGTCTGGGGATGCACATTCACTGTAGATGCCTCCTTCAACTCTCTGCCTATCTTTATAGCAGAAATTTTAGGATTCTCTTTCACAAATCTCACAATTCGTCTTTCTGTTTGAGTCGAGGAAATCTTTTTGGGCCTCACAATCTGTCTTTCTGTTTGAGACGAGGAAATCTTTTGGGGCCTCACAATCCGTCTTTCTGTTTGAGACGAGGAAATCTTTTTGGGTCTACCATTTCCACTAGGTCTTTGCAAAAATCTGTACTTTTTGTATGTATTTATTATGCAATGTACTGTTGAACGTGGCTTTTTCACAATTTCTGCAATATATCGTATATTTTTCTGCTCTTTCCATAGTTAACAATTAAGTTTTTCATATTAACAGAAGTTTTTTTTTTCTATTTTTGAGAATTTTTAATCCAGCAAAAAGGAATTTCAGCACGTTTCAGCCTCATAGCTTTGACTTGGACTCGTGCCACAAATCAGCACCCTCTTAAAAAATTGCATAATGTCAATCCAAAGTAAAAGTGAAATAAGTTTCCAAGTTTTATTTTGGCAGTGAAAAACGCACGTTTTTAAATTATTTATAAAACTAATATAACGTTTTATTAAGATTAAGTAAAACTATTTAATTCTTTGAATAAATTATCTTTTTCTTTAATATTGTTAGATCAAGGTATCACAATTAGTTATAACAATATTAAGCAGGAAAATCGAATCTTGTTTCTGTCCAACTTTTGTTTTTGGTTCACTGTATGTAAGTGGATGTAACTTGATGAAAAATAGGTGGTGCCAATCGAATAAAAAATGCGTAAAAGACGCCGGTCCCGAAGGGGTTAACGCGATAACTGGCGTATGTCGAGCCAGTAGTTGCATTCCATGTATTTTTGAAACAATATCATAGTGACCATTTAGCATGTTTTATATTCGTCTTATCTACCATATTTTTTGAATAGCAAGGTTTTGTTTGGCAGACAATCAGTGAATCCATAAATAAAAAAAATGAGGTTGACCAGTTCTTATAGATATTTTGAATAATAATAATAAAATCCCACACTAAACAACATCATGACATGGTTCCCCGTTTGGGTTTGGAAGTCAGTAAACTCTTACTAGCTTAGTTAAACTAACACTTCCGATGACTTAGTGCCATTCTGTGTTAATGGATTCTGGGATACATATCTGTATTTACAAATCAAAACCACTCTTTAAATAATAATATTCCCAGTTATTTTAAATATAAATATATAAGAGGTCTTAAAAGAGAATATCTTTGTCTCAAATACCAGTTAAGATATCAAAATAGGGGGAAAGGGACTATTGATCATATTACGTTCACATTTTCTTTCATTCAGTAACAATTAAATTTCTTAAAACATGCAAAAACAAAGTAAAAGCTTTCATGTTAGATAAAGTACTGGCTCGATAAGACTATAGAGTGGTACATTACGATTACAATACTTGTGTACATTTTAAAATATGTAATGATACAGCTATTAACTAATATTACGAAATCAAAAAAATATTTTAAAAATTCAGAGTAATTAACATACAACGATTATTAAAATGACATTTTAAATTGCTATTACAGTAAAACTATTTGCAGGTGCTACATAAATATAATTGTATGTATAAATATATATATACAAGGCTCGTACGCATCAACGGATTCAGGGTGATTTAATTGTTTTAGTACCAAAATTTTCGTAAAGTACAGGTCGCTATATCTGAAGACAGAATTTTTTCATTAAATAAGGCAAATATTACGTTACAAACATTCTGGCAATAGGTACTTACAAGTCCTTGAAGCTACGAATCCTGATATGTGTGCAAATATTATGTAATAATTTTTTTTCAGTTGAAAGCGAAAATTTCTTGTTCAGGTAGGAGTGAAATGATATATTAATTTTGGGTTAGTGTATTAAAAATCTATGTACTCTTAACATACATCAAAATAAAACAAAGTCTCTTTGTTCGCTCTGAGTGGAATAAAAATCAAATGTTTAAATATGGGAAGAAAAAAAAACAAGTTTGGCCATCAATATGATTCCCTTCACTATCGAGATAAACCTAATTTTTATATAATGTAACATTTAATAGATGCAATATACAATTTGAAATATTTGTAAGAGAAACTTTTACGTTCATTAGTGAAAGGGGCAACTTTCATACAATTTTTAACCATTGTCCTTTACCGTAAAACAATTCACTATGTTGATGCACAATCGTGGGAAAAAATTACATTCCTACTAACTCTACAAGAAATTATTGTATAAGAAAGTTACTAGTGCCAAACTAATGGGAATAAAGTTTATTTTTAAATGATGTATATAAAATTTGCTTAGGGGGGGCATATCAAAACAAACCCAAACATAGATTTTTTTTTTCTTTTAATAGCATTGCCCAATTTCAACACAATAAATAAATTCTACACTCTTAAATTAGCCTAAATTTTTTCTTCATGAAATTCGTGCTATTAAATTCAGAGAAATTAATTATTTTAAATGAGCATATTTTTGGGTCTATATACAGAATGAAGTTCGGTATTCTCGATTGTTGAAATGCTACAGAGTGACTATGTCACATCTATTAATGTATTATTTCTTGTCAATATAACCTTTTCATTCGCTGCACCAGTAATATATTTCGACTATTGCCCGCGGAAATGTTTTAATAAAATGAGAAAAATATATGTTTTTTTTTTCAAATTATGCTTTTCTGATCTTCATAGACGGCTCATTAAACCATCATTTAACTTTTTTTAATCATAATTAAAAAACTATTTGGAAGAAAAAATTTTAATTAAGACTTCGCATAAAGCAGGACATAATAAATATAAACCTATCAAAAAAATTGTCGGTTGCAATTCATATTTTTTTTCGAATGTTAATTTCATAATTATAATTTATATTATAAAATTTTTAAATTAGGTGTTCAATCAACTAATACGTAAGAAATAGATGAGCATAGATTTCTTTACCTTTTCTCTAGATCGGGTAAAATAATTTAAATTTTTCTATGATATTTTGATAGTTTCAGTCAAAATTATGATTTTTAACACTTTGCACTAGGTTGTCGCCGCTGCGGCGACAGCATCTTTCTTTACAAACCTTGTTTCGGGTACCAGTAATAAAGGAAAATAAAATTTTCCTTATTTAATCAGAGCATTTTTCAAATTGTGTACTTGAAGTAAACTTCTTTTTAAAAAGTGGCGTAAGAGACGCCGGAGTGCAAAGGGTTAATTATTGCCTATCAGATCGATTTTTTTAAATATGTAGCAAATTCTAATGCATTTCAGTTACATCAATTTTAGTTTTTTTTTTCTTTCGATATGAACTATCAGTGCTCCTAGTAATGTTAATGAAAAAAATTAGCTATAGATATAAATAAAATAAATAAAATGTAGTATTAGCTTTCTCTTTATAGTATAAAACAATTGTTTTTCTCCGGAAAAAAAAGATGAAATACCTTAGGCCGAGTTTTTCACTATAATATAATATTTTGTTATTTATGTTAGGAATATTTATTTATGTGATATATTTACTAAGATATTCTACACCTTCGAATTAAATTTATCATTTATTTTTGTTGCTTAAAAGAAAATAAAAACAAACAAACAAAAATAAACAAATTTAGCTGCATGCAGACGATGCAAAGTAGCTAAACATTAGATATGAATGATGAAACTAGAAAATACATGCTATAAAACCGGAAATGTAGTCATTTCTCTCATCGAATAAACCAAATTAAAATTCATGTAGCAATTATTTCTGTTGTTTATTTGAATAATTTTCGAGACAGAAATAATTTAACTCATGGGTTGATTTTTGACGGTCAATTATCTACTCGAGGGATATAGGCCAATTGGGGGGGGGGTGCCCTTCTTGGAGGTCTTTCTAAGGGAACTTAACCCGTATTTACTCATGAAAATCCATGATTCGAAGAAAACAACGAAAACTCCGAACGATTAGGCCGACGGCCACGATTGGGTTCGAAACCAGCACCTCCCGTCTACCAGCTTCGAGAGCAGAACCTCTCGGCCACTGGTGGAGCAATTAACTCATGAATATGGGTTTTCTTAATATAACTAAGAAATGCGTTCTTAACAATAATGCTCTATAGCTTTCTGTGTGCGCATTTAGTAATTAGAATATTCAACGATCTTGCGACTTTCAAACAAGTTTCGAAGGATTACATGCAAGTGGCAGTATGCATAAAAGTATATGCTATAAACCCGGTAATGCAGTCATTTCTCTCACCGAATAAGACAAAAAAATTCAGGCAGCAATTATTTTCTGTACTCTATTTAAATAACTTCTGAGAAATGAATAATTTAGTTCATGAATGTGTGCTTTCTTAATACAGCTACGTAACGAGTTCTTAAGAATAATGTTATATAGCTTTTTCTGTATGCATTTAGTAATTAGAACACTCGAAGATCTTGCGACTTTCAAAGAAGTTTCGAAGAATTAAATACAGGTGGAAGTAGGAATAAATTTAATTAAAAGATGAATTTTTGAGGTTACGTACCATTTGCTCGTAAGTATAATGTTGTTAAAACTTGTAGTGTTTTTATCTTATTTGAAAATCTCGTTTTAGCCTTTGGAGTTACACACTAAATGTCCTTTAACTGTGTTAATAATATGTAAAAATTTAGGTAAGAAATAACATTTAAAAAAAAAAAATGGATGTCGATTTGTAAGCAAATGACTCCAGTATTAAAAATTTATGGGGGGGGGGGGCAAAGTGCGTAAGGGCTCGTTACAGTGATTGCTATATTAGCTCTTTATTTCAGCGAAGGCCACGGAATACTGTTAGAATGGTAGACCGGGAGCCGGCAGCACAGACAACCACCTCATCGAGTTGGAGGCTGAAATTCCAGAATTAGTTAAAACTCGATTCCCATATTAAAACGAAATCGGTCTGCCAAGTCCTATCTCGGTGGAAAACACATAAAATCCGGATTTTAGTGGTTGACTTATAGGTTTACCATTACATTTTCCTGCACCCAAAGGTATGAAAACATGGCAAGTGGGAGCAGGAAAACGGAATGGTAAACCTACGAGTAAACCGATATAATCGGGTTTTTAGATGTTTCCCACCAAGATATAACTTAGCAGATCGGCTGCGTTTTAATATGGGAATCAAGTTTTAGCTAATTCTGGAATTTTAGCCACCAGGGCACCAGTATTATCTTATAGAAAATCTCTTCTTAAAAGAAGGCGAAATTTTGCAAGTTTAACCTAGATTTCTTTTTCTGTAAAAATGTGCAGGTAGTTTTCCTGGAGAAATAACGGTACCCGCACGAACCATGTGTCTGTGCTGTCGGCTCCAGGTCTGTGAGGCTATCGTCAGACGAACGTCTTTTTGTAAGCTTTTTTCGCTTTTAGGCTAATATAAGACGAACGTCTTTATGCACGCTTTTAATGCCTCCCTGCACATACTAGTGAAGGTGTAGGGAGGCATTAAAACAGAAAAAAGCGTGCAAAAAGTCGTTCGTCTGACATCAGCCTTAATGCCTTCCTACAGATGCCGGCGAAGGTGTAGAGAGGCATTAAAAGCGAAAAACAAGTAAGAAAAATCATGCGTTAAGCATAGATTATGAAACACTTTCCAACGCTTCCTGAATTCTTTAACAAAACTTCGTTATTTAGGGAAATAAGGTATGTAAGAGAACTAAGTAAACATTTTAGAAAACTCATAAAACATTTGAAAAACTGATTTCAGCAGTTACCGTACATAGCAAATATGTATTCCAATTCTTTTGAACAGCCCTGTATTGTATCTGTAGGTTGATATATATACTATATAATGGGAAAATTTAGTTTAGCAAGAAAACACATAACAGGTTGAAATTTCTTTTTCAGCAATTTATAATAATAGATGGAAACATACTAGTACACTTTTGTACAAGCCTGTAGTGAACCTAGTACCTTTATTACACGCCACTATTTAGCTAAAGTTTAATTCAAAGTAAAACACTCTTAAAACTATTGGAATCACATTTCCAGAAATTATCATTTATAGACGGTCATGTATCCAATTCTTTTCGCGACCGTGTATATCATTTTATCTATGTTCTACAAACATTTCTTAGTAAAGTAAATGCAGTTCAGCGTAAAAATGCATAACTCATTTAAAGACTACCTTTAAGCAATTTGCAATCGTCCCCAGTAACCATTTCGAATTATTTTGTGTAGTACTGTATATGAATTACAGTATTTATACACACCATATACAATGCACAAATATAGTGAAACATAAAAGCACATGACATAATTAAAAATGCATTTCCAGCAATCATCGCTACAGTACAGATCTTCGGATACAATATAGTATCTGGAATCTTTCGTGTGTATATATGAATAAGTTATAATAAACCTCATCGACGTATATCAATTGGATTATACATGAAAAAATTTAACATAATTAAATTACGCCGGAAAAAATTCCCTTCACCCTAATTCATTATGTAACGGGATTCTCTTGTGTGGCCCTCTAAATGAATAATAACTATTCTTTGCACAGCATACTCTATAGAATGCATATTTTAGTGCACTTTATAAATGCATATCAATTTTATTATGTTTGAAAGCATGTAACATCATTAAAAATCATTTTCAACTATTTTTTACCATAGGCCGTAATGTAACGGAAAACTGGTGACTGTCCCTGTAAATGAACTAAGCATACTACAAACTTCATTTGAAATAGGGTTCGTGCTATGGTAGAGGTCACTAACATCCAAAAAGTTCAGAACGATCCGATTATATTTACGGGAGTTAGAGCGCGGAGAGACAGTCGGACAGACAAACCGAAGTCATAAACACTTTTCAACTTTGTTGTAAAGTGTTAAAAACGTTCATCTGACATTAGCCTGAGGGCACCTGTTACAGCGATTCTCGCTTTGGTTTTTTTATTGTGCGCACAACATCGTTATAATGATTGTCATTACAATTATTTATGGAACGCAAATCCCATAGCGCATCGTCACGGTGTCTGGCCTGTTAACGATGTGTATAAAACAGAGTTATTGCACTACATTTTAGCGAACACTTAAAAAATTAATACAAACTGGCAAAATTGAGAAAATGCTTTATTCAAAATATCTTTATATAAAACAAACTTATATTTGAAGTTCTTATAATGTATAAGATAACAAATGTATTTTTAATTGTATATATATTAATTGCGATGTCAAAAGTTATGCTTTATTAAATTATCCGAAGGTATTAATATCTAATTAAGGCGAGATGAAAATTTACTCATTATAAATAATGCTTTTGATTTCTAAAAATTATACGTTCATTCAATATTAACATATTCTACGTACTACGTAATATCCCTGTTTAGTATTTTTCGGCTACTTTTATTTTAGTTTTAGTTAGGGCAATCTCGTATTTAAATAGGCTATTCAGTGGTAAGATAAAGCCATAATACCATGAAAAACAAATGCATATTATGCAAACAAAAATCGATATAGTTCAATTTCTTACTGTTTATCTTAATTAAAAATCAAATTTAAAAAAAACAAGAAAAATTAATGCTTTTTCTATTGAGGAGCATTGTAGAAGATATGGAGCAACATTCTTC
Source organism: Maratus speciosus (assembly GCA_963932465.1). Classification (NCBI taxonomy): domain Eukaryota; kingdom Metazoa; phylum Arthropoda; class Arachnida; order Araneae; family Salticidae; genus Maratus; species Maratus speciosus. Next base: position 51,320 of record CAWVRF010000183.1, on the reverse strand, counting down.
GTAGAGCCACCTATGGAACAAAACTTACGCTTAACGGTACAGAGCATTAAATACATGATTTTATTTTCCTATTCTCTCTGCACCACTATATTTTTAAAGTAATGTTTTTAACAAATTACTGTTGCATAGGTTTCTAGAGTACAATTGAAAATGTTCCCTAAACAAAGTTGTACAAAGCGAATAAATTTGGATATAGCTAGTAAGCTTTGGCAGTTTCCCATCTTAATTCGATCCTTTGACGCTAGTCTCTAAACGCAGATGAACTTCTGGAAAAAAATATTGGCTGAAACATTTAGTACATGCGCAGAGCCTGCATTCATGTCACCTTTTTCAGATGAATTTTACTTTTTTCCTTAGATCACAGATTCGAGTTTCGCTAGATTTCCATAGATTACCGAATCACTTGCTCCATTTTGATTGACTGATACTGCAACTATATCACATAAGAAACTCAAAAATGCGTCTTTTTAACGAATAGCGGAATAGTATTAAATCTGAAGATTTTTCTATAAAAAAATTAACAAAAAAGTTGTATTTTAGAGTATGTATTTTAGAAAGTCAATTTTAAAAAGAAAAGTCAAGTTAATACTTGTAAAGGGTGCAGCTATATCTGTAAAGATAAGTCGGTTTTAACAGTTTTCTTTCAAAAGATATGTAAATAATGATTTTCAGCGTCTAATTTTAATCTAGATATTATTCGTATTATACTTCGAACCAGAAATTTATTTAATGAATGGGAGTAATTAGTTTTCAATTACCTACAATGTTCAATGAAAGATATTTTTAACTAAATAAATTTTCTGGTTCAAAGTATATTTTTTTTCATTTGAAAAAATCCGAAGGTTGGCCATGTATGCAATGGTGTATTCGGGTACTTTTACAAGCTACCGGGATTTACGTATTTCAACAATATATTAGAAACATTGATGCCTTGTAATTGTAGAAAGTCATAAAAATTATCTTCAAAAATTTCCGACTGAGAATCATAAGCAAAGAAAAGTCAATGTTCAGGCAGTGTTTCTTCAAGCGACATATTTTTTGGAACTGGTGTGCTCTGCCCCACATTTCGCACTTTTCCTATTTTATGCATTTTTACAAATATATATGTAAATATTTACGTGGACACCGAAAAACAATTTTGAAATGCATGTTATATAGACACACGTGTTGAATACTTGATATAAAATACTGATTGCTCTCTGAATATTAAACACTTTTTCTAAAAAAAATATGCTTGAAAGAAAATTATGAAATAAATTGCAATTATAATTCTTTATTCCTTTATATTTATTCTTTTTCTAACTCTACAGAATGCGAGTGTTTTTCATTGGATAAGAGTTGAAATCTCCTCCAACGTAAACGTCTACAAATTTCCGAAAATTAGATAACAATTATATTTTTTCAAAATCTTTGGAAAAGTGCTTCCATTTTCCAAAATTTTCTTAGATTTAAGGAAGCTTTTCCTAAATTTATATGAATTTCCTTGAGAACTAGTGTTGCCAGTGGGCTACTTTTTTTAAATTCAGGTTTCTTGATTGGCACCACTTTTTTGAAACGGTGAAGCTCCCTTTGTTTTAGCCTTAATTAATATGCCATTAAATAAGACGCATTTTACCATTTCAAAAAAGTGGTGCCAATCAAGAATCTGATTTAATAAAAAGTAGCCCATCTGGCGACACTGTTGAGAACAGTAATTTTGAATCAGAGAGAAAAACTTTGCAATACATATACAGCTTTAATTTATAGAATTTGTAATAGTAGGAGAGCTGTTGATCATTTTTGAGTAGGTATTAGAGGCACCCTGAAATATTGTGCAACACTTCTTTTGTAATGCCTGAATACAAAATCGAATGTCTGGCTGAAGGATCGTGGCCCAAAACCTGTGCCAGACACGTGTCAAGTGCCATTTTTTGACTACCAAAAAGGTATTTGAGGCACGCTGAGATTGAGGCACAATAATATTTATCCCGTTAATAGTCGCGCGTTGGTCTTTTCCCCGCCCGAAATTCGTTATCTTCCTGTAACTCATTTCCCGTTAAAGTTACGATAGCCAAATTCCGTGTAGCTGACCTTGAGTGTTCACACTCTTGTGTAGTAAAATTGCAAGTCATTCTTGCTATTTCTTAGCATTTTATCGCATTCTTAAGTTTCAATCGGTCTAAATGACCGCGTTGCGACCACTTACGTTAGTTGAATTTTCCCCCCTCGTGCTCATCCTTTCCCATTTCCGCGAAATCTGTGGGGAAGTTTTCTTCGAAGTACGGACTCTCTGTCTGTTGTTATTTCGTCTTTTTTTCCTTCTGCTATTTTATTCGTTCAAAGAGTACTTTTTACTTTTAGAATGTGACTTAAAATTGTTTTATTATATTAGTTGTGTAGTCAGTTCGCACAAAAAAAATGATGGATGGTCACTTACATTTTTTTTTCATTGTTAAATATTGCGGGAATAAATTCTCAAATCGATAATTATTTAAATATGGAAAAAAGGGAAATTCATCATCATTCTTTGAAAGAACTTGCTTTCCATTTATTACCCGAACATATAAATGAAAGAAAACAGACAATAACATTGCAAAACCATTAAAAAAAAGAGAGAAGAGAATTTTGTGGGAATCAGTAAAAAAAAATTGCCGTATATCCAAAATCTGAAAAGTATCGTTTTTGTACAATAAAACAAATTCGAAAGATAAAACAATCTTCTCAGAAATGTAGTGTGTATATTTGCGAAGAACATACATATAATTTATTTGTACAATAAGAAAAATAATGAGAATTTTATAATGTAGGTTAGAAATTACGCAAATAAAAATCTCTTTTGGATAATTCAGTGAATGTTTATACTATGATTTAAAAAAAAATATTTTAAGAATTTTTATAAAATTTATCTATTTTTAAATTTTCATACTGTAAGTAAAAACACATTTTTTTTAACAATGCCGCAGAAATTATTATTGAAATCCAATAGAGGCTTGGGGATAGTATCTAACAAATTTAAATTTGTTGTCCTTCATCAATTGTTCAAACTATTTTTCAGAATAATGTTTTCCAGAATATGAGAGAAAATTCATTTAAATTAAATTATTTCTGCATATTTATAATTTCGGAGAAATTTTCTTATTGTTTTTATTAATTTAATGAACGTTATTATAAAACAATAAATTATAACATTAATACCTTATTATGAAATGTACAATTGAATATTCATTTTAATTAAATAGTTTCTGTAAAATACATCCCTATTAAGATGAACCTTTCAGTAATTCTATTAATTAAAATAATTTATCCATCTTAGGATTTAAATTTACAATTGCAAATGTATTTAAATTAAATATATAATTTCAATAACTTATTTATTATTTACTTTATATGAGCGAAATTCGTATCCAGAGTTTTTATTCAAGGGCGCTGCTCGCACCCTGAAATAAGTAGAAAAACTACAAATCGTGCATTTTCATTTGAAAAATGGATTTAATCACAAAATCTCGAGAGCACCCCCCCCTCCTTTCCCCCCCTCATACACACACAGACACCCCATAAATAAATAAATAAATAAAACGTAGTTACAACATTTACATTTATAATTTCGAAGTTAAGTATTTTTTACCTTTTTCTTTACTATATATATATATATATATATAATTATACATTTTTAATAATATTTGGTTTATGTGGTATTTGGAATTTCATAATTATTGGTCATTTTCCTTATTTTTCAATGGTATTATTGTACAGAAAGTATATATATATATATATATATATATATATATATATATATTGTCTTTAATTGTTTATGTCATCAAATTTGATGGTTTTTAATATGTTTTAAATGAATTAATCGTCCGCAATATGCTGGTGTATTAGTGGTATTGTATTTGATTTTCTGTTGCATGTCATAGGTTCCATTTTTATTTTCAGTTTAATTGTTCAATTTAATGTCAGTGTAATATATTGATGCTATATTTATTAATTTTATTTTATTAAATGGATATAGAGTGCCGGAGTATCAAAAAAATCTACCTGACTCTGATTCTGTCCTTCCAAAAAAATAAATAAATAAATAAATAAATAAATAAAAATACCCCTATCATGAATTTAGATTCATATTAGTAAATGTTTTCCTACTAATTATTGATTCATAGTAACATCAGAAATTCAATCAAATCATTTACTATTTACTTTTAAGTATTTATGCAAAACGAAGAAACAGTTATTAATAACATTTATCTAGATGCCAACTGAATATATACTTAAGCGAAATAAATAATTGCTGTAAAAGGTTGTAAAATGAATAATTGCTGTAATCTTTTAAAGTTCAGTCTATATTTTCACCCTACGTTATCGGTTTTCGATCATTTGATAACACCGGCAAGTTTCCCCTTCGTTTTCGGCCTGCTGGTAACGGCGGCAAATGGACCGAACGCGACTACTAACGTTCTAAAAAATGTCGCGACTACTCTCGGGTCTTAGAAAAAAATATTTTGAAAATGACAGACACTTTAGTCGGCACAAAAACTGTGCCAGACACGTGTCAAGTGCTATTTTTTGTCTGGCACAGGTTTTGGGCCATGATTCTTCAACCAGACATTCGATTTTGTATTCAGGCATTACAAAAGCAGTGTTGCACAAATTTTCAGGGTGCCTCAAATACCTTCCCTAAAACGTTTAACAGCTCTTGGACTTTAAGAAGCTGAATTCAATTCAGCCCCTTCTCCACGAAATTGTTTAACTTTTTATGAATGTTGCACATAATACAAATATATTTTTATAACTAATATATGTTATATTTTTTATTTTCATTTTTCTTTTTGTAGTTTTAATTAGGGATATTTGCAGATGTTGTTTTTATTATTTTCGTTCTTTTTTATTGCAAGATAAAACTGCATTTAAAATTAGCTAAACGTTGCAGATATTTTAATTTCCAGTTAAGGTATCTTTCTGAGTTATGCTGAGGGAATCGTGCAGGTAGTAAAACAAACAGTTTTGCAGGGGATGATAAAGGTCCCGTTGACAAGAATTTAGGAAGTTTCTATGTATTGTAAATGCATGCAATCGGCGGCATAAGTATATGTGTGTCAGGCCGTACTTTTCCTATTAATGACTCTTCTACATTCAGAATTTCCTTTCCTTCTATATATAAAAAAGTAAAAATGGAATGGGCCAAACGATTTGGAAATGGACAAATGAAAATTTGTGTAGATACCTCGAAACCGCATCGAAAAATTGCACTGAGGTTATTTAAATCTACTCGTATCTCAGAAATTACCGGGTCGAAAAAATCGAAACTCGCGCAATCGGACGCAGAAAAATATCTACTTTCAAAAATTCAAAAAATTATTCCGATTCGTACAGTAGAAACGAAAAAATTGACTAAAAATCGATGGATAAAGAATTCCTTTTATTTCATGCCCACGGGTTGCCAGAATGAGGAAGGCAGGGCTTCCAGATGCGGATGTTAAGCAATAAAGCGTACTGGGTTTTTTAAAAGGGGCTCCCATCTCAGAATCTAAGGGGCGTACAAACTCGAAACTTAGACAGCCAGATAGGAAAAAAATTCCCCTTTCATATATTCTAAAAATTATTCTTATATCTTATTTACAAGCTGAGACATGAATTATTATTTCACTAATTGGTTTCCTTCTATTAAATGCTCATGTTAAAACGCAGTCATGTGATATAGCATTCCTTATAACGGTCTAGAATGTTTAAAAATACAGCATAAATGCCATTTATTCAATCTACTTATTTAATATAAAAAAGTCAAAAATTTAGTTACCACTATTTTGGAATACTAATTTCATCAAATATCTTAAATTCTTGCTTAAGACCGCCACCCCCTCAAATACTATATTTACTGATAGGTTGTTTACCGGAGTTTCGTTCCGATACAGTTTTGTTAAGAATAGAGTGCGCTCCCTGTTAGTGGAATATGGAACTAACACAAAGCGATTTTGTTAAAATTTGGAAATCTATCAAAGCGACTGTTTTTTAAACAGTTTAAGTAGTTTATAACACATTCATTATAAAGATTTAAACTAGTTGGATGTGCCAATCCCAAAACTTTCTTCTATCTTATACATCTTAATATTTCAAAACCTAGTTACACATGTTAATACTTCAATATTATTAGTTCAATACTATACCAACTTTGATTTTCATCTTAAATTTCTGCTCAAGTCAATTAAACGGACTAAAAACGAGTTAATCTATATCATGATATTTGTTAAAATTATTAATTTTTCCTTATTCTGTCGTTATCAGCTGTTTGCGAATAGCCGGCATAGCAGGAAGCGAGTTCCCGCCGTTGCATGAGCCGCCGATGCACAATAGAACTACGAAAAATCAAGAAAAGTATACAAAAATCGCTAGCACGGAGCCCCTTTACCGCGCAATATTTCCAAGTTCAAGGAGAACCTGTTGGCCAAAGCCAAAAACAAGCACAAACATTTTGGTTCAATTGTATGCATAATTTTATACGCTGTTCGATGGTACAATAATGAAAATGGAACAGAGATCGGAATTATAGTGCCCCCTTCCGGCAGAATTTTTCAAAATTCAGGGAGGACCTTCGTGACATGACCAAAAATAAACACGTAAAATTTGGTTCAATTCTATGCATAACTTCATACACTTTTCGGCGGTACAATATTCAAAATGGCACAAAAATTGTACAAAAATCGCTATTACAGCACCCTCTACGAGCGATTTTTTTACAAATTAAGGGAGGACCTCCTTGCCATAGCCAAGAACTTAAAATTTTTTTTTGGTTCAATTCTATGCATAACTTCATACACTTTTCGATGGTGCAATATTCAAAATCGCACAAAAATTGCTATTACAGCGCCCCCAAACGGCGAATTTTTTGCAAATTCATGGAGGACCTGCTTGCCATATCCAAAAACATAAAATAAAAATTTGGTTTAATTCTATGCATAACTTCATACACTTTTGGACGGTACAATATTCAAAATCGCACAAAAATCGCTATTACAGCACCCCTACCGGCGAATTTTTTCCAAATTCAGGGAGGACCTGCTTGCCATGGCCAAAAACTTAAAATAAAAATTTGGTTTAATTCTATGCGTAACTTCATACACTTTTGGACGGTACAATATTCAAAATCGCACAAAAATCGCATTTACAACGCCCCCTACCGGCGAATTTTTTCCAAATTCAGGGAGGACCTGCTTGCCATAGCCAAAAACTTAAAATAAAAATTTGGTTCAATTCTATGTATAACTTCATACACTTTTCGATGGTACAATATTCAAAATCGCACAAAAACGCATTTACAGCGCCCCCTACCGGCGAATTCTTTTCAAATTCAGGGAGGACCTGCTTGTCATATCCAAAAACTTAAACTAAAAATTTGGTTCAATTCTATGCATAACTCCATACACTTTTGGATGGTACAATATTCAAAATCGCACAAAAATTGTTCTATCAGCGTCCCCTACCGGCGAATTTTTTCCAAATTCCGGGAGGACTTGCTTGCCATAGGCAAAAACTTATAATAAAATTTTGGTTTAATTCTATACATAACTTCATACACTTTTTGATGGTACAATGGCGACAGACAGACGGACAGACGGACGGACGGACAGACGGACAGACGGACACACAGACAGACAGACAGACATTTTCTATAAACATGTTTTTTGGAATCTCTGACCCCTAAAACATGCAAATCCGTCAAAAACCGGAAGTCGAAAAAAATTTCGATTACAATACTTTCTTCTATTGAAGACAGAAGAAAGTAAAAATGAGGGCGCGTCAAAAAGTGGGTTGAGGGGAGAAGCGCGTTTTTACCATGTGGAATCTAAAAAATTAATGCATAGAAAATAACGAATCCCGAGACGATCCACAATGGAAACGCGAAACGATTACGTCTGGGGTTGGCTAGAAAAGAGGGATTGCTTCGCAATAATAATTGGTACCCGAAGAGATTACGCGGGGGAGAGGGGGGGGTGAGCGTAGTGCGCAAAGGGGCGGAGCCCCCCTAGTATGCTATAAGAATATATAAGAAACGGTACAGACTTGTTTCCGTATTTTAATATTTTCTTTATTGGCTCATATAAATAAACAAAAATATTACATCGTAGATGTACGAGGAATGGTTTACACATTAAAAAAAAAAAAAAAAAAAAACAGATAAAATAAGTCCTTTTACTGAACAAAGAAGTTTTGACTCTCTCATTCATGAATTATTTTTAAATTCGAGAAAAACAGATTTTGCTCTTAAAATAAATTTTAAAAAAGGATTATTGAAAACAAATGATATTGTCTTTTTAAAAAGCATGCATTTGTTACCAAATTGCAAAATGGACTTGATATGAAAAGCTCCAAAAATGTTAAAAATTGATTTTGTAATTTTTTTAGCTTACAGGCTATAAAAGCCTGGGAGTGTGCACGCAGATTCTGTATGTACGGATGTATTTACGTAACGCGATAACTCTTGATAGAAATATCCGATTTGCGAAAAAAAAATTCTAGGTTCATTCTTACAAGGTGCTTTGCTGATTAGTTTTGGGGGTTTGTTGGTTAAGTATAAAGGGGGAAATGGTATCTAATTCCCCCTCAATTTAGATAATGGATTTTTCATGCAGAACTATGAGATTTGCTTCAAATTTGGTGTACCGGTTTATTCTGATAAGGCACTTTCTTGATTAGCCTTGGAGGTGCATTTGTTAAGTATAAAGGAGGGGGGAAACTAGAACTGGTCCCCATTATTTTAGATAAATGGGTTTTTCAGGAAGGATTATCCAATTTGCTTCAAATTTGGTATACGGGTTTATTTTGTTAAGGCACTTTCCTGATTAGATTTGTAGGTTCATTGGTTAAGTACAAAGGGGGTTAAAGGAATGGAAATCCCACTCCCTTAATTTATTTTTCGAGGGATGTTATTCTTTGAAATAATAGTATTATAATATAGAATTAGTATGAATTGCCTTTTAGCTCGAAGACATCTGTTTAACTCAGCACTTTTCTTTTTACTTAAATTGTTGTTAAATAGTTTTTGTAACATTTTGAACTTTATCACCTTAACACTAGAAAGACAGGAAATTTTACCCAAGTTTAAAATAAATATTTAATATCAAAATTTTTATTTAAAACAGTTTAACTTATTTAATTAGCCCTTTTTCCCTTTGTATCCTTTTAACTTATTTTATAAAAAAAGTTTCCGGTTGAAACCGAAATATATACTCATGGTTGGGGCCAAAATGGCCCTGCGCCGTGTTAATACAATCTAGTGTTAATACAATCTAGAAAAAAAATACATTATAATGTTTTTATTTAACCCTAGAACTAACCGAAGTTCTAGAGTTATGTCATTTGCCAGTATGTGAAGCCATGAAAAAAGCAAAGTTGTAGTTATAATAACCACATTACAGATATTTAGAGCCTACACTAGTTACCCTAAAATGCTGGCAAATTATTGTTAAGACTAGGGCAGTGTTCTTTGCAAAAGTATTGCTTCCATTTTAACATTTTTAAATGATTGGTCTTCCATAACAGGGCTAGTTTTTACTTATTTGATTTTGGCTGCAGATTTTTTTATAAAGTTACTTTCTCTTTCGAAGCCGGTTCCGACAACAAAAATAGCCGCATAAAAAAGGGCAACCAAAATAGAAAACGTAAAATTTCGCCCAGTTAGAAATCGACCTATATGCTGTCTTATGCAAAAACAAATCATTTAAAAATATTAAAATAGCGCTCCCCTAGGTTTAAGATTAGCGTGTCAGTTTCTTCGGGTGACTGATGTAGGCTCTTAAGTATTGTGAAGAAAAACAGCAATTTTCCAATTATTCAGAAAAAAAATTAATAATAAAGAATAAAACAATTAAAATTAATATTTAAAATATGGAGGTACAGTGGAGAAATATAGTAATATAAGTACTAGTCTGAATAGGAATAAATTAACGAAAATCTTGCAAAAAAGAGTGGCATAAATGTCGCGGGGCAACGGAAGGACCTTTTCATTACACATCTAAAATAATAATTATTTACATAAATAAAATGCAAATAAATTTTAAAAGCAATTTTACCCTTAAATTTATAAAAATGAACTTAAGGCAAAATCACAATTAGAAGTTTTTTTTTTCACTTAAGTAATTGCTAAAACATAGATGCACACTAATAACTAAATAAAAACATGTAAAACAAAATTTCTAGTTCAGAAGGTGTTTAACCTGGATTAAATTAAACCACATTTTATGGAAGAAAGTTGGAGGTCGAGAGTTTTGTGCTTGTCTCCACTAGACACACACACTGAAATACTAAACTCATAGAACTATTAATAAAGAGCAAGTGACATATCCTCAAATAGTGAGGCTTCAACTGTAACCGGGTTCAGAGGGGGTCATCACTTCCAGGGAAAATTTCCGGCAGCGACTTTGCATAGAAAAATTCTTCTTATTTAAACGCCTTTATTAATGCAGAATTATAATCATAATTATATCCCAAAACAGATATTTAACTTTACTGGTAGAAGTTTACTTCGGTGGTAGTCAGGCCTTGCGTTTCCACCATTTCCGCCAGATCATGACAGCCGAAACAAGATCCTGTCAGTAAAAGAGATTATAACAGCTGGGCACCAATTCTACCAGTAAAAACAAAAAGGAATTTTTACCGTATTTGTGAGATGGATTTTGCACGACTAACCCTCTAAAATAAAGAGAAATTTAAAATTTATTGGTGGATGTTTGCTTCGTCGGAAATTAGAAACTATTGATCCGATGTAAAAAACTTGCGACATCGTGTGACAACATCTTCACTTGAAAGTGGTAGCCTCTACTCAACATGTCTCCTTCTTTTTATTCCAAACTCCAATACTAAACTACGCACTGACTCAAAAATGGCGGGTACCAAAGCGGATAGCATTCAGCTTTTGTCTAGTTAATCGAATTTGTGTGCTGCTACTTCCGAACTGTAAATTTAACTTAAAACATTTAGACCATATATTATAATCTAGCTTCATGTGTTATTACAGTCGAGCCTCTATTTAACGAACCTCTATTTTGCGAACTTTTCCTTGGGACCAAGAACATTTCGCGAATTTCTTCGTAAAATAACCTCCAAATAGCGAAGTGCATTCTCTATTTGACGAACTTTTTCTTTGAATCAAAATTTTTTTTTTTCGTATTTGTCAAAATATTACTGGACATTTCCAACTTATTCTTTCTTTTAACACATTTTATGATGATCAATGACAATGAACAGGTCTTACCAGCACCTAACTCACAGATAGCAGTAAAATCGCTGTGATTATTTGCTTTTCATCCAAGAAGTATCTGCCTCGTGTCCTTTAACTAGAGTTTGTCATTTTCTAGATCTTTGAGTCGTGCTGGTAATTTCGGTTCTTTTAGCTCGAAAATATCAAAGAGAAAGTGCTTGGTAAAAAAGGAAAAAAATCTTGATGTGGTGGATAAAAGCGTGAAGAAAAAGAATATTGCTTTAAAATTTGGTATTCTTCCAAACAGATTATCGACCATAATAATAAATCGTGATTGTAATGTAAAATTATTTTTTTAACTGAAAATACAATGTATTTTCAGACAATGTTTTGTTTCATTCTTATTTCCCTTGCAAGTTTCTTTTTGAAGGGTAAAACAAATCGATATAATTTATACAATAAGTGTGATTAATTACTTTTTTAAAATTATATTTAGTGTTTATGGGTTTAAAATATATTTTATGTAGTTTAAAGTATTTTAAAAGGTGACTCTCTATTTAACGAATTTTCCATATAACGAATTTTTTTCAGGATTAAGCGACTACGTTAAATAGAGGTCCGAATGTATATAATAAATTGAATAATTTCATATAATAAAGAATGCTAAAGCAAACATAAATTAGCATTAAAAACCAAGATATTAATCTTCAAAAACTGTCACGGATGTCTGACAAATACAAAATGGATCTCATTTACGAAATCTGTGTTCATGTTCATAATTAACTTTTGACAAAATTTCTGACGTAAAGAATAAAACAAAATGATTTCCGCAGCTGTTCGTAAAAAAATATTATTTCTCAAGTTAATAATGTGCTTTGTAAATTAAATATAGTTACATTATTTGCTGGAAGAATCAAGACGCTGTGAAATTTCCTTTGTAGTTACACTGGAAATTGAAAATTAAGCAGAAACAAATCAAATCGAGAAGTAAATTACGTGTTTTGAGACGAGAACATGAATATCATAGAAACTCGACAGAGTTTCTCGCCAAGCGAAAGAAACAACAGTTCAATGAGACGTAAATGAAAGGAATTTCCGCCAATTGATGACAAACGATTTTGTAAAATTTTTTTAGTACTCTGTCTAGTTTATATTTTCTGGACTGACCAAAACGGGATTTTGACACATCTATAGCTCGAGAACTATTTATGATAGAAACAAAATTCTTGTTCCTATGGAATGGGGCGTGCCACGTGACTCAGAAAACGAAAGTAATGTGGAATCAGGCGAATGGGTTTTTAGTAAATGCGATTTTAAAAGTGCTGTTTTTTGCACTTTTTAAATTCTTGTTCCGACCAAATCTGTTGACAGGGCTACAGCAATGTGTAATTATCGGATTTTTACGCGCTTTACGGCATTTGAACTGTTTTTATGAGTAGTTCAAACCTTTGAAAGTTTCATGTAAAAATATTAATTACTTTTTGATTTATACCAGTTTAAAGTAATTTACTCCTATATTTCAGCGTGGCGTACGTAATAATATCTCTACTTATATTTCCATGTGAGCTCAGCATGGCGTACGTAATATGTAAGGTCATTGTACCTAAATGAGACGCGATTCCTCATAGTTTTGTCGCATTTAGGGTATACAGTGAAACTTCTCTGTGCAACCATCTCCATTAAGCGACCACCTCCCTGAACGACCATTTTTTCATGGAACGAAATTTATTCCCATAGGCTCAATACTAATTTTACATCCATTCAGAGACCATCCCAGTAGAACTCCCTCCATGTGCGACCCATTTCTTTGAAGGAAATAAAACAAATTCCGTTTTTTCCTGGTCGCTTGAAGAAGGTTTTATTAGAAAAATAATTCCGGAGAGCGCATTATTCATCAAACTTCTAAACTAGGTTTAGATTTTTTTTTATCCCAATAACTTTTAAGTGTTTGAACACCTTTATGACGTTTTAGGCAATGAATTTAACTCTGATGATAAATTAAGAATGACGGTTAATAAACTACCCTACCCTATTCTGCCAGGAAACGAGGAAACTCTCAAAGAAATAGATAAATTAATGAAATCGTCATTATTTGTTCCCGTCAAAAAAAAAAAATTGTAATTTAATAGATTACAACAACCATTTGGATTTTTTTTTGGACTTAATATTTACTTAGTTTTAATTTGGGGACATTTCGACAAGAGAAGCCGAGAAAGATAAGAGGTTAAAAATCGAAATCAGTTCCATCGAATCATCCACAGACCGCGACAAATCACCTTCGTAACAAAATTTAACCGAAAAATCTAAATTTCGTCCACCAAATTCCGTCGCATCCTCTTCAACAACAGATCGCAAAGATCAAACTTCAGACGACCAAAACCTTCATCGATAAACTCTCCAAGTCCCGTTTCGAGAAGAAAAACAGTTTACAAATCGAAAGCTGTTCCACCGAATCATCCACAGATTGCGACAAATTACCTACGTTGAGCTCAATTTTTCCCTGTTAGAATCGACCGATTGTAAAACGCCGTGGCTAGTGATTGGAGCCCCTCAAGACATGGCCTTTTAATATCAATCGATTAAACATTAGATTGTTTCCTTTTTCGCGTTCGTCTTTTATTCTGTAATCGATTTTCATGGGCTACATAATCAGTTATAGACCTCGATTTTCATTGGCTACATAACCATTTGAAGATCTCGATTTTCATGGGCTACATAATCAGTTGAAGACCTCAATTTTTACTTTGCAAGACGATTTTCATTTCGGCGTCGCTCTTTGGGTTTGGATTTTTCCTTATCTGATAATTTGCGCATACCCATTTTGTAACTTTTTCAATTTTTAACGATTTTATGTCTTTCGATTACCTATTCAAACAATTTTTAACGATTTTATGCCTTTCGATTACCTATTCAAATAAAAATTCTTTTAAAAGTAAAGAACATCGTTGAATTTCATTAAAAAAATAAATAAATAAATAAAATGCGAGCATCATTTGGCCCCATCCTCGACCAAAAACAACAACCATTTCCAAATGGTTGAAAAAAAAAACAAAAAAAAAAAAAACATTTATTTACTGAACTTTGAAAGGACTTGGTAATAAAATTTATAAAAGATAAAACGGTAAAATCAAAGCAAATGCTTTAAACTCTGCAGTAGTTAATTTATCTAATTAACATTTGTTCTTATGCTTAAATTTTCATATTTTTCCCTAATGTGAAAAATACATTTTAGTAACATTAGTTGTTACCTTTTTTCAACAGTTAAAATCTAGATTTAAAAATGACCTCCATTAAGTGAACGTGGTCTCTTTAGGGAGGTTTTACTGTATTTGGCATTTTATTATATACATATACATTTTATTAAGCAGCAAATTACTGAATACTGTAGCTATAGTTCAAAACTAACTTGTTTTGTATAAATTTAATAATTATCAGTAGTCACCACAATATACGATTGGCGGTCGCAGTTAGGTAATTTTTGTCGCATTTACGGCAGTTAAAATCTGAATGAGATGTCCATACTCCTAAATATAATAATGCATTTTACACATGAGAATTCATCTGAAAAAGTTCATTTAACCCTTAACTGCTGTTGCAGAAAATTGCCACATAACAATTCAGAAAGGTTTGCGAAACTATTCGATTGAAAGATGAATAAAAGTCGCAATTAATCATAAAATACTGTTTTTGCACTAAACTGTTTGTAGAGTAATATTTCTAATAAAATCTTGCTTTTTCAAACATTTCGAACAATTGTACTTGGACTCCAAATGAAGCAAAATTTTACTGTAGTGATAGTTAAACTGGAAATTAAAAGTTAAACTGTGAAAATTAAAAAAAGAGCACTAACAGCAGTTGAGGGTTAATTGCAATTATTTTTTGGAATTACTTAACCATTAACTGCTGTGACAGGAATTGTCGCATAACTACTGCGTGTGTTCTCCGAGACCGTTTGATTAAAAGATGAATGAAAAGCTCTGTTAACTCACAAGTACTGTTTCTGTACTAAGCTAGTACAGGACTATTATAATTAAACTAAAAATATTCAGAATGTCTAGCAATAGTTCTAGAGCTCAGAATGAAAAAAAAATTCACCAGTATTCATACCTTAACTGGAAATTACAAGTTTAATTGTAAAAATTGAAAAATGTAGTGGTCTGCGAGATCGCTAACAACAGTAAAGGGTTAATAAAGAGTTGAAATACATAAAATTGAAATATAAATAGCTTATTATTGAACTACTAAATAAATTTTATTTAATAGTAATTTAGGTCCAATCCAGGTTTCTACTTTATGAAACATGTTTCTATTATCCACTTTATTAAAGATACTTCTAGATTTTAGCACACATCCTTTTAAAATTCCAATACTATGGGTATTTTTGCACACAAAATTTAGATCACAATTAAATGAAATTTTATTTTGAACGAAATCGGAATGATTTTTGACGAAGGTACTGCGCACAATAATCATCGCGGAATGTCTTGCTGATATCTGAGGAGAAACTAGATTATAGAAACGTGCCAGTGGACCTCGATTATGGAAATATTCTAGGTAAATACCGACTACAGAGGGACCACAGAACGTGCTTAGAAAGATAATGTAAACACTTTAGTGAATCACACATTACTTATAGTCATGAAAAAAATTCGACAGAACTTCAGGAATACTGTCTAGTGTGTATCATATTGAAATAAGCGGGTAAATGTTCTCTTCTGTATTACTTTTATATTAAAACGTACATATACTCAAATATTTTTTTCAAAATTCCAAACTTTGCAATTTATTCAATTTAAACCATTTTACAAAGGTAATACAGTCAGTCTGTTTTTTATTACACAATATTTTTCTTTTTTTTTTAAAAAAAAAATCCTTTTATATCAAATAAATTTTTGGTAGTTTTATTGAAATTTTTCGTTTTACTTTTCATTTAAAAAGATTAATAAGGGGATTTATTAAACTAATCGACTCTTATATTCGACTTGGTAATTAAAGAATGCTATCAATATGCCCAATAGCTTTTAGTTAATTTTTAATCAGATTATAGAGCTACTTAAAAATTTAGAAATATGACAGAAATTAGGGAAAGTCATTTCATAATGATGGAATATCGAATTCTGAACTTTTATTTAAATGAATGTAATTTATCGGATGAACTATCCGAAATACATGAGAAAATAGATGGAAAGCATGCGACTTAGTATGTCTTGTTAGTCACGTAAAAAAAAAATGAATTTAGAAAGTACATGCATTGAAAATTCAGAAAATTCAACATATGTTAGAGCTTATGAAAATATTTAAAAATAAAAAAATAAAAGCTTAATCAGTTAATCTGAGTTTCTGTCGCGCATTTCGGAGGGACGTTGGATTTCCTGAAAAAAAAAAAAACTAATTTTATTTAAAAATTACTTAAGTACCCGGTGATAAAACAAATGATCATTATTTAGTCTGTTTTTAAGTCTTTACATATTTTGTGTAAAATTACGTCAATTTTGAGAATGCAAAGGCAGTTTTTGAAAAGTTATTAAGATAAAATCCTTGCTGAGTTAATTAATGACTCACCATATAGCTTATTGAATAATATAACAGATATAATATAATAATATAACAGAAATAAATATTCCCGGTTAGTTCGACAGATTTTATCATTTCTAAAATATAAATGATTTCTTCTGAGATTTGAAAGATCGATAAAATGGTTTTGAATTATTTTTTAAAAAGTCCAACATTATGTCTTACTAGATATATTACACTTTTGAAAAGTTTATAGCATCACTATTAAATTATTTTTTTACTTCTATCGTCTTTCGTTTATCTTTTATTTTCTGAATTAAAATGGAATATAAATGCAAATGAAATACCTTACAAAAAGAAGTGATATCTAATCAAAAACAACTCGTTGTAAATGATCCCGCTAAGCCACAAACCTAAAACGTCAGTCATAAAAAGAAGTGATATCACATAAAAAGAAGCGATATAGAAGTGCATCCTACGAGTGCCGTGAAAAAATCTATCCCTACTCATAATGTTTCCAAAGGACTCGGAGTGAGGTACAGTACGTGAAAACTGCTTGGCGACCTGCAGGCGTATATTTAATATATGCAGTACCTACATCAATTTCGAAAAATTGTGAAAGTCGAAAAAATTAATTTTAAATTCTCATTATATAAGTCTTATAAATATTTGTAGGAGGAAGATCTGTAATAAATCAGAAAGATTTGTAAGGCAAGCAGAAAATAGTATGTAATTGTGGTATTCATCGATTTTTACAATTATACTTTTCAATATTTTAAACATAATGTTTAATTACATAAATACGTTTAATAATACACTGTTTCAAAATTAAAGGAAAAAATTGTAAAATGAATACTGTTTATGACAGAATTAATTCTTAAACGTAAAATGTCATGTTTCCGACATAATGAATAGTATAAAATACTATTGTAACAAAGCCTTACTAGGACAGATTTTTCCCCTGTCATGTGCAATTCCGTTAACGCAAGCTTTACTGCAATATATCTTAGTTTAGTTAACGTCTATTATTAGGTGCATTGTTAGTAATATTCATATGATCATTATCTTTTATTATTATTTCACAAACTCAAAATGTTTATTACATGTTTACTTAGAAAATCCTCCGCGTAAAAAAAAAATTTTCTTTCTTGTTCAAATGATGGTAAATAAAGTCAACAAATCGATCCCATGATGTTAAATAAGAATGGACATGTAAACACCAAAAGCTTCAACTTTTCACAGTTTAATGGGATCAATAATTCAAGAAGAAAATTGCTAAACAAATAGTCATATGTAAGTGCAGGTCGCCAAGCAGTTTTCACATACTGTACCTCACTCCGAGTCCTTTGGAAACATTATGAGTAGTGATAGATTTTTACACGGCACTCGTAGTATGCACTTCTATATCGCTTCTTTTTATGTGATATCACTTCTTTTTATGACTGACGTTTTAGATTTGTGGCTTGGCGGGATCATTTACAACGAGTTGTTTTTGATTAGATAAAATTATTAAAATGTCTCTATTTTAATGTCTGTTTCATCATAGTAAAAAAAAATCATAATTTTTCTTTCATAACAAAATATTTTTCTTTTAATATGGAAAATACTTATAATGGAGATCATTTATAATATAGCTAGCAGGAGCAGGAGAATGTTATAAATGGTAATTCCCACAAGTTTTTATAAATTTATTTAATTTTCTAGTGTGAACAATTCATGCATTCATTCTAAAAATGTTCTAAAGAATATAAAAGGATATTTATAAACAAGGTACTTTTTTTTTAAATGTTATAATTCAATAGTATATCTGCAGGATTCGCATTATATAGGGGGAATTTTATTATTCCTGCTACATTTTTTAAATAATATGTTCATCGTTGCTTTCTGTATATTATGTTAAATAAAATTATCATGAAGATTACTGATTAAGGGTTCTGGTAGGAACACTAAAATTTCCCCTATATAATGCGACTCCTGTATCTGCCAACCCTATAGTTAACTTCCGTAAAATCTGGATTATAGAATGGAATTATACAAAATTTATTTGCTCAAAAATAAATTTCAGGATCTCTCTATACGCAGTCACTCCTTATGTGTTCATTCTTTATAAATATGCGTGGGTGAAGGCCTTTTTAGAAGGATGAAAATATTAAATTCCGACTGAGATCTA
This sequence comes from Maratus speciosus, assembly GCA_963932465.1. Lineage (NCBI taxonomy): Eukaryota > Metazoa > Arthropoda > Arachnida > Araneae > Salticidae > Maratus > Maratus speciosus. The sequence goes on along the minus strand of CAWVRF010000183.1, from coordinate 32,466 downwards.
AAATTACAGATTAACATCTGCAAAACGCCTTGCGCGTCGCAGTGACATCAGTCAAAAGAAATTTAGATACACTTTGTTCTATCAAACAATGTCGAGTGCAACTTTAATGAGTTCTTTCACCCTCATTTTGTATTTGTCGTGTCCCATGAGGTAAGTAAAAATATTAAATTCAAATATTGGGTTGTACGGAAAGTTCGCGCCTATTCGTGGCCACTGATAACTATTTGTATATTCTATTAGTACCACTATTTAAATAAATACGTTTTACAGCGTGTTTCTTCCGCAGATGTTGTTAAAGTATATGTGAAAGATTTTTATTTTCAAAAAGTGGTGCAAGAAGAAATTAAAAATATCACGTTAGCTAGAAGCGTTACAAAAGCAAGAAAAAAACTTTTGAGAGAAACTTTGACTGCCAGAAACAAACTTCTTGCATTCATAAAAAGACAGTCTGACCCTCCCTCCCTACTCTTCGGACATTGTTCCGCCAGACTACTTTTTGTTTATTTTTAGCAAAAAAATTTTTCTCCAAAAAAAAAAAATTTGACTCTTTGAATGTAGAAAAGAGCATTTCGTTATGTATTTGCCATCAAATTTCAAATGTCTTGGAAAGAAGTCATTGTGAGACTGGATATGGACTAGACATATGGATTAAGGTTGTGGCACAGAATGGCACCTATAATTAAAATTCTTGAGGAAGTACATTCTAAATTCACATGCTATTTATTGTTCAAGAGTAATCATATACGTTCTTATGATATTTCTTCTTCCTATCTACGCAGTATTTTTAACATTCCAACTTTGAAATCTAGACGGGACCTTTTTGTGTTTTATTTTATTTTATTTTTATTTATTTTATTTATTTATTTATTTATTTATTTTTGCAACCGGAATTCGGAATTCTTAAATAAAAATTCAGGCAGATGCGGAATCCCACAGTGTTGCCACACCTGGCTGTTTTTTTTATTGGGGAATTCCAATTTCTCACCAGTAAGTTTAAATAGTTATTATTGTTTTATAAGATGATAGATATTACACAAATAAAATGAAAGAAAATTGCCACTCAAAATTTTCCGATGTGAATTTCAACAGCAGTGTGAAGGCGGTCGATTAGTGATGACGTCACAACTCGTGTCCTCGGGCCTTGAGTATTTCGATGGCAGCGGTTTAACACGTTCATGCCGGCGTGAATTCCCGGTGGGTCACGCTCGACTGTCCCATCAGGCGGCGTGCATTACCGGTGGGACACTCTTGACTGTCGCATCATGCGACGTGCATCACCGGTGGGTCACACACGACTTTTCCATAGAAGGCATGTACACACACTCGAGTGTGCTATAGACGACGTGCATTACATGTGGGTCACACCTGAATATTCGACAATTCAGTAGTAAAAACAATTAATTATTATAAACTTAATACATTCACGACGGAAAACGAGAATTCTCGTTTTTATTCAAAAAATATCATTGACTAAGGGCGTGGCTTCTACCTTACAGAAATGCATTAATATCATGTTGTCCATATTTCTTTAGATTGTAATACATTTTATATTAAATTCGCACATATGTAGTCAATAAAATCGTGTCTCTAAGTATTTTGCTTACTCCTTACGAACTTTCAGACAATTACAATCAACTCTGCTTGTTATTTTCGAGTTCAATTCAATAAATATGAGAGGGGCGGATGAATACATACAGTGTCTGAATAAGCGACAGTACCACGCCACCAGATGAAGCGAAATATGAATTCGAGCACCGTCTCACAGCGAAAAACATGAATATCGGCGCCCTTGTGAACGTGTTAAAAAGAGATACATGTAGAATATTAAAGAAAAATGACAAACACCGGTGTTCAGCAGTTTATGAAAAGGTATCCTAAAGTTCAAAAACAACATCTTAAGAAAACTGTGTTTAACACTAAAACGCCCGGTAATTTTACTCAAGATTCATAAAAATTTTTACACCAGATTTTTATTTAAAACTATTTGACTGATTAATTTAACTAAATCAGCTTTATTTAAATTTAATTTATTTTATGAAAGAATTTCGGGTTCCAGTTGACATTCATTCATATGGTGGGATTCGGATCGACTCCTTCCGGGCGTTCTAGTGTTAAAGTAAATGAAAGAAACTCGTGTAAACACAACATCGCAAAACAAGCCCCTTCTGTTGTATCATTACTTCTTTTTCTTTGTTGAAAAGCATTCTATTAGATTTGCTAATTCTTTTGGTGAGTAATATGGATTCATTATACATAGACGTCCAGTTTCTGCTCCTTTCCCAATGGGTCGTATGACGTATATTATCAGCAATTTAAATGGGTACTGTCAACGCTTTTGAGCAGTAGTAACCAAAGGGAATTGCTTAACCCTTTCGAGGGCGTTGACTTTAAGAAAGGACATCTAGTTTTAATTCCAAAATTGTTAATCGACACCAAGAATATTTAATTAAAATTTTTCTTTTATAATGTACGTGAAAATAAGTAAGTTCGTATTTTCTAATAAATTCGTTTATAAATTCTGGCGTCAGTCCATTATTTCATCAGTTTATAAACAGAATTACTCCACGCCGGAAAGGGTTAAAGATTCAAAATTTCTCGCTGCCGTAAAATCTAAAGTAATATACCGTTAAAAATGGGAGAATTGAGCGATTCAAAACGTCAAAAAGATTCCAAAATTGATATTTCTAGGTTTTTCCTTCCACCTACCGTTAAACATCTCTTACTTAGTCATGAATTAAAAAAAAAACAATTCAGCTTTCTTCTCGATAATTAGCACATGAACAAAAACTGCTCTGAAAAATATCGGCTGACTGAATAAAAAATGCACGACGAATATTTCACTTTTAACATTTTCTGCTACCGGTGTACGAATAAGTTGCTGGACACTCAGTACTTGTATCTGTTAAAAAAGAAACTAATGATATCTGGGAGATTATATACAACTTAGGATAATTTGTGATTAGGTCAGCAGTGAAAACAACATAAGGAAACAAATTTTGTTCCTTATAATTTTGCAACAAATCACTGAAACATTAGGTAAAAATGTCATTCTCTGTATATTTTTTTTCATCAAAAGCTCTGTAATAATAAAGGTATTTGAAATATGAAAAGAATTTACTGCAGAAAAATTTCATTGCCAGACATTGGGTGCGTGCCAACTCTTCTTAGGATTCGATCGTAGTTTTCCTGTATTATCGATGAATCGCAGTTAATTTTCATTTGCTCCGGGCTTTAACGAAGAAATGTGTTCAAAGTCTAAACCTTTATCTACTGCATTATGATCAATTGCAATTTTTTTCATGCAATATTTTTTTTTCAGTGACTACGATGAAAATTAAAGGCTAAACATAAAAAAAAAATACTCACCCGTGAGAAATTTAATTATTTAGAGATAATTAATTAAAGTGTTACTTTAAAGTACCGTCAGTACACTATGACTAAAATAGCGTAACAGAAAACCCACAAGGTATTCCAAATGGCACCAGAAAATATTTTCGATTTAATGAGTATCTGAAATATAGGCCTTTTTTTTCTTAATTACAAATAAATCTTTTGGCAAATTCCGGTTCCAATCATTTATTTTAACACTTTAGAATTGAAAAGCTTTGCCCCGGGAAGGGTTTTAAAAAACTATTTTTTTAGGTTTCGGTTTTATTAGCAGTCCTTTAGTTATGCGACGTCTATATTCCAGGTCTATATTCCAGTGTTCTCTCGCATCTCCACATATGCAATATATGAATTTGCATATGCCATTTATAGCATAGCAAAAACGAGCCGGTGCCACAACTTTTTCAATTTCTTATAAAAGCTAACAATGAAACAGAAAAGAAATACCAGGGAAATCATTACTACACTACATTTTAGTAATTACATTTTAAAGCACATGGAATCGATGGATAACTTCACAGGCGAAAAGAAAACAAGAGGTTTTTCTCCAACACCCAGTGTACTGACGGTACTTATAAGTATCGCAGACTAATTACACTGTTAAATCAAATACATACACCTTTCACCTAAAATAGCTAGTCAAACTGTATTCTAAGATCATAATGAACACATAAAAAAAATCCAACACTTATCTTATATCCTTTACTGTGTTTACCGCAATAAAAATACAAGCATGACAATCTGTACAAAATGTCGACACAAAATCCATCATATGTGTCATAGATAGTCTCCTTCCTCGCTAAAATAACAAACCTAGAACTACTGATACCATGTATCCCTATAAAGTGGAGTTAAAAGAGTGTTTTTGCAAAGTAACATTAGAATATTAGTAATATTCACTATGGGATGAAAGGTTAAAGTGAGTGGTACTCATAAGTACCTTCAGTAGATAAAGGGTTAAAGCATAAAATAAAGTTGAAAGCTCATGGGCAAAAATTGAAAACATTTTATGCAAATAAGAAATCTCACACCACAAAAATTCAATCGGAATTATAATGAATATTTTGCAATTATTTTTTAAATTAGTCGAAATCTTTTTGTAAAATAATCGTGCAATAAAGTTGTGTGTAAGATAACTTTAACCCTAGATCTACCGGGAATTTTATTCAAGTTTTAATAAAACGTTCTACACCAGAATTTTTATTTAAAACTATTTAACTTATTTATTTACCTTATTTTTGTCTGGTTTATATACTTAGTTTATTTTAAAGAAATTTCTGGTTTGAATGAATATTTTGTATGTACCTGTCGGGTCCAATGGACCCGTCTGGTAGACGGAGGGTTAAAGCCTGTCTCACTGCCAAGTCTGTTGAGTAAGAGTTATCAAGTTCCTTCTTGAAAGTCGTTGCTACCGTAAATTCAGAAAGGTAAATTTCGCTAATACAGCGAAATTTCTAAAAATAAATAAGGCAATTTTTTAAATTCTAAAATAATGATGACAAAGTAATTAATAAATTAAAGCCATGAATATTAAAGCTACGCGTATACTGGTAGCTTGGCAGCGAACGTGTTAATAGGATTTTTATAACTTTGCATTTGAAATATTTTTGCGGTAATTCTGCTTAGTTGAAACTAAAATTGTCACTATGTGATATTTAATATTCAATAAATAAACCATATAACGAGCTCAAATGATAAAAATGATAAGTAACACAATCATTATTTTTAGAAAATGAGAAGTTCCAAATATGTATTTGCTTTTATTGTGAAATGTTTCCTTTATCAGTTAAAATCTCAGTGAGTATTACGTTTTTTTTTTCAAATACTAATGTAACAAATGGTATAGGACCAACGATGTAATTAACTGTGGTATCGTTAAGATTGATTAAGGATGATGTAATTAACTCTTTTTTTATCATATACCAGATTTATCTTCTGAGCGTTGCATAAGTTCAACCTTTTCAAGTACAATTATATATTTTATATCAATGTACCACTTAATTGTTATTCACAAGTGCCAAGTGGCAATGTTTATAAATGTTTGATTTTGTAAATTTTGCACAAATGCAAAAAATAAAATAACATCCAACCAAATACTTTTGAAAATCATCGGGCCATTCATTCATTTCAGCATTTTAGTGCAAGAATTACTTTGTCAATAATTATTAATTTTGTTAAAATATTAGCGCTATAATTATTTCTCTTTGTTTGCTTGTTAGAATAATTAGAAAATTTAGTACTGCGAAGACTTTTTTATGCAAATTCTAATTTAGTCAATTTCAATTAAAGAAAATTACATTGTGAATTAAAAATAAGGTTAAACATATGAATTTATTCATCAAATTAGGAATTTATGAATACTGTAAGAAAATATGATTTGCTTTTGTTTTTGATATAATGAAGCCAAATTAAAAAAAAAATATGATTTTAATTATTTCATATAGTTTATTTTAAAATATTGCAACAAGATTTATCAATGTATATTTATCACTGTCAGTAGTTCATTAAATGAACTCTAATTTATGAAATTGTCGATGGAAAATACACTTATGTGTTTTTGAATGCAATATAATATCGATAAATTAGATGTATATTTAGTTGGGCATTTTTAATACTTCATGATAAAATCCATATTTCAAGAAAGCGCAAGCTTAAAATGAAATTTTAGATATAACTTTTCTCTCCTATATCACTTTTGATTTTCTTATCGAAAATCAATAGTTTTGGCAAACAGTACATTAAAAATATATTTTATTAATATTTCAAAGAGTGACTTTTTTCAAATTGTCCTTTATTACAAAACCCTTTATCTACTTATCGATGTGACGTATAGTTAAAAACATAAATTCTTATATTTTGAGAAAAGGGTTAAAAATTAAAAGACATATAATAATTTCAACTAAGTATTACGTTATTTAAATAATTTCATTAGAGTTAAGAAATTCTCTCCAGCATTGGTTCTCCAATTTTATTGTTATGTAACGTGGATTCATGTTTTTGTCTTGTTGTCAGCGTTGCCAGTGTGCCTTTTTTTAATTCAGATTTCTTCATTCGCCCCACTTTTATGAAACGGTAAAATTCACCTTGTTTTTGCCTCAATTAATATGTCATTAAATAAGACACATTTTACCGTTTCAAAAAAGTGGCGCCAATCAAGAATATCATATTAAAAAAAGTAGCCCATCTGTCAACACTGCTTGTTGTGTCAATTCCTGATTAGCTGCTTGCCCTCGTCTATGGCAATTTCTTTTATTTATTTTCAGCTTTGACTATAGTTTGCGATTGATTAAAAAAATGGATGTTTTTTGAAATGCATCGTTCATTTCTCATTTTTATGGTATATTTAACAAGTATTTGTTTCTAATTGTGTTTTACTGCAGTTTACAAAGCATTACATTAGGTAAATACACTAAAACCTCCATAACGGTCGTTCTTAATAGCGGACACACCTATTTATCGAACACTTTTTAAACGCCCAACATTTGTATACTTGGATGTTTTTAACCTCAGAAAATCGCACTTCACGGAGTAGTGGACAAAATCAACGATCCCGAAAGGTCCACTAGTCAGAGGTCAGTATTCGAGTCAAATAATGGCTAAATATTTCAACCGAAAATTGATATTTTTGATAAAATTATCTGTGAAAAATAACTATTATTACAGACAATATGTTACAAATATATAAAACGTTAAAAACATCAAAAAACATTTAACAGGGAAGTTTCATATTACATAGAATCCCTCATCAGCAAGTGTTAAAGTAAACGTCATAAAAAAATATCGAAAGCAACTTACAGAAAATATTGCATCGAACAGTCAAAATGAATGTTATATTAGCACTGATTATTGTGTTGGAATCGATCCAGCTCGTTAATAGTTAAATCGGTAATTTTGGTGACCTTGCTTCTAGGGATATTCAACTTCTACAGTTGCTACAATTCGATCTGATTAAAATGATTATGAAAATTTGGGAAATGGTGAATATTCAGTGTTGAATTCAGACACTTTTATACGGGAGGGTTTTATGTGGCTCCGGAGGAGGGGACATTATAGAGTTCTGGAGAGAGGATTGCACTTTTTGACCACTGAAAGCACAAAATCTGAAAACTTCCAGGGGGACATCTCACTGCTCTGGGGGGGGGGGGTTGTCCACCCCGGGCCATCCTTGAATTCAATTCTGTCAGTTTTTTACCCCTTCGGGAACATGGGTGTATATAAGCATATTAAAAAAGTGGATATAGCACTTGTTCTTGATAACGTAAAAATTAGAAAAGTGATATTTACTTAACTTAACCCCTTGGGGACGAGCGGCACGTATACGTGCCGCATGAAGCGCTCAGAATCCTTGTTTTTCCTCACCAGTAAAATTTGCCTTATTTAATCAGCGCATTTTCTCGATTCAAGAACACACAAATTTCTCTTTTTAAAAAACGGTGACCAAAGATTAAAAATTTCGTAAAAGGCTCCCGTCCCGAAGGGATTAAGAAATGCCCTTTCGTGATTTTTAATGTAAAAATAAAAGTTTTTACAAAAGGATTCGAATTAAATAAAATTCATGCAAGATATGCTGATCACTAAGAACTGCTCAAGGCATAGCCCAGAATCTTGAAATTAAAATTTTTATTTTGGAATGCATGCTTGTGCTCCTTGAGTCTTATTTCGATTGTTCGCTTTGTCTCCCTTACATAAAATGCGTTGCAAAGTTGGTATGGGATACAATATAGAATATTTTTAACCCTAGAACTACAGGAAATTTTATTCAAGTTTTATAAAAATGCTCTACACCAGAATTTTTATTTGGAACTTTTTAACTTATCCTTGACAGGTTTATCTATTTTAATTATTTTACGGAAATTTCTGATTTGATTAAATATCTTGAATGTACCGGGTCTTGAATGATGGGCCCGTCTGGCAAGCGGAGGTGTTAATAAATGGAGTTACGGATAAAGAGGAGGAGACATATAATGTAGAATCTAGCATAGTGATGGAAGAAATGAATGATTTTACTATCGAATTAATCTTTCAGGCATGCGCAAAAAGCATAGTTTACAATCTTTATATGTATTATTAATCAATTGCCACCAAGACTTTTGTAGACAGAAAAGAACTAACAGCATAATTCCCGGACATTGGAACTTTTTTAATTTTCTTCAGAAATTTTGTAGATGAAAAGAATTTTTATATTTTTGTGGTGCTCTTAAATTGATTCTGAGTAACTTCTTTTTTGATACAAAATTTGTTGTAGAAATTGAATAATAATTAAAAAAAAAGGTTCTCAACTTTGCTTTTGTGCATTCCCGAATGCTTCATTACAATAGTAAAATCATTCATTCTACCCATCATTGATCTGCCAGTTGCGAGTGAAACAACTGAGGAAGTTGTCTATAGATGGCGGCTGATTTTTTTCATCGAATCAACAGTTTCTGATTACCGCTGAAGCAAACTTCCACCAGTAAATTTTGAATGGAAAAATTCGCCTTACTTTAGCGGCTCAGTCATGGAAAGTTTTCTTACAAATATGCTAACGATTTCTATCCGTTATACTGGTGGAAGCTGTCCGGGAATAATAATCTCTTTTACTGAATTTCCATAGGAAGTGTTTTAGGTTGTAACAATTTGACGGAAATGTAGAGCCTGACTATTACTGAAGTAAAATTCCAGTAAATATAAATATCTTTTTTTTTTCTATAATTATAACCGAAATTCTACATAAATGAGACGTTTAAATTAGAGAAAATTTCTATTCAAATGTACTGGCGAATTAATGCCTCGGCGGTAATGAGCTAATTCGAAACCGGGTACAGGTTCACCTGTAACTGTTTTGAGGATGTGTCAATGGATATAAGGTAAAATGACGATTTTTATAACTTCGAATCGAAAGGAAGAATAGGGTCCATTTCTTTATGGATTATCAGCTGGAAACAAATGCTAAACTACTGATATTCTTTTAAAAGTAAATTTTGCGTAATCGTTTGCATGCGGTAAGTACAATGAACAATATTCGTGTGACGTCAGAATTGGTAAAATGGCGATTTTTATAGCCTCGAACCGAAAGGAAGAATAGGTTCCATTCCTCTGTATTCATAGTTCAGTGGTTTAATCTGAGAAGTGAACTCAGATGACTCGGAGGTTTATGTCATAACAAGTAGATTTGTTTGGTATTTTTTCAACAGGACCATGGAAATTTTCAAGTTACATCAATATTTCGTTATTGACATTTTCTGTTTACATAGGTTTTAGCCATAATGACCATATCGATTTATATCGTTACAATTGGTTTTAATGATATGATAGTAATCGAACATAAGACTTGCTAATTGCAGTTTTTCTGCATGGTGTAGTATTGTATCCAAAACAATGATCAGAATTAAACTATTCTTCTATTAACTCTTGATGATTGAATGCAAGCATATTCCCGACATGTTAAACATTTTTTAACGCTTTACGACATAGTTGAAAAGTGTCTATGAATTCGGTATGTCAGTCTGTTTGTCCGTCTTTCCGTGCTCCAAGTCGCGTAAATATACCCGGATTGCCATGTAATTGATATACGATAATGTGGTGCGGCATAGCATATTAGGTATTGAAAATGAAGTGTGTACACTTTCATAACTCACTTACAGTGGCACTCAAAAATATTCAGTCACATTATGGTCCGTTGGCAAAATGATTCGCGGTGTATTTTAATAATGTTTCAATACTTTAACTATTATAATAATTTTTTAACCCTAGAACTACCGGAAATTTTACTCAAGTTTTATAAAAACATTCTACACCAGAATTTTTACTTAAAACTATTTAATTTGTTTATTTAACTTATCATTGTCTGATTTATACATTTAGTTTGTTTTGAAGAAATTTTCTGGTTTGAATAGATATTTTGAATATACATGTCGGGTCCATTGGACCCTTCTGGTAGACAGAGGGTTAACTATTCTACATTTAACATAGAATAATTTTTAACTGAACTTCGGGCGATTTTGAACTTAATTTCTAAAGTAAAATTTTGCTGTTTATCTTCCAGTGAAGTTTATGTCAAATATTCTTTTGACAAATAAAGGACATTAGTAAATAATCCTATTTGTTGTTCGGTTACATGATTAGCGAGAATTCAAGATATTTTCGTTAAATAATAAGTTTGGAACATCGAAAAATTTCTAAGGAAAGTGGTGACATCTTCTGTATGAGGCAGATAATGAATATTTTGAATAAAAGTACAATATGGAAACAGTAACTGATTTTTTATGGCATTGGGAACTACAATAGTGTTGCCATTGTAATTGTAACTAAAAAATTAAGAATGCTGTAAATGGAATCAATGATTGTTAAATTAATTTCATACTTTACTTTTGAATACTTTTTTCTAAAAATATAACTGTTTAACCCTCCGAGCGTCTTGCAAAAGGGTAAAATTGTGATGTTGTTTTCTTTGCATTTTATTTTAAATGCTAAGAAAATATGATTCTTTCAACATTATAAAAAAAAAACTCAATTTCAAACATGAATGTAATCCTTGAGAATATTAATCATTCTTCAATGTATTTAAAATTCATTAAATCTATAGAATTATACTATCTTAAATATTGCTTGTATTGCTGTGAAACCAGGAGCTTAGTGAACGGAATAATACGCCCCAAACACTTAGAGGGTTAAATTAATTAGTTTCATTAAAGAAATGAAAGATTTGAAAGAACTTGTAAAAATGTTTAAGAAATGTTTTTTTTTATTCTATTGAAAATTTATTTTAAGGAAAGCGTTGCATTAATAATAAGATGTGGTAATTTGATTTGATGTACCTTATATATATGTTTTTTTATTTCGTCTTTATATATACATAGCTGCCAACGTTAGCGCTTTTTTTAAACCACAACAATTTAATAGTAAATTTTAATTTTTTAATCGCAGGAATCTGCCGATGAAAGAATTGAAATTTTTTTATTAATTGTTAGTCGCATAAGAAAGTGTAAGAGTTGGCAGCTTATGACGTATTAATACACTTCATAATTAAAGAATTATTCAATTTTAAATTACATATGCATTAACGACGGCGTCTTATATACATACAGTAGTGAATCCTGTTATAGCGCTAACTTTTGAAAATTATTGGGGACACAAAAATGTTTTGATAAAAAAAAACAGGGACAGTTTTTTTTTCTGTTGTTAGTGTGTGGAGTATGGAGGGGTGGGGGAGCGAATGGCTAAAGATGATAGTTAAATGTCAAGTTATAATTTTTTTAAGTAAAATATAAATTTAAATTTTATTAAATATTATTCTCATATGTTCTAATTTAACAGTCTTACAATGGGTATAATAAATAACATATATGTTATTTATAATGCACATTATAAGACATTGTAATATACGTATTAATCTTACATATAAATATTATTTTAATATTTATTGTAATTAACATAAATATCGCTATAAATTGAAAAGTTAAGAGGCAAAATGCATCATGCAAAATATGCATTTTCGCCACCTATGTACTTTATTGATATCGAAGCGTCAAAAGAAATGGTCATTCCGGAAGATTATGAAAACTATCGTCCCAAAAGTCGATATCGAAATAGTCTTTGTTTACAAGTCAACAATACTTCTTTTCTCCGTTGCTGTCTGCGTCACCAATGATATCGAAATTGATTTCATTGTCTCTTATTCACTGCAAAATATGCAGGATTTTTTTCATTTTGAGAGAAATTTAGTTGCACATGACCTGAAATGGCTTTTAGTGCTCCTCTATGTCTAACTGCTGTCTTTATTTTTCTTTCAAACGAAATTAGTTTTTAAACGTCAACATAATTAAATCATGTTTTAGAGAATAAAAAAGAAATGCATAAATGAATAAGAAAATAGAACAATGGAAATTGAGCGGATGGATTAACACTAGAACCGTCGGCAAAAACGTATATTTATAACCGCCAAAGCGGTCATTTTGACCAATGTGGATTACCATGCTCAACTACTGTTTACTTGCCATTTTTTACTCTTAGTATCACTTATTACTTCTATTACCATCATTGTCCGTATAATAATATCTATTTCATAATTTTTATTAGATATTTTGATATTTTATTATGTTTTAATTATATTATATTGAGATATATATGTATGTTATTTATATTTTTTATTTTAAGAATATTTTTATAGTAAAAAAAAATATATTTTTTTATGAGAAATCGAAATTGCTGAAAGCAAGAATAAACTTGATGAAAACAAACATTTATATTTCTCCCCTGAGCAATACAATAATCAGGGTAACGAGTCGCGAGTGGTCAGGGAAAAACACAGTAAAAAAAATAGTGAACTGCCAGTATTTTCTTCTAGAAAATATTAGAAATAATATAAAGGGATTTAAGAAAGCTGATTTCCCTTTAACAAAATAGTGGTATTTAACACCTTTTTTGACTATGGTTTTCACAATTGACGCCCGATATATCAAGAAAATTATAAAATACTTGTAGAGGTCATCGTCTAGAACTAGTGTTTGTAGAATACTTCCGTGCCATTTGGTCAAGCATGTCGACGCTAAATTTTGTAGAATAATAGAATTTTACAGTTTCTGGTAAGTGCATAGCTGCCAACTTGTACGGATTTCTCATACCACTAACATTTAATAGAAAATATTGTCTAATTGAATTACCGAAATTCCAGCAATTACAACGTTTAAATAAGTCAAAAATTTCTATAAAAACTTAGTGGTAGGTAAAAACCGTACAAGTTGGCAGCTATGTAAGTGTTTATCACAAGTTTCAAATGTAACTGATGGATGTCGGGAACTTAGAATTAAAACATATTTATTTTTATTCCCTTGATAAACTCAACGTAATATCATCTTTGACAGGAATTTGGATTCTGTACAAAGACTTTTTTTTCACATTTTATAGCCTGTGGAATTTTGTTTTTCGTCCGCAATTGACTATGCCAAGAATGCTTGTTTTTAGAGAATTCAGCTTTTCTGCAAGGGGCAGTGAAGTAAAGAAGTTATCTGTGGTAATATTGTAACATTTGTTGAAGTAGGGTTGTAAGAAGTATGGACTGTTGCGACATCTACTAGATGAAATGTGCATTAAAATTGATGGCGGTCATTTTGACCGTTTTGGCGGTTCTAGGTATACTACTACAATACTTCATAAATTCTGACTAGATGGAAAATTTATCAATGGCATATCATAGCTTTTCCAATTATAGGAAAAATCACGGAAACTGAAAGTTATACTCTAAATAGAAACAAATTGGTACGGAATGGAAGTTTCGAAACGGTCAAAATGACCGCCTTGGCGGTTCTAGTGTTAAAGAATTTATTCTAATAATAAGCTCGACGCAGAGGCGGTCGTTTGATAGCTTTAGAAGCACGAGCTCTCCCTTCCCACAATGAAACCATGTGGGCAGGTTTTTGGATTCCCTAGTTACTTGGCTAGTTGCATCCAGGCTATAAATAGTTCGTGTTACTATGCAATGGGAGCCTTAGAAAAAAGAAAGTTTAAACGCGGCTAGTAGCCACAAAAAAAGTTAAATAGATAAGCAATTTGAAAAAATTGTTAGTATAACTAATGAAAAAAAAATACCGTATGATCCAAATAAATGTACCACTTTTTGGTGTCTTTAATTAAGTGTAATTGCACTTTTAAATTTGTCCGGTTTTAATTTTTGATTTTTTTTCAACCTGGCTTCTGCTAGAGTCTCCTATACTCGGGACGTGGCTGGGTGATCTATGAACCTGGCTTCCGCAAACGAGTCGGAATAAGAAAATAAAAGCGTAAAGGAACGCGGATGGAAAGAGACCGCTCACCACGGCTGTAGACCCACCCACCCGCCACATTTGTCACGGCTGTCATCACCGTGAAGTCTGGCGGCCCACGGACCAGTATAACTTGGTGTCACTGGTAAAGTTTTCAAGTTGTCAAGTAAGTTAAAGCCTTCAGATAACACAAACTATGTATAGATAAAAATCAATAATGAATAAGATATTCGAAATACTTTGAAAATTAATTGCTAGAAGTAGCTTTTCACTCTAAATATTTCGTTAATTCTGTTCAATTGTTTTGGAACTATTTTAATTTCTTTAAAAATCCTGCAAATAAAATTTATTTAAAAAATATTTATTTTTTTAACTAATGAGAAATCCATAGGCATTTTACAGAAATATAATTTCTTTAAAATGAAAATAATTTTTGCTTTATACATTAATCTCTGTCAATATATTATTATATTCAGTATGATAAACGAACTTTTCGATTATAGAATTTTTCGAAAATAAACCGACATCTGTTTAAAAACGTAAAAGGATCTCAATAAGTTTTAAAAAATATAGCCACTCATTTCTCAATATTACACTATCTATCAGAAAATCCCCTAAACATATTTCAAGAGAGCGAAAGTTCAAAATGAAATTTTATCTATAAATTGTCTTTCATATGTTATTGTCGATTTTAACAGAGAAAATCAATACCTTCATCAAACAGTTTAATTAAAATATACTTTATTATTGGTTTAGAAAGAGGTGACAGTTTTCAAATTAATTTTCTTTTATTAGAAAATCTGTTATATTAACTTGTCGTTAAGTACCGTGTATTTAATTTCTTAACATTTTATAAAAAGGGATGAAAAATAAATAAGACTCACATTGTAATTTCACTTAAATGATAATAATGGCTGTGATTTCATCAAGGCTATGGTTTTCCTACTACATTTAATATCAACTACATTCTTCTTTTTTCTATATTTAAATTTCCTGCTAGTCATTCCAATCAGGGTTCGTACGGATTAGGGGATTCAAGGGATTTTAAGTGTTTTATTTCCAGAAATTTCGTAAATTACTGCTCGCTATATCTGAAAATAGAATGTTTTTTTTCATTCAATGAGAAAATATTACGTTACGATAATTCTAGGAAATGGTCCTTGGAGCATACGAACCCTGCCAATATAGTAATTCTTTGATCCGTCTGCACTAATAATGGCATTTCATATACTCCTGAATAATTCTCAAAATTAATTGGATCAATTTTAGTACAAATATTTCTTGATGTAATGTTGCCAAGGGCTTGGCAAGATTACATCACGAAGAAATTATTCATATAAATTTCAATGAAAGTAAGATAATTTCCCCCTCCAACCAATATTATTCATTCATTATAAGAGAAACAATAGAGATTCTAAGCCCGTAAAAATAGCATATTTAACGCTACAGCATCATTCAACTTACCAAAATTGTTGCTCGAGGTATTCAAAGGTTTAGTAAATAGAAATAAACATCCAAGTAAAATAAAAAAGTAACGTGCGTTACATGAAAAATTGAATGATGTCGTTTCAGTTCATTGCATCACAGACCGTGCAATTTCCGAAATTGTCTATTTATTTGTTTTTAATATGACTCTCGAGGAGTTGAATCGTGCCAACAGTCAAATAGAACTATTTTACTATTTTTAAAGTTTTAATCTTACGCCTTTTTAGAAATTAGAATTTATATATCACTTTTTGTTAGTTTCGAGTTGAGTTTGACTACCTTTTTGAGAAATGAGCGGTGAGTGGAATTGAATTTAAAAAATCCGTGAGTTTGAGTCAAAATTACAACTCAAACTCAATCAATTTTTTTAGAAATTCCTGAAATATTTCTGGCCATTAAAAACATGTTTTCCACCTTAAAATACCAGTCCCCATAAACCAGTGAAACTGGTTCCTGAAAGTGTAAGCACCTTTATTAAAAAGAATCTGCAACCAAAATCGAAAAATTAAAAAATTGGCCCTATTAGCGATTGACCTCAGCTACTCTGAGATAAAAAAAGAAAAAACAAGTTGGAAATTGTTCGTCAAACGTGGCAAATGAGGTGCGTTCGTACTATAACTAGTTTTATAATTATTTTTTGCCCCCCATATTATACTGAATGTATATTTTTTTGCACTTCATAAGTGCATAGTCTGTAACATCATTAAAATGCACTTACAATAATTCTTTTCCTATTCCCCGTAATGTAGCGGAACACTTTTGATTACCCCTGGAATTTAAACTATAGATCCCATTTTCATACAATTTGAAATGGCTTGACAAAATTTTGCAACAATTATGTATTTAAAATTTCAGACCATTCGGAAGGCTTTAACATCATTAAAATGCACTTGAAATAATTTTTCCCCATTGGCCGTAATGTAAAGAGAAATTTTGACTGTCCCTGTAATTAAACTATACATCCGATTTTCATAAAATTTTAAATGACTCGACAAAATTTTGCAACAATCATATATTTAAAATCTCAGACCATTCTGTTGGGTAGTTTTTGCTCTGTTATATGCGGACAGACAGACAGACGGACAGATAGACAGACAGATGGACTGAACGACGACTATAGGTGCTACTTATTTATATAATTACGAACGCACCTAAAAATTGTTTAAAGATTTTCAAATACAAACGGGGAAATTAAAAAAAACTCTTCCATAGAATTAACATTAGTTTGCGAGTGTCTTCACGTGGCTGAAATGTCCTATTAAACTATCTTCTTTCATCTTCTTAACGGCGAATCCCCGTTACAGTATTCTAGGAATGTTGGAAAGTGTATGAAAATTTATGCTTGGTGAATCAAAATGTGTGCAGTATGGTTTTCTTTTCATTTTTTTTTTTTTTTAAGTTTATAAAATATTTCTAAAAGTATATGCTTAATTTAATATTTTATGTGTTAAACTCTGACGAGTGATAAGTTTTCAATACATATAAATTCTAGAATATTTTAACAATATTTTGTAAACTAAAAAAATCAAAGAGACATCCTTTAAAAAGAGCACGCAAAAAAAAGTTAAAAATATTAATTTTATGAGGATATACTTTTTTTATGTGGATACCACTAATTTCTTACAGTTTATTTCGCCATCTTTAATCGCAAATAATTATGCCGTTAGAAAACTAATTTAAAATACTGGTTTCGAGAGATTTGGAGCACCATTTTACGTGGGACACCTGGCAGCACTAGCTGGGACACATACGTTTCGGTGGACTACTTTTTGTTCTATTCGAACCATCTTTTTTAGATAATTTCTTCCTTAAGTATACTAGGTTAATGGTATTTTCATAAGAGAAATCTCACACGAAGAAACATTTTGGTAAGTTATGGCAGGATTGAATATAAAAGCATTCCCCTGTCCTGAAGGGTTTAACTCTTTCAAGGGAGGTTGTCACACGGCGTGACCACCTTATTTTAATTACAAACTGACAAAAGGCACTAAAAATATTTTAATAAAATTTCGCTTTTATAATGAAAGTTTGGAAAAACAACTTCTATTTGCTGAGAAATTTGTTTGTCAATTATCGTGTTAGTCAATCATTTCATCGTTTTTGGAAGAGAATTTTTTTGCCCTAAAAGGGTTAAACGATTGCATATAATTCTTTAAGAACTCTTTTTCGTTAAAACTGTCTGTTAGGTTTCTAACACTAATGAGCAGATAACTAACTACAGGGTTCGCACGTTATTAAGCCACGACCAATTTTGCAAGGACTATACCACCAGCAATAGCATAAAGCATTCTTCTAGCTAATGAATCGTGAAGAAAATGATCTTTACAATAATACTGGTGTAGAGCCCTTACAAATGGGGCGTGGTTCAATAGCGTGCGAACACCGAACTAGGATTACTGTTATCTGATATTACCTTTTTACTTAGATATTGCATTTTACATGCTTCACTTTCTGGGCATGCTGGTTTAAGATAATATTTTTACTTATCTGAAAGTAGATCTGAGATATTTTAGTTAGATAGTAGGTATAGACAAGCCCCATTATTGTATCGAGGTATTCCAGATAAGTCAAAAAAAGAAACTCCATATCTAGTAGATAGTGAATGTTATGGAAAGGAAGAACCAGTACCGTGGTAGACCTCGTAGAGAGAGGGGTATTTCTGGCGTTAGAACTCAACGGAATAGGTTTGTGGTTCCCTGTGTTTTCGGGAAAGAGTTGAGTCTTGTACAGTGAAAGGATACGCATCGGGGGGATACAAATCCTCCGATAAACCTGATGAGATATAAGTTAGTGCTCGCTTTGAGTAACTTAATATCGGATCGGATCGTCTATATCCGGGCTCTTAAATGTAAACTATGTTTTATTTATTTGTAAATAATTTGTAAATAAATTGTTCGTTAATTTTAAGTGAATAAGTTTAGTATTCTTTTTTATAATCCTTCTCACAACGTGCCCGATATCATGTATATATATAGGTGGTGGCAGCATATCAACATAAAAGAGCATTCTTTCGAAGTCTGTGAGAGTGGTGGTCGGGGTCTAGGAGAATACCTCAGCTTGTGGCCTAAGAAAGAGTGCAACACTGTCATCTGAGTATGTTACATTTTAACCAAATCTCCATCCATAGAAAGAAACGACGTCTTTAATAAAGTATTCCAGTGGTTTTTTCTCTTTTTTTACTCTTTCCAACAAAGTGGAAAAGTCTTTATGAATTCGGTTCGTCTGGTCGTCAATATTTTTGCGCTCTAACTTGCGAAAATATACTTGCATTGCTATGTAATTTATAAATGTTTTTGAGGTTTAATCTGAAACGTTCACTATCGAAAATGAAGTGTGTAGCTATTATGGTTCGTTTATAGGGACGCTTAACCGTTTCCGGCACGGATTAATAAAATTTTGTTGTAAATTGATGAAATGATTGACCGACACCGGAATTTAAAAACGGTTTTTTCAGTGATTAATAATTTGTTACTTTAAACTTTCGTTGTAAAAGCAAAATTTTATTAAAATATTCTTGGTGTCATTTTTAAGTTTAGAATTAAAATTAGGTATCCCAGACTGGGACCGCTGCGTAGGAAAGTGTTAAAAGAATTTCGTTACATTATGGTCTAAGTCACAAAATCATTTGTAAAGTTTTTCAATGATGTTAAGCTTTTCAAAAGATATTGAATTTGATATATATCACTGGGGTGCACTACAAGATGCTTACTATAGAATGTGATGTACATTTCATTTATCATTTATTTACAGGAGCACACAAATTAATTGGGTTACAGTACTGCCTATGAGCAATAATTACTGGAAGTACGTTTTCAGCTGTGGTAATAGTTTTCAAATTTAACCATTTTTTTCATATACGGTAAAACCTCCCTAAAGCGCCCACGTTCCATTCCATCAAAAATTGATCGCTCCGAGAGGTGGTCTCTTAATGGAGGTCATGTTTAAATCTAGATCTTAATTTTTGAAAATGGGTAACAATTAATGTTACTAAAATTTATTTTTCACATTGCGAAAAAATATGAAAATTTAAGTATCAAAACAAAACTTAATTACATACGTTAATTAAAGCAGAGATTAAAAAATGAATACATTGACGTTTGTTTTGATTTTACGGTTTTATCTTCTATAACTTTTACTTCAAAGTCCTTTTGAAGTTCAGTAAATAAATGCAATTTTTTTTTCGACGGAAACAAATTATGACGATTTCATTAATTTATCTGTTTCTTAGAGTGTTTCTTGACAGATCAGGGCAAGAGAGTTCATTGACCGTCATCCTTACTTTGTCATGAAAGTTAAATTCATTGCTTTTTGGACAGAGTGGCGCCAATGGAATACGAACCACAGATCTCATGATCAGGAGGCGAGAACGCTAGCGTCGAGAAAAAGGCCAAGCCAGTTACTCTAATCCTTTATACTGATCATGTGAGATGAGATCGCTACACACTCCCTCCCCAGTGAGAAAGACATCTGTCTGACGAGCGATATGTACTCGTGAGTCGTGAGTTATGCGTAGCATGCCAGTGCTGTGAGCGTTTCACAGGCTTATTGCTGGAGATGATTTGTTTGGTGCTGCCATCTGTTGGTTATATAAAGACAGGTGATTGTTGTTGAAGGTTGCGTGTTTTCTCCGGGTCACCACTTTGGCGAGAGTGTTACCGATGGGATCCGAACCACAGATCTCATGATCAGGAGGCGAGAACGCTAGCGTCGAGCAAAAGGCCAAGCCAGTTACTCTAATCTAGTAACTCGCTTTATACTGATCATGTGAGATAAGGTCGCTACAGCCTAAAAAGACACAAAGGGGTTTAAACACTTAAAAGTTACTGGAATGGATAAAAATTCTAAACTTAGTTTAGAAGTTTGATGAATAATGCGCTCTACGGAATTATTATTCTAATCAAACCTTCTTCAAGCGACCAGGAAAAAACGGAATTTGTTTCATTTACTTCAAAGAAATGGGTTACTCATGGAGGGAGTTCAACTGGGATGGTCTCTGCATAGAGGTAAAATTAGTATTGAGCCGATGGGAATAAATTTCGTTCCATGAAAAAATGGTCGTTCAGGGAGGTGGTCGCTTAATGGAGGTCGTCGCACAGGGAGGTTTTACTGTGACTTGGTGTATAGAACTTTTTCAGATCACATATAGCGCTGCAAAAAACATTCGCGTACATTTACTTTTTTCAGCAGAAATTGCTACGAGGGAATTTTCAAATGTATTATGCGTTTCCTAATTGAGCTAAATTTTAACTTGCTATGTAGCATATATAAAAATCTATAGATCATATACAGGGCTTCACAAAAGAATTCTAATAATTTACTGATTATATATGGCAAATGCTGAAACTTTTTTTTCAAATGCGTTATTCGTTTTGCAAATTGATTACTTATCTAGCATTGTTCATATTATTACACGGTAACGTTTTTTAGATTATTCTGAATGTGTGGGAAAGTGTTCCATAATGTATACTGGATGCATTACTTTTCTTTCTTGTTTTACAAGTATACAGAAATTCTTTTTTCGACATATTATCATTTTGTACTTGGTGAAGATCAATTCCTTACTTTATTTTTTGCATGTGTTATGTAATTAATGTTTGTATTTTACGGAAATATAAACTTTAAATAACCGATATATCGACATTTAATGGAAGTATATGTTTCATTAAATGTTAATAAAACATTTTTATAAAACTTTATAATCTTATTTATTAGTCAATTTCATTATGAAAAATTTAATACACAGTTTAACGATTAAAAATCAAACGTAGTTTGTTTAACTGCAAAAGAGGAAGCCGATAACCCCTCATTAAGCACCATTCATTTAAAAAGGAAATTGAATGAATACATTTCGAATAATTTAAGACTCTTCGAAATTTCTTTAAGTAATTATGTATAATTAAATTAAAATTTTTCTCAACTTATTTAACGGAAGTCAGAGTACCATTATGTAAGCAGAGCTATTTAATGTAAATATTTAGGCTTGTTTGTTTAAGACTTCTTGTTGAATTTCCGGAGATATCTTAATTAACATTTAGTTTAGATTGTTTCATTAAATTAATCAGTTGAAAACATTTAAAGAATGCTTACTTACATTTGTTCAACTCGAAATGAACTTGTTTCATGAGAGAATCACAATTCAACAACTTAAGATTTTAAACAAGAAGTATTTATGAATATGCCTTTGGTAATTATAAACGCATTAAAAATCTTTAGAATAGTTTTTCACGAACTATGGTACTCGAAACTTCTATTATGAATGAGGTAAAATGAAAGTTTTTACAGGGTTCGTACGTTTCAAGGACTTGCAAGCACGTTTTACCAACATTTTCTTAAAGAAATATTTGGCTTATATAATGAAAAAAAATTCTAGCTTCAGATATAGCGAAGAGTACTTTACGAAATTTCTCATACTAAAACACTCAAAACCCCCTGAATCC
The DNA here is from genome assembly GCA_963932465.1 of Maratus speciosus. NCBI lineage: Eukaryota > Metazoa > Arthropoda > Arachnida > Araneae > Salticidae > Maratus > Maratus speciosus. The sequence goes on along the minus strand of CAWVRF010000183.1, from coordinate 10,418 downwards.
ACTGATGCGTTCGAATCCTGTTTTAAAGTATTCATTTCAAGCACATTTACCATCGTATGATGTAGTGAAATCGTACGATAAAATATTGTACTTTGCATCAGTGTTCTTAACCCCTTGAGGGGTGGTGTGATATATTTTATCCCACCTACAGTTAATGAAGATTTAAACAAGAAAATTTCATTAAATATTACCTTTTTAACTTTGGCGGAAAAAAGTTGTAAATTTGCTTTTCATTATTTTGCAATAAAGTTTTTTGAAGATTCCCGTGTGAATTCGATATTACAGAAACACAATTACTTGCCCTTCAAAGGGTTAAGCAGCGAAGTTCTAAATTTATACAATTTTTTTTTATTATTACAGGTACATATATATCAACCCTTAAATGCATGATTTTTTATTTAGTTTCTAAATATATATATATATATATATATATAACCATTAATTAAACATTACCGACCATCATCAAAAACTGCAATATTGTGAATGATTGACTACACGCCATAAACCAACAACATAGAACTGTATGTATAAAATAAAGTACCTTATACCTAATTACAAGAATAAACATGGAAGAAAAAAAGAAGAATATGGATTCCAAAAAAATTGAAAAACTTATATATATATATATATATATAGAGAGAGAGAGAGAGAGAGAGAATATATATTCTCAGAAAGGTTTATTACACAGGAAAAATAATAATAATAATAATAATAATAAAATCAGAGATACATTTTCTGTATAATACGTTAACCTTTTCTTATGTTGCACATCTGCAATACAAGTAGAAACTAAAATATTGCAAATTAGTAAATATTTTAATATGTATGAATCTCTTATGAACAGCATTTTGTATATATTTTTATTTTGCAAAACTTAACTCTTTAATGCATGAATTATTCTTTTAGAACTGTGTTTTTTATTCTTATATTAAAGATTAGACAACAGAAATTTTCAGATATATTTTTAAGTTTTTTTAGTAGCATATTTTTCTAATTTTTACAGAATTAATATTTCTATAAAAATATAGTAGTTGTAAGAATTAAATGAAAAGTGATGCAGATAAGCATCACTGTGCATTTAAAGGTAAAGTCAGACTTTAACACTAGAACTTCCGTAGTGGTCACTTTGACTGCTACCAAATAAAAGTATGTCGATTATCACAAGGAATTTCTTTCTAAAATAAGTTTAAAAGATATCACGCAGTTTAAGTTTAAAAGAAATAAGTTAAGTAGTTTCAATTAAAATTTCCGGTGTAAAATATTTTTATAACACTTCAGTAAAATTTCCGGCGATTCTAGTGTTAACTCCTTGATGGCCGGTGGAATATATTATATCCCATCTGATTTTTAATTCAGATTTGCACCAGAAACTTTTAATTAAATTTTACTTTTATAGCTTTGGTGGGAAACAATGGCGATATTGTTTTTCCCTGTGTAATATATATATATATATATATGTATTCCGGTGGGTATTCCACGTTAGAGGAACACAATTACGTGCCCTTGAAAGGGTTAAACAGAATTAATGCAAGAAACCCAGATGGAGTGAAGCAATAGCCAGGTCTAAGACTCGAACCTGCCCGTCAAAGAACGAAACAGTTGGCCATCAGCTGGAAAAAAGCTGGCAGCCAGCACGATGCCATTACTTAAACCAGTACAAAAGTGTCCGTGCGGAATGCAGCTGGCCCATCAGTGATGGCCAACAACAGGCCGGTATTGTTATATCATCACATTACTTCAATCCGACACTTTTCTTGCAGTGCTAGCACCTACGACACTGCTATTTCGTTGCTGCCCCATCTCTTTCCCTTACAAATATTTCTTATAGAATTCTATAAAAAAAACAAAGTATTACTGAATTATGGCCCTTTTTTCCATAAGCTAGTTTCACCAAGAGCTATAGAAATACCTGTAGAAGTGTCCACAGAAATATTTGAACTTGCAGCGGTTTCCATGTGGTCACTCTACTTTCAGGGTATTCTACGACCGTTCGTACTTTTCAAGCTTTTATTACACTATTTTAAGTTTGTTTCTTTTGTGATTTGCGTTCCCAATCATTAAACTAGTATAGAAATTATTGTATTTAATAGAAATCCAATATATTTTATACGCTTATTTTAATTATTGATTCTCAACTGTGAAAAATTTGAAAACCGAAATCCTTTGTAACTTAGTAAAACCAGCAGAAAAAAAGAAGTGTGTTGAAATAGAGAATTTATTTATTTATGAATTCACTTATTTATTTTATTGATGGCAGTGTTGCTATATTATTTACAGTTTCAAAAAAAATGTAGCCTCACAGCTTAAATTGTGTTAAGATATTCATTTCAGATTTGAGTTCAAATACTCAATGTCTTCGATATTCGTAACGCCACCTAGCGTAAGGGTTCCCAGCAATAATATTGCAAAAGTTCGTGCCCTTCCATGTAGTGGTGGGCCAGCGCATGAGATAAAACAGAAGACCACCAGAATTTTATCTGATCATTTCCAATAGCAAATTAACTGAAGCTGTCCAGTGTTGGTAGATGACCATGGTAGACTATTAGCCAACACTTCTCCATCATTGCCAGCATCTATCTTGCTGTTGGCCAGCAATTTACTCTTTGCTGCGCGGGTCCACAGCATACAGTGGTGATGCTCTAACCACTAAGCCACCCTGGCAATTGTCCTAGCTCGGTAATTTACATCGGTATGGTATGCTGTGGACCCAAGTTCTAGTCCTGGCCTTTGCTAATTTTTCACTCCAGTTGGGTTTATTGTATTAATTGTGTTTAAAATATGTCTTAATATATGTGTACTTGTACTATTAATAATAAAAAAATGGAATTCAGTTGTTAATTTACGTGCTTTTAATTATACAATTTTATGAGTATTTACTATCTTCTTAATTTACTATCTTCTATACTAGCTGGCCCGGCTGTCATTGCACGGGCCCGTGATGAATAACCCTTAAAGGAATCGCAAATACGTATGATTTTATGTCTTTAATTCTATTTTACTAGAATTTTTATTTTTTAAAGAAAAAAATATTGAATTGGAAGTATATGTATGCTATTTGGTATTTTACTTTTTGCATAATTTGCTTATTGGTGTATATGCAGACCGAAAGGGGGCTAAACTGCAACGAAACACTCAGGTATTTACTGATTTCTTCTAAATTTTCACACATTTCCTTTTGTAAAAAATAATTCTATCCGTACGAATGTTTCACGTTTTTTTAGGTGATGTAAATCTGGTCTATTGAGATGCTCTAAAAAGACTGTGTTAAAATACGGACGTTTAGTTACTTTTAGCATAGAAAAAATATCGTCCCCGTGAGGCACGAAGTGATCTGCGTTTGCGGATGCATTTGAAAGGGTTACATTTCATATTTTTTAAAACAAATTACGCATCTATTGAAAGACGGTTTCAGCTTTATGAGCATCTTTTTAGTTTGTCAGTACCCTAAAATTGCGCCCTGGAGGGGCGCAGCAATAAGAGAGAACAACGTTTTTTCGAAAAAAGATCCTTTTTGAAAATTATTTTTTGAAGGGTTGATTGCGATATTTTTTAAAATTGATATTGCATTTGAGACGTAAGAATACAATATTTTAGAATACAGTCAAACAGGGTAACTTTGAACCACTGGGTGTAACTTTGCACCACCTCCTATTTTTCAATATTTTTGACTCTAAAAGACTAAATAAACTCCAGAACTGTGCTCTGTTGGCAAGGTTCGAAACTTGGATTTCTACTCTTTATTTAGAAAATAAATTAGCAACATTATACACAATCAAATGCATCATCTAACTATTTTTGTGAAGTACTGTTTTCAAGGTAATTTTGAATGCTGTTTTGAAGTTGTTGTAATCCAATTAAATTTTCAAAGTAAGTAACAATATACTCATTTATCAGACATATTATTATCTAAATGTTGTAAATGTGTTAATATTTTGTGATTATTTATTTATTAATAGTTAATAAAATGTAAAATAAGAAGGCACTAGCATTTTACCGCATTTTCAGGGTAACTTTGAGCCGGCTCAAAGTTACACTGATGCTTATAATTTACTGAATATAGGTGCTACTGTCGAAAATTTCCCATATTTGCGCGTATATTTTATATAAATGCCGAAAGTGTGCATTAGATATAACATATAAATATGTTTACAAATATGTGTAAAATACATAAAATTCATTATAAGGCGTGATTAGGGGCGGAGCTACTCAAATTTGACATTTCATACGTTCGACGTTTTTTATTCTTGTTTGAAAAATTTTAGTACTTGTATGTGTTACTGTAACTATGGATATATTATTGAGTTAAAACATTGAAAATTGTTTTTCACTGCATTTTTATGTTTTATATGAACAATAAACAGGTTTTTCTCACTTCTAAATATTCATGGTTCTCTTCTTCAGCTTTTCTTATGCCTGATATTTGTTGTAATATCATAAATTATACAAATCTTGTGATATTGGGAAATGTAAATTCGGAGTCTTTACATATATGAAAACATTTTTGGGGGTTAAAAGTTGTCCTGACTACAATACTTTTTTTATAATGAATTATTTTATGTAAAAATTTATCATATGGTGCAAAGTTACCCTAAACGGCTGAGTAACTTTGAACCAGGCTAAAAATCCATTTTTTATTGCTTTTATCGTTATTATACCTTAATTTTTGATAGTCAAACAATAATTTAGGATCACTTCTTCTCTTTTATGCCCCTAGTTGTGACAATATTCTTCAAATAAGAGCGTGGCATATGAAAATAGGAAAAATGCGGATCAAAGTTACCCTGATTGACTATATTTCTTCCGTTACTTTACTACGTGGTTTGGCTGATGTAAGTTAATAAATAAAGACAAATCCGGCGAGTAATGGGTTCCAGCAAGATGCCCATTATGAACGTAACGTGTAAACTATCTGGATACAGCATTTCCCTACCGATGGTTTGGACGATTTGGTTCTGTAACTTTTTCACCCTGCTCGTCAGATCCATGTCTCGATTCCTTTTTGCGGGATCAATTAAAGGCTCATAATGATACCCTTATAAAATTTGCATAAGACCATGTCGCCAGACGTTCGGCAGCTGCAGGGGAAGTGCGTGATATGCCTGTTGTTTTTCAGAAGGTTCACCAATCCTTTCTCCGTCGTTGTACCGCATGTACAGATGCCGCCGGTCACCGTTTTGAACACTTATTATAATCACATGTCAATAAATATGCTTTTGTCACTCAATCGTTCTTTGTGTGTTTTTGCCTCATATAGCAACATCACCATCGACCTCTCTATCAACTTTTCTTTTTAATTTCCCCTCCCCCTTTGTTCCAGTATTTCTCGTGTTGATAACACAGGCCTGCGAAATTGAAGTTTTTGAAAAATACAAGAGAAGTTTTCGCTGATTTTTATGTTATTTGGTGGGCTGATTTCTAAAATGGCCTCCATTTTCCCCCATCACATCAGAATTTTTTGTAACATTGATATCGATATTTTTGCTAAAATTAAAAGGACAAGTTTGGACAATTTTGCATGTGCTATATGGCAACAGTGATTTTATCCATGTAAATCTATGTAAAAAAATCGATTATCGGTGAGGAAAATTGATTTTTGAGTAATCGATTATTTTGCTATAGGTTTAAACGGTTTAAAACAACTGGGTCTATCGGAATGTTGTGTCGTGTTGGGAAAATCAATTCGTATCAGAAAATTCTATCATTTAATTATTAGACATTGATTCCGATATCTAATGTCTTATAATTACCTCGCAGAATTTACCGGTACGAATTGATTTTTCCAACACGACAAAAATTCCAATCGACCCAATATTTTTCAAGAAAATGTGACGTGATAGAATTCTTTCATTATTTGTTTTTTTAATTAGCACCAAAAAATACATAAAGTTCAGCCATCAACACCCTTGTATTTTTTTCATCGCTGGCCTGTGTAATTGACCGTCATAAATAACACCAACACCACCTTTTTAATTCCGACTATGCATTCTTTGATAAATGTTGTTTGCTTGGATGTACAGTCCCTCAAATAGGTAGCTGAATCAGCTGCCAATTTCAAAATCCTTCCATTTACAAATTTTGAAAGCAAGGTTAGCTGCCAATTTCAAAATCCTTCCATTTACAAATATTGAAAGCAAGGTTAAAAATAAACATTAAAGATTTCTTTACGTTATGTAAATATTCAATATTGCTAACAGAGTTTCTTTAGTAAAAAATATCCAATTGCCGATAAAAAAGTATTATGCATAACTGTGACATTAACGTCTTCACATTTTTACAAAAGACAAGGGACCCGGGTAAACGAATCTTTTAAAATTTTTTATGGAATGACTATTTTTTCTTTACTCTAGGACTGTTCAAAAACTGCCTGAATCTAATTTTATGCTGGATTTTTCCCGTTGAAAATTTCCAAAGGAATAAAAGATAATTTTTGTTAACAGGTAACTTTAATACAAAGTTAATCTTCATAGATATAGTTTTACCAGCATTTTTTTGTGAAACCAGTCTGCAGTTTTTAATGAGCACGTGAAAAGCGTCTTCAAAATTTAATTCTATGAGCATTGCTTGCTTTATAATTTGCACTCACGTCTTGAGTCAGTCATGACTGATAATTATAAGCAGCGAAGTTCACAGCAATAAATAAAAAGTGTTTATAGATAGGAACTAACAATTAAACACAACTTAAAAATCAGCAATGCAAGTAAAAAACAGGTAAGTAATATAAAATATAGTTTCGTATTGATGAGAAATAATTAATAAGTTCGCTTTTTAAGCAGTCGGGTTTTTTGATTTTTTTTAATTTAATTCTATTTATTAATGGGGTTATTTTCTCAACCCTTTTCCTAAGTGTAGCTTTTATCCTATTAAAAAATGTTATACGAAAAATTGACCATTACAAAACACTTCTCAGTGACATAGGGTCACACTACATTGATTGACAAATAAGATAATAATAAACTATATAAAAAAATAATCTTAAATTTGCGAGATTTCCATAACGGTATTTTTTGTTAATGAATACCGATTTATTAAATCAATTATTCAGGTGAAGCAATTTTTGCATTCAAAATTCAGAATACAATATAAAGCTTTAATTTGGAACAAAGCCAGACTGTTAAAATAGACAAATAACTATGTAAAAATTCGAAGGTCACTTGATCAATCCACAATAATCAAATAAAAGTAAAAAGATCTTCCTTCTTCTATCAACTGAAAATTAAAAGTTACTCAGACAAGTTTTGTCTGCTATCCCTCGGTTTGTTTTAATGTCTTATGTTATGGAATCCTGCCGCGGGGCCCAGACAAAATGACGCAATCAGAAAATCGTGAACAAATTCTTAGTTTGGAGGACAAGTACTATTATTCGGGAAATACATTTTTAGGGAAGTTTTTCATTTTTTCACAATTTCAGGTTAAAGTTTACTTTGTCCTCCGGCATTTTTCACAAACTAAATGTCATTTTTAATAGAGTATGCATTTTGTAATTTCATCAAAATAAATTGCAACAGAAGTAAAAAGATTTTAGATTTAGAACTCTGGTAAATGAACGAGATAGGCTACAAAGACTTTCCAGTCCTGAATCTTTAACGAATCAGGAAATTCAGGATTGCAGATAGATTTTCCGATATTCGGTTATATATAAGAGTTTAAATGTTTTTCATATGAAAAACAAGCTTCTTTTGGGAGAAATTTATCTATCTAAATTAAATGTTTAACATAAAGGTTTTAATTCAAAATTACAGTGCTTTGATTAGAATAAATTTTAAAAGTTGCCTAATTACGTAAAAGAAAACAAATCAAATTTTGCTTGCATAAGCTCCAAATTTTTATATCTTTCTCCAATCTCTAGTTATAAACGAATAAAGACTACACATTATACTTTTTGGGATTTTTCGAAACTTTAACACGAATTTTAAAATACTCAAAACTGTTTTAAAAAATATTTTAAGCTTATAATGTACTGATGAGCATCCGTACTTATATGCTGAAAAAAAATTTTTTTGGAAATTTTGAAATTTGAATGAACAAAAACGATAAGTATTTTTTCCATAGGATAACATGGGAATCGAAAGTGTTTCTTCCCCACGAGTAAGTCGCCTTAAGACGAAATTGCCTGAAATTTTGGAAATGTATGCTATATAAATATAAGGGGATGAGTAACATTACTATAGAATATTAGAGCTCCGCTACCTTTTTTAGAAATTAAGACCTAGGCCCAAATATGCTTAGTTGAAAAAATCTCCAGTTAAAAACTGGAGAATTGGATAGCACGCTACGACTCGTGTTGCTGGGTGTTCCGATTTTCAAGGGCTCTGAGACCTGTCCTGCGTAACAGCTGCACGGGACAGCAAATGTACCGATTTTTCAGGATGTACAAATACTTTTAAATTTTAGTACCCTGCTATACATGAGCCTGCATCGAGTGGAACTTAATACAGTGAAGACCTAGAACACGGAACCTGTTTATAGCGGAAAATGTCCATAGTTCTTTCGAAAGGAATACATTACAAATCCTCAAAAAAAAGGGGGGGGGGGTAAAATCCTTGTTTGCCACGGGTACAAAAAAGGCTAGTTTCAGGGCTGAAACATACCAGAAAATTTTAACTAAATTTTATATTTTTAACTTTGGAGGAAAATCATTCAAAAATTGCTTTCCTTATTTAAAAATAAAATTTTTCTGCTATCTGTTAGCGATAGTTGTTTGAAGTGCATTTTCAATTATAGTATGAGTTTTTAACTGTTTAAATATTAAGTGGTGTGTATAAATTCTATAGATCATATACACGGCTATACAAAAGAATATGTAAGCATTACTTTATATGGGCGTGAATTTCTTAACACTTTCCAGCTAAGTTGAAAAGTGTTTATGCATTCGATTTGTCTGGCCATCAGTCCGTCTGTCCGTCTGTCCGCGCTCTAACTCCCGTAAATATACTCGGAATTTCATCAAAATGATAAAGGTTATTTAGGGTAACCAAAGTATATTTGGTATTGTATATGAAATATGAGTTTTTAAATAAGTCTTAAAGTAATACAAGTTTCTAAAGTTATAAAAAGAGTTTTGTTCTGTACCAAGAAAAAAGTAATTTTATTAATTAAGGTACTTAATTTAGAATTGACGGAGCTAAAAATTTTCTTCTATTTAAAATCCAAGGTGCGAAAATATTGTTTATGTATTACACATATGACTGACCATCAGTTCTATTTGAATAATGTTGCAATGATTCGAATGGGGCCCCCCTAATTTATCTTTGCCCAGGGCCCCAATTAGTCATGATCGGGGCGTGCCTGTTATGCCGCTTTGCTCAGAGAAGCAAACACGTGGTCTTTCTGTTTTTTTATTTCATTTCATTTGTAAAGTTATACAATGTATAAAAAATATTCTTAACGAGTCCTTAGTGAAAATAATAAACGTTATTCTGTGAAAGAATAACGTGATATGAATAAAAATTAGTTTCATCTAGTTTTCTCTCAACCTTGTTCTATGCGTAAACGTTACAACACCCCTAATTGCAATTCAGGTTACATTGTATCTCTTTTTTTATCTCGATATAAGCTGATTTCCCGGTTATCTTTTTAGTTAAGTAAGAAAAAATCATGCGTCAAGCATAGATTATGAAACACTTTTAAGTGCCCCTGTAAATGAATGATTAATCCTACATACTTCATATACAATACCAATTTTAAGATTAAGTAGAGATATATGCAATATTTCTTATTATGCGGTAACAAATTCTTATACATATTATTATTAATAAAAATAAAGCAAAAGCTAAATAGAAACAAGAATAAATATTAAGTACCTTTTACATATATCATAAGAGTTTGAAAAATGTTTTGTTTGTCACAGTTTCGATTGCCTTTGCTTTTAATCTCTATCATAGAGTTTTTAAATATTATTAGTTCACCAGTATCACAGTATTTTTGCTGCTCCAGCCATGCCAAAACTTTTGGAAAACATTCAAAAGCTTCAGCATTGCTAATTTGCTCCCCCCCCTTAAATAATATTGTGGACTTTTACATGAGAAAACGAGCTTCCAAACCCGACTCGCAAGAGTCAAAACTGAATCTGAAACTGTCCCGAACCCAAAACAATTAGATTATTCTCAACTCGAATTTGACCCACAATAAAAACAAATATTGCCAACCTGAATCGCTCACCTAATTACCCTACCAGGTGTAATCCCCATTTGTTTTAAATCTCTTTGATACAAATATCCCGTATTTTGACGTATATTAAGCAATGATACATGAAAAGTTTTTAGGTACCTCAGTAAAAGCTATACGCAATACCACGAATACTTTGAAAATATAAAGTAGTATTGTATACCATAAAACAGGGTCCATAAAACAGGAAAGTAGTGGAATTTCACCTCTGGCTATTTGCTGTAAGCAACTTCTAGGATAGAAATCTACAAATT
>CAWVRF010000182.1:32200-66940 GCA_963932465.1 Maratus speciosus | reverse complement strand
GAAATATGAAATATTTTGAGATACTCCTTTTTCTATAATTAGTCAAACTTGGCATCTCAGCGTCAAAATGCTAAGTTTAAAGTTCAATACCTAGAAAAGGACTGGATAAAATTTTATGAATATTTAGCAGGATAACCTTCTTATAGATATAAACATGTAGCAAAAATATTATGAGTGATATGTATGTGGTTTTAAAAATATGAAGCCTCGAAATTGGCTTGAAAACCCATTTGTTTACATATATTTCCACACCATGAAGAACTCATAATGCGTAATATATTCTGCTCATTTCTTCAAATGCATCTTTTAAAAGCATAAATAACTTTATGTAAAAATAATATTACAATTTAATTTATGCTCACAAATTTAACCCTTAAATGCCGAGTGTTGCTTTTCGGCAACATACCCAATTTAGGCTTCTAAAATACTATTAGAATAATATTTAAGCTATGATGCCCAACGTTGCCAATAAAATACATTCTGAAAATATTATTAAATCGATTTTCAGCATGTAGATGGCAACACTTGTGTTGATTAAAAATAAAGATAAATTTATTTTTTCAATTGTTGCTACATGTTCTTTTTGTTTTGTTTGGAAGCTTGCGAAATACCCTATTTTGTTCTGCAGTGAGCAAGTAAAATTTATTTCTTATCGCAGTTCTTAAAATTCTTGTGTGTTTAATATTATAGAATTTTATGAAGGAAAAGTATTTTTTCAATTAAAGATGGGTATTGCCAATTAGTAACAAACAGTTTTTTAGCCATAAACATACTTAAAACAAAATATGATTTTTAAAATATTTTTCCCATGATTTATTTAAAAAATGAAAGCTAGATTAGGTATTGAACTTCAAACTTAGCATTTTGGTGCAGAGATGCCAAGTTTGACTTATAGTAAAAGAAGGAACAACTCAAACTGTTTTATATTTCTTCTGAGAATAGTTCAATAAGGTATATATTCATAAAAAAAAACATATAAAGGTGCCGAAGTTCTTTCTTCCATGAAAATTTTTATGCCAAAAATTCAATTTTTCGCTGTAAAAATGATACATTTAATCTTATTTTATGCAATTTTTTTAATCATTATCATATAAATACCTATTATCAAAATTTAGTTCATTCTTTACTCAATATAATGGTTTTTAAATCATTTTGATATGTTTAGAGAAATAAAAAAGTTATAAGGGTTTCCGTAAAGTACTATTTTCATGAAAAACCATTTGTGACATGATAAAAAATGGATGCCAAAAAAAAAATTTGAAAGTTAAAAAAAATTTTTAATCATTGTTTTATACTCCTAAAAATATAGTAAATTAACTGGTAAAGAATAAAAAAAATCAAAAATATTGAGCAACATTTTTTTATTTTTCTGGATGATTTCACATGGAAGAAATCAACCCATGGAAGAGTATAAAGGAAACAGAAAATCTAGGTACTTTGACAAAAAAATAATACAAAATGAAACATTTTGTAATGCCTCTAAACAACAAAAGAAACATAATATGCAAAAACAATTTTAAAATTAAAGTTGCAAATTTCAAAATGTGTTCCATATCCTCTCTAGCAGTATTGTAGTCGTAAAAAATCAGGTTATATGCTAAAGCCATGAACGTCATGCCTAGAGTATACACTAGCTTTATTTACGAGACAGAAAGTATACGAAGCTTCTTAAAAAAAATCCAGAAGGTATACAGTGTATATCCTCTAAGGATTGACCAAATAGCCGATTCGGTATTCGGTGATTTGTCATGTAAACCAAATACTTAAGTATTTATGCTGAATTTTCCAAGTAATTACTTTATGAAACTATTTATAATAATGGAATAATTTATAAATTATGCGGAAAAATGAGAATTTCGTCAAAAAATCATTAAAAAAATGTGAATTACGTCAAAGAATCGTGGAAAAAACACTAATTTTGGCAAAGAATCGTGGAAAAAATGGTAATTTTGGCAAAGAATCGCAGAAAAAATGGTAATTTCTTCAAAGGTTCACAGAGAAAAATGCAAATTCCGTCAAAATATTGTGGAAAAAAAACAAATTCCGTAACAGAATTGTGAAAAAACACAAATTTCTTCAAAGGCTCGCAAAAAGAAATACTAATTAGGCCAAAGAATCGTGTAAAAAAAAAACTCCACAAATTCCGTCAAAGGATCGCGAAAAAAACCCCAAATTTCGCCAAAGGATTGCAGAAAGCACAATTAGCAACCAGTGGGGCCCAGTCCTTACCCCTCTGCTGTAACCCTTCAGAAAATCTTCTGTGAATTTGAGAATTTTTTTTTTACTCAGAATCACCCCTTGATTCAAATGTAGATGCATTGTTATTTTATTTTTACTAAATTTTACTGAAGTTATCAATACTGAATAAAATTGTTCTTTGCTAGAAGTTACTAAGTTTTAATTTTGTTTTACTGATTAAGTGCACTTTTCTATTAATTTCTAAATATAGCAATATTAGAAAAGCTTTAAATCAGTTTTACAGTTGCTTCAATTATTATAATCTTAGAGATTAATAAGAAGCCCAGTCGTGCAGTGGTCAGAGCATCTGACTGCCGCACCGCAGGTCGAGAGTTTGACTCCCGACTGGGCAAGGTTCACTCAGCCTTTCATCCCTTTGGGTTTGATAAAATGAGTACTAAGCTTGCTTGGGAACTAAACACTGAGGGTCCCACGTTAGGCTGACCACCTGGCCAGGACGCATGCAGGGATCGAAATTAGCGGCCGTTAGTCGTCAAATGCAACTAAATTATTGCATTTGACGACTGTAAAATTATTCTTGGTTGTCAAATTTGGCACCTTTTTTTTTTCTTTTTACGTTTATTTAACGATTAGCAAAATAAAATAAAATTATTGCACCTTTTGATTTCATGTTGTGAGATTCAAATATTAATGCAATTTTTTTTTCTTTTTTTTAAATAGTAAATTCAACTGTGACAACTGTCAAACAGTGACATCTTTGACATTAAGTTTTTTAACACGATGGTTTTAAGGCTGTTCTCAACTGCTCGGCTCAACAAGCGCAAAACGTTTTGACACATTTACAAATTCATTTTTTAATGGAAAGATATAAAATTGGAAAGCCTGACCATGGAAGCGATTTGGAATCAAAGTGTTTTTTTCCATTTTTTGATCCACCAATTATCTATTGAGTTATAAGCGATTTTGATCACGTGACGCGGCATTTTTCTCTCCTTACTGACTGGATTTTCTTCTTTCATTCGGAAGTTCAGTTCAAAATGCCAACTTTGACAATATTTTCTGAAAGATCCATTGCGTTTACAAGAAAACGGAAAAACAGTTCGATGACATAGTTTCTGAATAACAACACCTTCTAGATTCATGCGTTTCCAAACAAAAATGAATTAAAACTTATGTCAGAAAGTTGACCCTTTGGATTTGAGAACAGCTTTAACCGTGGTTAAAATTGGTTTAAACCATCGCATGTCAAAAACTTGCCAACCCATGCTACCAACATTGGATAAAATTTTGTTTTGGATTTGCTATTGAGTTTTAATTTTGTTTTAGATGATTGAGTGCATTTTTCTATCAATTTCTAAATATAATAATGATTAAAAATGATTTATGTCAGTTTTACAGTTTCTCCAATTATTATAATCTTGGAGATTAAGAACTTCAATAATTTAAAATAAAAACAAGTATTTGTGTTTTCTAAAAAATAGCATGCAATATTACAGTAACGTTAAAAATGAATTTTAGAAATTGTAACTAAATATTTTAATTTGGCGCCTAAGATATTTACAATAGTCGCTATTTGACGCTTACCTATTATTTCCCAATTTCCATCACTGGACTCATGTTGTATATCACCTCGGGTCCCAGGGTCAAGAAAACAGAGTTGGGCACTGTCGGCCCTGATCCTTCATGGATTGTATTGCCACAGAGTTTAGTTTTAGAGATTAATAACTTCAATAATTTTAAATAAAAACAAGTTATTTGGGCTTTTCTAAAAAGTAGCATACAGGTTGGTTGTGTTTATGACAGCCAATTATCATCACAAGGGATATAGGCCCTAAGGCAGGGAGTGTCCTCCGTGGGGGGTATTTCTAAGGGAACCTAACCTGTATTTACAGTAGAATACAGTATTACAGTAATATTTTCTAAATTTCTTCAATTTCTATCACTGTTCGTACACCTTTCTTTAAGTAAAAATCAAGAACTTTTAAGGACCAAAACCAAAAAAATATAAGGACCTACAAATTAAATAAATTAATTATAATATGCATTTTTTAATAAAGAGTTTCATTTTTGTAAATACAAGTTTTAAACATTCAAATTGCCAAGAAGGGGGGAATTTCAGCATGTGGCAGTAGAAATTTAGAAAATTTAAAACTAACAAATACAGCAGAAGAAAAAAAACTAGTCGGATGTGCCAATCTTAAAACTTTCTTCTATTTCATACATGTTAATACTTCAAAATTTGCTATCACAGTGCCAAAATTAAATGACAATCTATGCCCATCATGAGGATTCTAAAGATATGAAATTCTGTGCATTAGATCTTGAGATATGGCTATTGTTGAAATCATGTAAACCCTGCAAAATGCAGCATGGCAGTGCCACCTGTTGGGTGATTTACACCAAAACCTAATCAGCAACAACTTATGTCAATGTCTAATTGAATCCGAAGATTGATGAAAATCCATGCAATACTTTTTCAGATAGAGCTATTGCAAAAATCTTGAAAAATCCAGCATAGCAGTGCCACCTGTTGGGCAATTTACAACAAAACATAATCAGCCTCACCAATATTTATCAAGGTATACCTGAATCTGAAGTTTGATAAAAATTCATGCATTAGTTCTTGAGACATAGCTATTGCGAAAATCGTGAAAAAAGGCAGCATAGCATCGCCCCCTGTCGGGAGATTTACACCAAAACATAATCAGCACCAACATTTATCAAGGTTTATACCTGAATCTGAAGTCCGATGAAAATTCATGCATTAGTTCTTGAGATAGAGCTATTGCGGAAATCGTAAAAAAATGCAAGTACTTTTGCCGGCAAAGGGAAAATGCCAATTTCGTCTGGGAAGAGAAATTCTTCATGATCAATAATTTATTGTGGCAATAAAGTGACAAATAGAGCAGTTTTTTTTTTTTTTTTAATTAAACAGTTTTAAAGAGCTTTTTAACTTTTAATACTGTGGGGGGGGGAGGAAGACAAAAACGGGATAGCAAAATTTTGAGAGGGGGAAATTCAAATGAACTGAACTGTCAATGAAATTTAGGACTGATTATTTATTCACTATAAGTAACAAATAGAGTAGAAAAAGTTTACAAAAATAGAGGCAAGGGGGGGGGGAGGGGGGGGAGGTTGTTAAGATTTATTTTTAAATCAGAAATTCAAAGAAATGCAGAAGAGTTTCTCCCCTGATTATGAAATAATACGAGAATAAAATTAAGCACTTTTAAGGACTTTGTGCATGAAAATAAGTACTTTTAAGCGCCAAAAATTCTATTTGAAAAATGTAAACACTTTTAAGGACCGTACAAACTTTGCTATAATAGCAAGGGTGGATCTGGAGAGTTCTCAAGGGGGGAGGGGGGAAGGGCGATTTTGGAAATTTGGAGATTCCAATCTGATGCGCGGATCGAGCCTAATTGTTTTCACTGCGGGTCATGTTACTTCTACTTTTTCCTGTGGGTCAGCTTTGGGTCCGGTTGACTTCTATTTTTTTCTGCTGGTCGGGTTAACTTATACTTTTTTGCTGCGGGTCGTGTTTGGGTCCGGTTGACTTCTATCTTTTGCTGCTGGTCGGGTTAACTTTTTTTTTGCTGTGGGTCACGTTTGGGTCCGGTATACTTTTACTTTTTGATGGGGGTTGGGTTAACATCTACTTTTCTCTGCGGGTCGGGTTTGGGTCCGGTTGACTTCTACTTTTCTGCAGCGGGTCAGGTTCACTTCTACATTTTAACTGTGCCTAGCGCGTTGGGTTTGGGGCAGATTGACATATATTGTTTCGGGTTGGGTTTTTACTCTTTCGAGAAGAGTTCGGGCCGACCCTAATTTTGAAAAGGAAGTCTAAATATATTTTAAGATAAAAACTACATACAGTAAAAGTTCCATAACGGGCACGCCCAAACAATTATTTAATAATTCTTTTTAATCTCCAGGATTATGTAAAAAATACTAATTTGTATAAAACTGCTTGTCTCTTTATATCTAAGATCAGTTGTAATTCAGTAGAGAATGCTTTTAAAATTTAAACTTACTAAAAAATATACCGGGTGTCCTAAAATGGACTGATTATCCTAGAATGGACTAAAATTCTGTAACTTGCAAATGGTTACAGCAATTTAAAAAAATCTTGCAGGAGAATTATCCTGCGATGCCCGATTTAACGTCTATTGTTTGCCGCGCCATCTGTCGTTGCTATTTAAAACTAAAATTAAGAATCGCAGATTCTCAGTAAAAAAAAAAAAAAAATCTGAAATTCAAAGCAAATTTTCTGAAATGTTACAGCAGAAAGGGAAGGAGGGGTGGTGGAGAATTCCCTCCTGGCACTAATTATTTTTGTTGCAGGTCGTTTTAGCTGTTTTCATTTCGGGTCTATTTCAGCCTGATTGTAGATTCCTGCAAATTCGGTTAACCCATTTTCTTCAAAAGTTACTTCAGTATACTATTTCAGATTAAAAACTATACCTATAATAATAAACATAGGTGTATGTATGTGTGCTGTTTTCTAAAGAGACCACTGTATTTTTTCCATGACTCTTTGATAAAATTCGCATTTCTTCCGCGACTCTTTGTCGAAATTTGCATGTTTTCACAGCCCTTTGATAAAATTTGCGTTTATCCGTAGCCGTTTGATGAAATTCGCGTTTTTCCGTAGCCGTTTGATGAAATTCGCGTTTTTCCGTAGCCGTTTGATGAAATTCGCGTTTTTCCGTAGCCGTTTGATGAAATTTGCATTTCTTCCATTGCCCTTTGACGAGATTTACGTTTGTTTCGCAACCCTTTGACGAAATTAGTGTAAATCTGTAGACCTTTGATAAAATTCGCATTTTTTCCCCATGACCCTTTGATAAAATTCTCGTTTTTTGGCGATCCTTTGACAAAAATCGTGTTTTTTAAGCGATTCTTTGGCAAAATTCGCTTTTCCCTGCGATTCTTTGAAGAAATTCGCGTTTTCTCCGCAATCTTTTGACGAAATGGGAGTTTCATTTGCGACCCTTTGACGAAATTCGCGTTTTCTCCGCAATCTTTTGACGAAATGGGAGTTTCATTTGCGACCCTTTGACGAAATTCGCGTTTCATTCGCGACCCTTTGATGTAATTCGCGATTCTTTGATAAAATTTGAATTTTTTCACGATCCGTTAACGAAATTTAAGGGGTTTTTTTTACTTGGCGGAAAAGGGTTTTCACGCCAAGAAAAATTCCAAGATGGTGGCCCCGGGAATTTATGACATCTGTTCCACAATATGGAAAGTTTGTGCATTAATATAGTAAAATCTGGTTAAAAAAAGCATTTTTTCTCCATTTTATATTGAATCATTCACCACACAATTTTGTATTACTATTTTTATTACATTATTCATGGTTTCTGTTGTAATTTTTGTCAGTCAAAATTGGCTTTAACTGTCTAAAACTGGTCAAAATTTGCTTTAACCACTCAAATTAGCTTACATAAATTTTTCATACTGTATATTTATGTGAATATTACTGTCATATGTGTATATATTTGTAATAACAGACAATGATTGGGGGGGGGGGGATGCAATACAGGGTGATTCAAAAAAATGTTGACAAAATGACATGGCAAATTAGGATACAACAAGGATAAAAAATCACATAGGAACGCGGGGTCGGATATCACTTATTGAGTCACAAATACAGGATGTTTCATCCTAGCTCAATTTGGGTTGATGGTCATAACTTTCAGAAAACTGAAGTAGGGGAGAATGGTAATGAATGGGCCATTAACAAAATATGAAAAAGTATTTGCATAAAATTATTTTAGATGCCACCAATAGATGAAGTTATTTGTTCTACCAAACTCATCAAATTTTCCATTGTCTGGGAGGAGACATTTTCCCACTAGAGTAGGATGGTCAAGAATCTGATTGAAAAGTAAATTTTTTCACTTTTCAGTAAAATAAATAAGCTGAAATGTATCTATTATTTCATTGCAGATATGTGTATTAGCAAGTCTTTGCATTATCTGTAAACTAATTTTAGGATGTATTTAGATGTTATTTGAATTTAATGTACTAAAAAAGCCTGAATGTATTCCAGAAGTATAGACGTGGGGCTGGATGACCTCTATATCATGGTCATGAATCAGGGCCATCTTTGCCCTGATCATGAAAATATGGTTTTTCTCCCTTTTTCTGATTTTCTCTTTAATATGAAACATAACTGGCTGTCAAGGATTTAGATTAAATTACTGTCTAGTTAGAATAAGTTTATAGTGATGTCTAAAAAATAATTCGCACATTTTCACCCTAAGAAATATTAGTTATTAATTAGAAACATAAATTATATAAATGATTAAGGTGAACTGTCTAGTTGTTGACCACACCTACCAGTATTTTCCCATTTGATATAAAACTAGAATAATTGTTTATATTCTGAATTTGATGGGTAGAATAAATACCAGAAATTTAACACTAAATACTCAATTAATAGGCAGTTCAACCCTGTTACAACCATGTCGTTTAATATTAATTTGAAAAATATAAATTTTGTTAAATCATAATGTGTATTATCTAGGGATTGACCGAATACCGGATTCGGTATTCGGTGGTTCGGCATGCAAACCGAATATTCGGCTTCGGCCGAATAATTGCAGATAAGTATTTTCTTAGAAGTAGAAAAATTCTCTTTTACTTAGCAGTAGAATAGGCTAAACAATGAGTTTCAATATTATGTGCATGAGTTCAGAGTTCATATGCACTATAAAAAACAAGTCAAATGCCATTTTTAATTAAAATAAAACTTTTTCCTTCTTAAAATAGTCTAACATAGGTGTGAAATCAAAACAACTGTCTACAACAGAGAAAAAAAAGTAAGGAAGATGTGCGTTCTTTCCCTTATCATTTAAATTTATTTAATGTGCATTTTCTTTAATATACACATCAAATAAGTATATCAGAGTTCATGTCTGTATATCTAAGGTGTATATTAAACAAAATACACACATCAAATAAGTATACCCCTATGCCTATCTTATAGCTTTTATAACCATTATATCAAAATTGCTCAAATTTCTTATCTTCATCAACACAATGTTAAAATATTAATCAAAATATAAATATTCTATCAATAATTTGACAGAAAATAGTTAAATGTACAAATTGATGATACCTTTTTTGTATTTTGAGAACATTCCTATTAAATATGTTTATAATTAGACTTAGACAATCAGTAAATCAGCTTAATGACAACATTGTTTCTGTTTATTCGAATGTAACTTTTATTTTTCTGACAATCCTTATCCTTAATGATACCCTGTATAGTTTAATACTTTCCTAGGTTATTTTTGGGTATTAATTAGTGATAAAATAATAAAAAATAAGTGATGGGTTAATGAATTTGTGAGTGGGAAGAAGTCAGTAAAATTTTTTGCATTAGATTTAAGAAGAAAAATGTAACTGAACTAAATTATTGAGAATTTAAGTTCAATTAAAGCTTATCAAAAAGGCTAATATATGCAAAAATACATATTAAAAAGTTCCAAGCATTCGGTTGCCGAATTCCGAAGCTTCGGTATTCGAGAAAATTGCTGCTTCGGTCAATCCCTAGTATTACCTATTATTTTTATGCATATTTTATGGTCTTTCTTCCTTATAATCTCATTATTTTGTCATTTTTCTGCTACAATAATGTGATTTAATAATATCACTTTTAATGTTTATAAATTTTGATAAGCATTGTGTACTACTTACTATTTCAGTACGCTTTCGATCATATCATGTCAAGTTCCATTCATTGTCATATTTGGTGAATAAAAGATTAATTCCACATTTTTTCATTGAATTCATTTAGTGGCCCGTTCAGCCCCATGGGTGGGGATGAATGGGCCAAATTTCTATATTTTTATTTTCTATTATCATTCATTATAGACTATAGGTGAAAATTAACGGTCGCCACTCGCCACGTGGCGATTAAAGTTGTAAAAGTGGCGATTAAAAAATCGGCCATCGATCGCCACCCTACTCGCCACTCGCCAAGTGGCGATAAAAAATCTTATCCATCGCCCAAGTGAAATACAGCTTTTTTTCATGGAAATATGCATCTCTACTTTGAATACATCTAATTAGAAAACTGGTTAATTCTTTTTTCTACCGGATGCAAGCGGATTCCAACGATTTAGCAATACTTTCAATATTTCAGCTTTTCGCCATTGCTCTCCAGTTGGATTATTTTTTTCCCAAGAAATAGTTTTATTCTGCAAAATATATTCATCAGCTTTGATTCCACATGCTTTTTAAATAATTTATTCCTCTTTTTTTTTCACCGGATGCAATCGGAATTTTAAGGACATTGCAGTACATTCAATATTTTGACTCCTGCCACATGCTCACCAGTTAGATTATTTTTCTTCAAGAGATACTGTTTAATCCTGCAAAATACATTCACCAGCTTAGATTTCAACTGCATGTAATGTGTGTAGTATGTTAATAACACATTTACTTATTAAATAAAATCCAAATATTTTGTGTTTTATTTGATTATTATTTTTTTTTTTTTTTTTTTTTTTTTATACACCTAGCTGTTGGAATTTTGATTTAGTTATTTTTTATATAAAGAAAGTAATAATAATTTGATTGATAATAGTGTTTATGAACATATACAAGTAATCTAAAAATATATTCTAAAAAAATTAGTATAACAGATTTTGTGGTTTTAACCCTTTCCAGCACGGAGAAATTCTGTTTATAAGCTGATGAAATGATGGGCTGACAGCAGAATATATAAACGAATTTATTTGTAAATACGAACTTGCTTATTTTCAAGTACGTTATAAAAGGAAAATTTTAATTAAATATTATGGGTGCCAGTAAAATAACAATTAGGTGTCCTTTTTAAAGGACAGCACCCAAGAAAGGGTTAAAGTAATTTCTTCAATTTTGACTGCTTCCGTATTCTTATCATGAATAGTTGGCTGGAATAAAACTCTGATTTATAGAAAAATATGTATATATACAACGCTTATAGTTTATGTAGATGTCAAGAAAGTTTGAAACATTATAGTGGCCACTAATGAAACTGAGTATACCGGCCACTGGCTACTAACTCAATTTCCCAGCTTTCACCTATATTATAGACATTTTCTAAGTCAATTTTTATGACTTCTTTATATCACCAAATAAGTAAAATAACTGATGAGCCAAAAAAAATTATTAGAAAAAATTACAAAAATTATAAACCAAAAATTGGCCCATTTATTACCACTGTCCCCTATATTATAATAAAACATTTAACAGACATTCTCACCTTTGTTGTAAATGTGATAACACCAAACAAAAGTGGTAGAAGTTTGCAATATGCACTGGACGCTCCACATTTTGGACTGCGATGATCAATTCATACGGTATCATCGATTGCTTGAGCAACGTGTTTTTCCAGAATTTTTCGTGATGTTAACATATTTCACACAAAACAAGGTCCATACCGTCGCATTTTCATTGCAATGTTTTAATTTTTCTTGAAATTATGACGGTTGACCAGAGTTCAGTTAGGATGAAACACCCTGTATTTGTGACTCAATAAGTAGTTTGCGACCCTATGTTCCTATGTAATTTTTTATCCTTGTATGGCCTGATTTGCCATGTCATTTTGTCAACTTTTTTTTTAAATCACCCTGTATTATTGCATCATTTAAGCATAAAATTGGAGAAGGGACGCATAAAAATAATTTTGGCTTAGATGCCGTATATTACCTTGGCTGCTATCTTGGATGTTTTGAGGTTTCTTGGCGATCTTTATCGATATGGAATCCGTGACGATGCGTATGTTCTGGCAACCCTGTTTTTCATCGCAATTTTGTTGCGAGAAGGCCGTTTTTGCTTGTGATGTCGTGTTATGTGTCTCTGTCAGTTATTTTTATGTTAAATTTATTGGGTGCTACAGGTCAAAATTAACATTTTTACCCACTGGCCATCACACTGATATTTTCCACTGGCCAGTTTTTTTAACCACTGGCCAGTAACAAAGTTACGTACGCCCCATACAAAATTGTGTTTTTTCTAACTATCAACATTGTAATTTACTAATATATATTAGTTACCATTCGATATGATTACATTCAACTGAAAAATTTTATTTTTACTATTAATTGCAATGAAATAAATTCACAGGAAATTTTCAGAAAGGTTACAGCAGAGGGGGACCCCACCCCCCTAGGCACTAACAAATATGCATTTTCTGCGACCATTTAACGAATTTCGCATTTTTTTCGCGATCTTTTGACGAAATCTGTGTTTTTTCCGCAATCTTTTCACAAAATTGCATTTTTTTGTAATCTTTTAACGAAATTTGTGGGGTTTTTTCGCCATTCTTTGAAAATATTTGCATTTTTTTCAAAATTTTTTAACGAAATTTGCGTTTTTAGGCAATCTTTTGACAAAATTTGCATTTTTTCCCGCTATCTTTTCATGAAATTTGCGTTTTTTCACGATCTTTTGACGAAAGTTATGTTTTTTCTGCAATCTTTTCACGAAATTTGTGTTTTTCCACGATCTTTTCACGAAATTTGCGTTTTTTCCGTGATCTTTTCACGAAATTTGCGTTTTTCTGCGATCTTTTCACGAAATTTGCGTTTTTCCACGATCTTTTCACGAAATTTGCATTTTTTCCGCGATCTTTTCACGAAATTTGCGTTTTTTCAGCGATCTTTTCACGAAATTTGTGTTTTTTCCGCGATCTTTTCACGAAATTTGCATTTTTTCCGCGATCTTTTCACGAAATTTGCGTTTTTTCTGTGATCTTTTCACGAAATTTGCATTTTCCGCGATCTTTTCACAAAATTTACATTTTTCCGCAATACTATGAAGAATTTTATTCTTTTTCGCGATTCTTTGTCGAAATTTGCATTTTTTCCGCAATCTTTTCACGAAATTTGTATTTTTTCCGCGATTTTTTGACAAAATTTGCGTTTTTCTACGATCTTGTCACGAAAGTTGTGTTTTCTCTGCGATCTTTTCACGAAATTTACGTTTTTTTGCGATTCTTTGACGGAACTGGTGATTTTTTTCTACGAACGATTGATGAAATTGATTTTTTTCGGCGACCATATCGAAATTAGCGATATTTTTATGTCCGAATTTTCGGACTGATAACCATTTTTTTTTTTCTTTCGGGAACCGAATGCCTTAAATTTTTGGAAAATTCGAGACAGAATCACCCCTGCAAATTTCTTTTCTTACGTTCAGGAGAATCGTCGATTTGGACGCCGTAAATTCCGAACGAATTTCTTAGAAAGACCCCCACGAAGGGCACTCCCCCTCGGGCCTATATCCCTAGTGTAGATAATCGGCCGTCACAAAATCAACCAACCGAACGAATTTCACCCCTTTCCTCCCTGGCATCAATCTTTCAACCATCGCGTTTGGCGAGTGGTGCCCATTGAGTTTGGCGAGTGAGGACAATAAAGTTAATCGCCACGTTTTAAGTGTTACTCGATGCCTGGCGAGTGGCGAGTGCTAATTTTGTGCTATATTGGGTGCATTTGATTGAATATGTGTTCTGTAGTCCATTTAAACACTCATTCTGAAGTAATTAAGAAATATGAGGAAATTTTGACGAATAAAGGAGGTTTGTTTACAGTGCGTATTCATAAGCTTATTTTGGAAAATGATGGTGAGGTTTTTCGTGCTTTTGCTTTCAAGAAAGTATATGTCTGTTAAGGTATGTTGATAATTTTATGTATATTTTGTTGCTGTGTTTTCTATTAGTCATTTATTGTATATTTCTCCTGCATTTCGTGCATTTTTGAGATTGGGGAACAGCAACATACGTGCGTTTACTAACTGCTGCTTTAACGAGTTTTGTGCTTTATTGTGATTGCTGCAGAAGGAATTTGCTGAATACAGTGATTTTTTTTTTTTTTTTTTTTGGTGAATGAGCATGTAGCGCTCATACGACAATTACCGATTGCCACTTTAACGAGTTTTATGCATATTTGTGATCATGGCAGAAGGAGTTAGCTGAATCCAGTGATGTCTTTTTTCAGTTAATGAGCTTGTAGCGCTCATACGACGTTTAGAGATTGCCACTTTAACGAGTTTTGTTTATTATTTACATTTTATTTTTGTTAAGCCTAACATGCATAAAAACCTTTGCTTGGCAACATTTACTACTTGTTGGGAAAGGAGTTTTCATGCCAAGAAAAATTCCAAGATGGCGGCCCTGGGAATTTATGACATCTGTTCCGTTGTGATTCCTGAATGATTCAATATAAAATGTAAAAAAAAAAAACATGCTTTTTTTAACCAGATTTTACTATATTAATGCACAAAATTTCCATATTGTTAGCAATGTACATTCCTCCCTTTGCTAGCATGTCTCATTCCTTCGAACTACACCTTCTTTTATGTTAAATTACTTGTACTATAAACAACCATGCTGCTTTTGGGCTCAGGTTAAATCATGGATAATAATACAGTAAAACAGAGTTCATTCTAAGAGCAGGATGCACTTTGCCATAAAAGGGCACTTTGAAGAAAAAAAGGGCACATTAATGTAATGATAAATAACTAATAACTCTTCCACCCTGACACCACCTTCTAAAAAGTCTTGGCTACTAACCCTTCCCCCCATCCATGACACTTTGCAGTGCAGTGGCGATTCTTTTCCAAAAAATTAAGGCAGTCATTTCCGAAAATTAAAAAGAATCGGTCATAAATCCGAAAATTTGGACACAAACTAAAATGCAAATTTTGAGAAATGTTCGCTGAAAAAAAAAAAACAATTTCGTCAGAGAATCGCGAAAAAACACCAATTTCATCAAAGGACCTTTCCGGTTTTTTTCTTCTTTCTTATTTCGGCTGAGTTTTCACGGTAGCCGAGAAATGGGGTATAGAGACAGATTTATGACTGTGTCAGTGCTGGAATTTTAGTGAAAATAATTGGTGTCTGTATGAGGATGTGGGGGGAGGGGGAGGGGAGTAAAAAGGAACAGATTAGGAGCAAAATGGGGCTAGGATGTTATATATAATGTTTACAGATAGTTTAGTTTGCTTGAAATAAGCAATGAAATTAACTTTAAAGGGCGATATTATTCCCTCGGTTGATTTTCCAAGTGATAGGGCTTGCGGAACAGGACTTTCGGACAGTGGGGGCATCGAATTTTGTAAAGAAGGGCAGGCAGGGCAGCCCGCCTCGCGAAAAATGCCTAGAATGAACTCTGCAGTAAAATGTTACTTAAATAGGGAAACTAAAATTTCACTTACACATGAACAAGTCATTGATTTATGGAAAGTATAAAAATTTATATTAAATAAATTTACTTTTGAATCTTGAAAAATTACTTTTCAGGGATCTATTTAAGAGAAATTTGGGTCCTTTAAAGACCCTTCACATTTTTTTCACCTCAAAACAGGATCCTTCGCAAAAACTTTTGCCTTAAAACAGGACCCTTCATAAAATTGTTTATCTTAAACAAGACTTTTCATAAACCTTTTCTTTTCACAAATTTAATCATTTTTAAATAAAATCTGATCTTTACAAAACATCTGAAATTGCCAAATAACCTAGCTTTTTTATGCATAAAGAATCTTGTTTAAAATAAATAATACAACAACCTTTATGTAACAATAACTCCATATTCACAAAATTATGACTAAGGTCTTTCACAAATATAAAAAAGTTTTCCCAATTTCAGATAAAAAGGGCCATGTGAGAAAAATTTGAACAGAATCCCCTTTTTCTTTATGGGTGATTTCACAGTAGCTTAATGTGCTTTAAAAAAAAAAAAAATTAATGAAATTCAATAGTATTATATATCAAATTAAAGGTAATTTAATGTAGTTTATGAATATTTAATTACTTTTTAAAAAATAATGAGACTTTAAATTTAATAAAATGATTAAATTTAATAAAATATGAACAAAATAGTCTCTCAAAGTTATGGACATGACAAACAAAAAAGGACCTCTCTTGCCATTTAAAAGATATAATATTTTATAATTATACATGATATATTAAATCATGCATTGTAATGGAAAAATTAGTGACTAAAAACACTGCATATTTACCTTTTATATTGTTATACTGGAAGGTTTTATAAGAATATATTTGTGTTTCAATGCAAAATTTTTATTGCATTATTGTTATTAATTTGTTTATTTTCTTAAAAATGTCATTTCCTCTGCTTATTTACTATGTTATAATACTATGATTTGAAAAAAATTATAATTTTTATTATTTAATATATATTTTTTTAAATTTAAATTGGTCATGTCCACAACGTTGCAGACATGACAACAAATATACCATATTTTGCAAACTTCCAAGAAAAAGTTCAACTAATAGGAATAACATGTGCTGCAAACTAAATATTTTCCAAAATAATCAACCTGTTGCATCAACATAATAAAATTATGTTATTATAAATGGCAACAGATTATTTTGGAAAATATTGAATCATAGTTATTAAGACATCTTATAGCTGTGATTTATTCACATTTATCAAGCAAAACACAATTTTATTAGTTTATTATAGCAACACTTAAACATGCTTTAAATTATGTTATAAATAGCAACATTATGATAATTTTGCAAAATTATTTAGTGTGTGACACATGTTTATTTGCATATGTTTTTCTTGTCCACATGTTTTTTCTAGATGAAAGTTTTCTTAGAGGTGTATTTAAAATATACAGTATGGAACCATTTATCCGGAAACCAGTTATCCGGAATGATATTTCTGATAGACTGATTTCAGAATCTTTGCAGAAAAAGGTGTCATACACTGCCAGTTTGACATAGGCTTTGCTTGAAACAATTGTATAATTTGATGACAACATCTAGTATTTGAAATGAAAACATATTTAGTTGTATTTTAGATGTTTTAATTTTTATGCAGAGGAAACAGGAGAATTTTTGTTCCTAAGATTACCCTTATAGGGTATTCCCATAAATTACCTTCTTTTAAAATCTGGTTAACTTTTGATCTTTCTTGCATTGATTTTTAATTGAAGTAATCTAATAATTTAAAATCAGAAATAATGTCACAACCACACATATTCCACAAAACATATCAAATGAATGCTACTTTAATACACAACCAGTTAATCGGAAAAACCAGTTATCCGGAATACATCTGACCCCAAACATTCCGGATAAATGGTTCTGTACTGTAGTACTTGTTTGAATGTTAATGAAATCTGATTACTTATTACTGTAAGTAGTTAAAAAAAATTTTTTGTTATACATTTCCTGCCATAAATTCATCATGCCATTAACAAGTACAGAACAATCTCGCATTAGAAGACAGAAATTGAAAGCAGATGCAGTGAAATATGAAGCTATAAAAGCTGAAGAAAGCAGGAAAAAGAAAGAATACAGACATTCTAAGGTGCTCACTGAAAAGCAAAAGGAGCACATAAAAACAAAAAATAAAGAGGCACAAAGAAAATGCAGGAAGAAAAAGGTAGAAGCAGAAAAACTGAATACGAGTTCCCCTGGCTACTCAAGCAAACAATCTTTGGGAAAGGCTGTAAAGAAAATAAATAATGCCCTGCCAAAATCCCCAAACAAGAAACTTCATGTGTTGACAAATGTCATATCAAAAATATCTCCCATGAAAAGAAAGCAAATAATTGAAAGTTCATTTCAAAAGAAAAGACAAAAAGAGCAAATTTTAAAAGCAGATTCTAATAGTAGTCGAAGATTAAGGAGTGATAAATTGTCAGAAGAAACTGAAATAAAAGTAAAGCAATTTTTTGTTAGAGATTATATTAGTCGCATGTGTCCAGGGAAAAAAGAAGTAATATCAGTAAAAACACCTACAGGGAGAGAAATACACCAAAAACACTACCTAGTGATGAGCATTGGAGAATCACACTGTCGGAGTTCCCTCTTAGTCCGCACAACTTAGAAGAAAATCCTTATTATTTATATGCTGCCACCACCGATATGATTATGTGATATCGGTCACGCACTGAGAAGATTGTTTAAATGAAAACCAACGCTTTCAATTAACTAAATTAACAGTTTATTTACACACTATTTACACAACAACAAAGCACTATTTATACTTACAAACTCGGATATAGACGATCCGGTTCAACATTAAATTGAATACAGTAAATGCTGGCTGTGTACTGTTAAACTACGTTAAATCACTCTCATTCTACCCACGTTAAATTATCTTTCCGGAGATCAATCTCAATCTCCCAACACATGGGCTCTAAGTCCAAGCTATCCGAGCCTCTCTCAACCCTATGCACTCTCTCAGAGCTATCCAAGGCACGACTGTCCACCTTGCGGGCTATGCTCCCACTATCTCAGCAGAACAGACTGCCTTCCAGGAACCCCTTGCTCCTTCTCCACGTAACCCCTCCAGGGTTTTCTACCTGGCTCCCATTGTCTCCCCATCTTCCACAGACATCTCAAAAGGTTGGGCACACCCCTCTCCAACTATCTTTTCCCTCTTCATACCATCTATACATTTTTACCAGCTTAGATCCAGTTTTAGATAAGGAAAGAGTTATTTTGAAATTCCAGTACACAGCCCATACAATATATAATATATTAAGACAAAAAAATAATATAGAACCTCAGTTCTAATAGCAGATGTTTCTCAGAACCTGACACCCCCCCCCCCACCTTAGCAGAAAATATGCCATTTAGGGGCTAATTTTAACCAAACATATAGTAACATCACAGAAGAGTTCAATAGTCTCTTTGCAGGTTTCTTCATTATTATTATTACCTATATATATCAAGGTGTCTGAACATTCTCTACTGACATCTCTAATGAACCGTGTACTACTATTATTATTACAGAAAAACTACACATGCTAATACACTATAACACAAAATTCAAATACAATTACACATATACAAAAAAAAATTTTAAACGTGATGACACCCCTTTAAGGTTTGTCCACTATTTAGTCATTGATGACGATGGTCTAGTAATTGGCTGTTCTTCCCAGCTCTTCCTATGTAGCCTGGAAATTGCATCAGCATTTAAATGTTGCGCTCCTGGATGATGAGAAATACTCAGGTTCCAGCGCTGCAAGGCAAGAGCCCATCTAGTGAGTTTGGGGGACCTTGGGGTTGTTTCAGTGAGAAATTTTAATGGATTATGATCCGTTATGATCTCAATTTGAGATCCATATGTCCACTTTTCAAACTTCAGCAACCCGAAGAGAACAAGTCTTCAAGCCTCTTTCTCTATACTCAGCCAAGCACGCTGAGCCCTTGATAATTTCTGACTGGCAAAAGCTATCGGTTTAAACTGACCCTTTTCATCTTTTTGAGTAAGACAACATCCTACTGCCAGGTCTGAAGCATCGGCGTGAAGCTGATATTCCCGGCCCACGGTAGGTGTAACCAAACGCGTCACGTTACATAACTCATCTTTAAGGGTATTAAATGCTTCTTCTGCCCTTTCATCCCATGGTACAGTATTTTTAACTTTCCCTTTAGTTAATTCCGTTAAAGGTATAGCAATTTCTGCATAATTTGGAATATAAGATCAATAGAATCCCATTAATCCCAAAACAGATCTAACTTCCTTTTTAGTTTTCGGTCTCTTTAAATCCCTTATTGCTCCTATTTTCTCCTCATCAGATGCATGCGTTCCACCCCCAATTACATGACCTAAAAACTTAGTCAATTTCTCTCCAAATTTACATTTATCCAGCCTAATCGTAAAATTTCTATTTTTAAGTTCTTCTATAACAGACCTAACATGCTCACAATGCTCTTCCCAGGTGTCGGAGAAAATGATGACATCATCAATATATGCTTGTGCATACCTCCGATGACCTTGAAGAACCTCATTCATATCTTTTTGGAACGTAGCAGCCGCCCCCTGATAAACCAAAAGGCATAGTACGCCACTGATAAGTCCCATTATGAGTTGTAAAAGCTGTCAAATGTGTACATTCCTCCGTCATCTTAATCTGCCAATAACCCCTCAATAAATCAATGGAAGATAAATATTTAGCTGCCCCCGCAGTATACATGATTTCCTGCGAATCTTTCATAGGAAATGTTGGGACCTGCGTTACTGAATTTAAAGCTCTATAATCAATGCAAAGCCTGACAGTTGCGTCTTTTTTCGCCATGCAAACAATTGGATGACTAATTTCTGCATTTGATACTTTGATTAGATTTAACTCTAATAACTCCTGAATCTGTCTATCTACTTCCTCTTTATAAGCAACAGGTACACTATATAACTTTGGCTTTTTCCTTGCCACATCCGGTTTCAAATCAATACGGTGCTCCCCTACTACCGCTGGTCGCACAGGACCCATAAATGCCTCTTTATTATCCCACAAAATGGACTTTATATCCTTGACTTGACTATTAGATAACCCTATTATTTCGAAGCTTTATATGTCCCGTTTTACTTCTTGTTCCCGGTTTAAAATAGGAATTTCCCCAACTTCTCCAAATTCCTCATCACCTTCAAAAACAATATTCACTATATTACACTTAGCAATAAATTCCCCTTTATTTTGATACACATACTTTTTGCTACTATCCGCCATTTCAACTAAGACTATCACGCACTTTCACTTTTCTAGATAATTGACATTCTAGACATGATTTACAGAATTTTTTAGCTTCTTTAGCCATACCTTCCCAATAAAAAGATTGCCTAATCCTCTCTAAGGTTTTCTTTGCCGCGTGATGTTCTCCCTTATTAGATACATGCGCTGACTTTAAGATTCCTTCTCTTTTGACTTTAGGCACTACTAATTGAGCTATAGCTTCTTTTACAAATTTATCCCTATGATACAATAAGTCCTTTTCAATATAATAACTCCCTTTACCAATTTTAGCTATTTCCCAAGCTCTCTCTAATTTTTACATTCCAATTGGGATTTCTTAAACATATCTGAATTACTAATGATAACTTTATTATTTTCCTCCACTTCCGTTTTTTCTGCATTTTGACTTTGTAAATTTTCCGATCTCGCTTCTATTGCGTAAACGTTACAATTATCGCTACTCATATCTTTCTTTTCACTCGAGTTATTAATACTAATTTCCAAACTTTCTAATTCTTGGGACTCTAGCAATGGCTCCTTGCGATTGACCCCTGATAACTCATTAATCACCTCGGCATGTAAAATTACCTGCTCATTAATATTATCGGTCACTGCGCAAAGTACTTCTTGATGAATTATATTAGTTTGTCCGAATTGCGGAATAGCTAACGGTAATTTAACCAACGGTGATTTAACTGCTTCACCAAATAATCCTTGTAAATAAATACCACCGCTCCTTTTAATTTCTCTTCCGGTACCAAATCTTTATGAATAACACTAATTTCACATCCAGAATCGACCAATCCTTTTGCTTTTTTCCCCATTTACACTAACTTCAATTTTCTCGAGTTTATTTAATTTCTCACCAATAACATTAGTTCTCTGTTCGGCCTTTGCCGATAACCTCGCCACAATAGCTCCTTTAGGTAACTCTTTAATTTCTTTTACAACAATCTTATTTACACTCGCTTTCTGTTTACGCCCTTTACTAGCATTATTATTTCCCTCATTACCCACTTTATTACAAAAACGTTGGTAATGACCTCTTAAACCACATTTGAAGTATCTAGGAGCTGAATCATCACTAGGTTTCTTAAAATCAGTTTTCCTACCCGAAAAAGAATTAGTCTCATTACTCTCGTTTTACCTCCAATTACCACTAAATTTACTATCCTCCCTCGGTTTCACTTTTTCAGTGTTTACATACCTATCTTTACCCTTAAAACCTTTATACGTAACCGCATACGACTTGTTTTTAGCATCAAAATAATTATCACATTCTTTAGCAATTTTAGAAGCTTCTAACCATTTACTCTGCTGAGTTAACCCAATATATGATGCGGTTTCTTCATCTAACGTGTTTAATAACTTATCCGTAATTATTAACTGATTGACCTTTTCATAAGAGTCCGCACCCCTAATCTTACAATAATTTTCCCATGTTGCTATTAAACGCGATACAAATAATACATGAGTTTCATTCTGGTTTCTTCTAGCCTTCTTAAAATTTTCCAAACACGCCTTCGGTGTCCGCTCATGTTCCCTTATAACTAACTCCTTTAATTCCCCATAACTCTCAATTTGTTCCCTAGAGGTATAAATTAACAAATTATCTGCCTTATCTCCTAACATATTTGGCAGAATTTCGGCCTGCTGGTTTTCCAGTACATTTTTAGTTTTGAATGCCCTTTCTAAACTGTTGAAAAATTCCATACCTCAGTCCCTTCTGGTACTTTGATAGACAGAGTTTTAACACTTTTGATCAATTTTTCTAGGTTACTTTCATTATTAGATTCCCTAGACCCATTTGAGTTATTTGTCGAACCTTGTACCCTTAGCCTCTCCATTTCTAATTCATGTTCCATCCTTAATTTTTCAGATTCTCTTTCTAGCTTTTCGCGCTCTAATTTTCCCTGTTTTTCTAACTTTTCACGCTCTAATTTTTCCTGTTTTTCTTCGCACTCTAATCGCTCTGCATCAATTGTGTTAGATAATTCCTTAATAGCCCCCTCATCATATTCCTCGCTGTCCATTATCTTTTTCTTAAGCTGAAATCTGGTATAATCTTCCGTGAATTCCACCCCCAACTCTTCGGCTATCATCTGAAGATCCACCCTTTTTAGTTTCAATAAGAAAGCCATACCTTTACCGATTACTATTACCACTCTACAATAATATTTAAACCTACAAAATTAATATTTCCTAAATTTCTACTCTAGCACGGTTACCTCCACCTATTATACTAATTAATACCTTTCAGATAATCAATGTATTATATTTCTAATTTAACCTACTGTATAACGTGATTTTCCTCAAGCATTAATATAACACAATTTACTTCCAATAAACAAAAGGTAAAATAATAATTTCGATTTGATTGCTATGCAATACAGATTCCAATTGATACATTAGATAATAACATACAATTTTCATAATAATACTGATACGTTGCAAATTGAATAAAAGTACTGATGCCAATAGAAACATCCACATAAAGAAAAATTGTATAACATACACATATAAATTTCTACAATTATCCTCAATAAAGTATTTCCAAACTCAATACTGGTTCTCACACTTAAAACAAATACAATCAAAACCTTCACTTTTTTTTTCCTCACTGTGAGCCTTTTTTTTTTTCGAAATTTACTTCTATCCAATTAAAATTCTAAGCAAATGTTCATTTCTCGTTTGTTATCAACTCTTCATTTAAATATTACTTTAATAATAATTTAAATTTAAGTAAATTCAATTATTCCTTCCAACTATTATTAACACAAGGTATTAATTTTGTTCACTACCATTATTAGTAAAAAAAAATAGAAAATCAATATTAGCACAAGTTATTATGACCCTTTCTTAAAACAATAATAAATATGGCTGTTAAAATCTCCTACCTATCTGAACACAATTATTTGATTGCACACAAATTACCTAAACAATTTATCTTAAATTACTATCAATTATACAACAACAAATACATTTGGTTCGAGAATGTCAGCAGGCAGAAATGATCAAAACACCTTACTTTATACTTTATCTGCTGGGGTACTCCGCTGCTCACACGTAGTTTCACGATGAATTCAATATTTCACACTTTAAAGTCACTTTGATGTTATTCAACACTCGGGCTGTAATACACTATAACTTGAGGCACTGTAGCGATGATAGGGCACAAACACTATTTCGGTTTGCCGTAACGACGATAGGGCACATTCTTTAGTTCGGTTCGCTGTAACGATGATAGGGCACAACACTTTAGTCCGGTTCGCTGTAACGATGATAGGACACACACTTTAGTTCGGCTCGCTGTAACGATGATAGGACACAACACTTTAGTTCCGTTCGCTATAACGATGATAGGGCACACACACTCTGTATTTCTGCCCGACGCTTGGTTTTTATCTCTCTAAAATTCCGCTCGACGATCCGGCATTTCCACGCAAGAATTCCACTGGGTGCTCCGGCACTAACAAACTGCAACACGGCTCGTTGGTCACTGGTCTAAGACGATTCTATCCCACCGCTGCCACCAATTTGTCAGAGTTTCCTCTTAGTCTGCACAACTTCGAAGAAAATCCTTATTATTTATATGCTGTCACCACCGATATGGTTACGTGATATCGGTCACACACTGAGAAGATTGTTTAAATGAAAACCAATGCTTTCAATTAACTAAATTAACAGTTTATTTACACACTATTTACACAACAACAAAGCACTATTTACACTTACAAACTCGGATATAGATGATCCGGTTCAACATTAAATTGAATACAGTAAATGCTGGCTGTGTACTGTTAAACTATGTTAAATCACTCTCACTCTACCCACGTTAAATTAGCTTTTCGGAGATCAATCTCGATCTCCCAACACATGGGCTCCAAGCCTAAGCTATCCGAGCCTCTCTCAACCCTACACACTCTCTCAGAGCTATCCAAGGCACGACTGTCCACCTTGCGCGCTACGCTCCCACTCTCTCAGCAGAACAGACTGCCTTAAAGGAACCCCTTGCTCCTTCTCCATGTAACCCCTCCGGTGTTTTCTACCTGACTCCCACTGTCTCCCCATCTTCCACAGACATCTGAAAAGGTTGAGCACACCCCTCTCCAACTATCTTTTCCCCCTTCATACCATCTATACATTTTCACCGGCTTAGATCCAGTTTTAGATAAGGAAAGACTTATTTTGAAATTCCAGTACACAGCCCATACAATATATAATATATTAAGACAAAAAAATAATATAGAACCTCAGTTCTAATAGCAGATGTTTCTCAGAACCTGACACACACAAGCTGTTTTTAAGTGAAAATCCTGATTTAAACATTGGAATGACCAAGTTTCATGAGCTTCGTCCCAAGTACGTTCTCCCATTTGGTAAAAAAGTTCAGGAAGTCTGTATGTGTATATATCACGAAAAAATCAGTATGATTCTTTCAGGAATAGGAGCTCTCTGCCCTGATCTTCCGAAAAATCCAGAAATAATTGCTAAGGAAAGTGTTTGTGCTTTTGATGATGACCATATCAGCTGTAGTGTTTGTGGTGGTGGTGAAAAATATTTAGATGTCAAAATATCAGAGGATAATTTAGACTACACAGTCAAATATTATCAGTGGCAACAGAATGAGCTTGGTTTCACTGTTAAAAGAGAAATTGTTACCGATTTGGGTTGTGCTAAGGAAGAAGTTGGATCTCAGTTACAACCATTTGCAAGGCATATTTACAATGCATCGAAACAACACTTTGAATTCAGATATTTAAAGGAAAATCTTCCAGATAATGAAGTTATAATGCATATCGATTTTGTGGAAAATTATTCAATAAAGCATGATCGGGAGATCATGAGTGCTCATTGGGCATCTGATAGTGTAACAGTATACACTTGCATATTTTAAGGAGGAAAATTCTTTAAATCATCAGTCTTATGCAATTATCTCTGATGACTTATCACATAGTAAAGATACGGTAAAAGTTTTCAATGAAGAAAGTTTATTACAATTAAAACAAAGGGTAAGCGCAATAACAAAAGTTTACTACTGGTCAGATGGTGCTGCCAGCCAATTCAAAAACAGATTTATGTTTGCTAATTTAACTTGTCATAAAGAGGAACTAAAAATGAGGCTGACTGGTCATTCTTTGAAACAGCGCATGGAAAAGGTGCTGTTGATGGCATAGGGGGATCTGTAAAAAATAGAGTTTGGAGAGCAGTTTTGCAAGAAAAGAGGTTGTTGTCAATGCTAAGTCTTTTTTTAATGTAGCTAGCAAAATTTCTGATGGTACGATCAAAATAGTTTTCATAAGTACGTTGAAAACTATTACGTATTGTTGAAAGAGAGACACTAAGGTTAAAAGCGTGTGCAAATCCATACCCAATACTAGAGCAATCCATTTCATTCGCCCTATAACATCACTCTCAGTTGAATTTTCCTTAAATTCTCCATTTTCAAGTCCTCCAAACATGCATCAGGCTACAATATTTTCCAAAATAACATCAAAGCATGCTACTACATCACTTAATTTGGCTTCAACATCAACTTCTGAAAAGGTTTTTGAAGAAGGCCAATGGATAGCTATACTTTTTGATGACCACTGGTGGCCTGGCCAAGTAATGTCAGTGAACAACAGAAACATGACACTTAAACATCATTTCAAGCCTGTAGCAGAAAATAAATTCAAATACTTGGAGAAGTCACAATCTGAAATAATTTCTGTTGATACCAACTTATCTACTTTGCCATGTGATCCATCACCTGATCATTCTGCACGTTTCTTTTCCTACGATTCAAAAATTGCATTAAAGATAAATAATATAATTAATAAATTGTAATATATTTGTATATGTGCTACAGATGTTTACTTTTTATTAAACCTAAGTTTAAAATTAAAAATGTGTCGTTTATTTTGAAAATACTTGAATGTCTATTTTTTATAAAACCTAAGTTTATAATTAAAAATGTGTCAACAGTCTCAATTTATTTAATATTTAAACTATTTATGAAGAAATATAATGTATTAATGCTATATGCCTAACAATGAGGTTATTGTAAACAGAAAACCAACTGCTTTCTGTCATGTCTGCACAGGGTTGGTAAGTTTCTGCCAGAGTGGTTAAAACCAGCGGTTGTAACCAGTTAAAACTGGCATGGCAGAAACTAGTTCCTGCCAGTAAGTGGCAAAAACTGGCAGAAACTAAGAAATAATATTAATAAGAACTTTAATGTGCAATGATTCATAATTCACACAATCACATATGTATATGATATGTAAACAATTAAGTTAAAATTTAAAATTAAAGATTATGAATGTTATTCAAAGTTGCAAAAAAGTTTCAAAATGATCATATAAATATACTTTGTTTATTACTAATTTTCTTTCACTTGAAAAACAGAAATTTTCATAATGGTAGTCTGATGCTGTACAAGTTTAACTATTAATATTATTGTTTAGAGTTGAATTTCTATTTAAAAGTAAAAAAAAAAAAAGAAATTTACAAAAAATTCTGTGATATTTTAACAAATGTGTTTTTCAGAGTATTTTTAAATAAATAATGCAATGTAATAACTTAAAGATTATGATTCTTGTGAAAACATGTAAGTAAATAATTGAAGCACAGTAAATAACAGAAAAAAAATTTAATGAACTATCTTGTACAATTATTTAACAATATTGAAAGAACAAAATTGCCACTCATATATACTATTATTACTTTTTCCACAGAACATGCCATAGCACAGGACAAATTTTGCTAATCTTTCTGAACACAGACTGTTTCTCAATTTGTTCTGAATAAAATAAAAGTTCGAAAATATTCTTTCAAGACTGTCATTACTTGCTGGCAATGTCATTATTGAAGATGCAAAATTTGAAAAATCCTCATTTTCACCAGTATTCGTTTTTAAAGACAACCACCACACAGAAGGCAAGACATTTTCTAGGGCTTCCTTCGAGAAATGTGTTTCTGGGACAGGAGTCAATTTTGCTTCAAAGGATATTATATATGGCACAAAATTAGGATTAATATCAGAAAACAATTTCCTTGCCTTTTCTTTATGTTCATATGTCAATTTCGATCCCATATACTTAGGATGAAGTAATTAAGCTAGCATATGGTATTCGGTTATTACTGTATTAAATCTTCTTTGAACCTTTGTATTTGTTTGTGTTGTACATGCAAAATGTGGTTGGAATATTTTCAGCTAACAATCTTAAATTGAAAAAAAAAGTCAGATTTCTTCCTTTGAATACTGCATTTAAATGAAATGTTTTTTAAATCCATGCACTTACTAGATCCACATATAACTAACATTTCTATGAGAGATATTTTTTTACTGTTATTATTAAATTATTATGTTAAATTACAGAAAGGTATACTGAGTAAGTATTAATTATTTTTCTTTTCTTTTCATTGTTTAATTTAAAATAAGTATTGGATATAGTTTTCTATTTGATTTTTAAACTGAAATTTTAAAATACTCTAATAATTGTTTACATATAAAATTATACAATCATATTATAACAAAAATTTTATCTGTTATATAACTCTTTTTTTCTAATACAAATTTTTTCATTTTTTAATTAAAACTACCCACAATATTTCATTTGTTATTTGTACTGAAAAAAATGTACTTAAGGAATTTAATACTACTAAACAATCTCAGATTATGTAGGAAATGTGTTTATGCCAGTTGTTGCCAATTTCTGCCGGTTAAA
This sequence comes from Maratus speciosus, assembly GCA_963932465.1. Lineage (NCBI taxonomy): Eukaryota > Metazoa > Arthropoda > Arachnida > Araneae > Salticidae > Maratus > Maratus speciosus. The sequence continues at coordinate 38,528 of CAWVRF010000182.1, read as the reverse complement.
ACCGCTTTCTGCCATTGGCAGGGCAGAAACCCATTTCTGCCGGCAAAAAGCCAGCCCTGTGTCTGCAACACACAGATTATTTTTAATTGGGTAAGTTTCGGAACAGATGTCATAAGTTCCCCCCGGCCGCCATCTTGGAATTTTCTTGGCGTGAAAACCCTTTTTCCGCCAAGTAATAAATGTCGCCAAGCACCGGTTTATACACATGTTTGGCTTAATGAAAATAAAATGTAAATAATAAACAAAATTTGCTAAAATGGCAACCAGTAATCCTTGTATGTGCGCTTCGCGCACATTTTCCGAAAAAAAAAAAACATCACTGCATTCAACACTTCTCGAGGTGTAGCATTCTCAAAATTCAGCAGTTCTCACTTTCTAGCAATCTCAAAATGTAAAAAACTTTTAAAGCAAAATACACATAAACAAAATTTGCTAAAATGGCAACCAGTAATCGTTGTATGTGCGCTTCGCGCACATTTTCCAAAAGAAAAAAAAAAAAAACATCGCCGAATTCAGCATTTCTCGCGATATAGCATTCTCAAAATTCAGCAGTTCTCGCTTTCTAGCAATCACAAAATGTAAAAAACTCAAAAGCAGTAAAATATACATAAAATTATCAACATACCTTAACAAACATCTGCTTTCTTGAAAGATCCAGCTCGAAATATTATCGCCGACATTTTCCAAAATAGGCTTATCAATACGTATTCACAAACTATAAACAAACCTTCTTTTCTTGTCAAAATTTCCTCATATTTCCTAATTATTTCAGCAACAGCGTTTAAACGGACTACAGAAAACATAGTCAATCAAATACATTCAATAAATTTCACATAAAAATAAAAAGGCAGAACTATACGATACGATATCAAAATACATTCACAATATTCCAACATTAACTTCTCGGTTGCCAGAACGACACGTCACACGAGATTCAACATATCGAGGTTGCCATATCCATAACCCACGCCAACCCAAAATCGCCAAACATTTCAAACAACAACAGCTGAGGAAGATACGGCATCTGTTCCTAAGTTTCTACAAAATAGTTTTATTTTTTTTTTAAATATTTTGTTTTCCTGTACAAAAATATACACTGAAATCTTAGCATAAAAGAAGTTTTAATTTATTCCATAAAATTCAGAGAATTTTGAATTCATTTATAACATATTCAAAAATAAGGCTTCTCTGCGTCATGTCTGCAACACTCCATTTAAATTTTTATTAATAAATTTAAATTCATTTAAATTCTTAAATATGCTATGTTTCTAAAAGTGTAATTTATACTGATTTCATAAAAAATAAAACCATTTCACTTAATTTTTTTGTTTAGTTATGATTAATCAAAACTTGCAAATGTCATGTTCGCAACGTGCACAATACTGTGAAATCACCCTTATACTACAATTAAAAGTTTATGCAGATCAACTAGACCTGTTTTAACTAAAGATCGGGATAAGGTCAGGTGGGATAAAATGGGTAGTCAAAAAATATTGTTTAATTTTTTAAAACTTTTTAAAGATATTTATAGTTTTCAAAATTATGTATGATTGCTTGAAGTTTAAGCTTTCTTCTCCTACTTTATTTTTGTTTTTATAGTTTTTTCTATTTGAGAGGCAACAGTAAAACCGTTTGAGGACAATTTCATGCCACATATGGTCTGAATAAACTTCTTCCTGCACCTCATAATATCTGATATAAACTAATTTATTTGACCTCATTTTGTTCATTGAACACTTCTAATACTTTTCCAAATTGCAAACAAGAAAATGTCTTTTGTTTTTATTGTTTTATCTTAAATCTTAAAAATGGGTATAGTGTTAGGCTTAACGTTTGTAGTATTTTTAAGGTGTTATATAGAACTTTTCTGAATAAAATTCTTTATTTTACTGGAATTAGAATAGAATTAGTTTTAAAAATACTGTAAAATGTTTATATAATGCACATACAGGGCCGAAACTAAGGGGAGGAGGCAGAAAGGGCATGTGCCCCGGGCACCAAATGAAGATTTTGTTTGCCGATTTTTCAAGTCAATGTTTAGCACGGTGTTGTTAAAATTATCCTGGCTGGGGTATGCCAAAGCATAGAAGAATCTAAGGATGATATGGCATAAGGATCCTGTATAAAGCGGATTTTTTTTTTTTTAATTCCATTTTCAAGATTTTAATGAATCAATATTTAACAAAGCAGATTATGTAGTATTACATGTATTTACGTCTGTATTACGTAGTTTAAATTTTAAAATAAGTCGGCTATTAGAAAATTAGTAAAATTTTCTTTGTAAATATATTTTGCTGAGGGGGGGGGGAGTGCAAAATATATGTTTGTTCCAGATGCAAAAAAGGCTAGTTTCGGCCCCAGTGCATTATTCTTAAGATCAGAAACACTTGAAATTCAGTTAAATCATTGCCCACTTCTAGAAATATCCCTTTACTAGATGGCATATCAGGTGCTAATAGGATTTGAAATTTTAAGAAGAGATGGTCGAAAGAGTTGGGAAATAGAATCAGAATTGTCGAGAAAAATAAGAGCAGTGTGGCTTTGACACATCCTTGCTTTCTCGACACCTATCAATCTGCCACACCTCCAAATAATCTTAGAATAAACTTCAAAGCTGAAACATAAGCATGTCCAAGCAATAGCAGATGAAGTTGTAACAAATGAAGACATTTAACTTAATGTGTGGAAGATATCCCTGAAGTAAAAATAGATGTATCTGTAGATGCATGATTGAACGTCCAATATTTGGGAAAAAAGACAAAGAATTCAGTGGCAAAACTATGGCTATTGAAGCAGATGAAATGTATGAATATGAAATAAAATTCTTGGAAAAGTTCAAGATTGGTTGCGTTTTATGTTTTCCCTGATGCTGAAGACACTGGGGTACATCCATTCATTACTCTTGTGACCATTAGAGCAATTTTTCAAAAAATACTTCCAATTATTTTATTATTAGGATAAAAATTGATAAGACTAGTTAAATATCATTGTGTTTCACTCACATAAAATATATCTAATTTGAAACAAAAAACATTTTACTTGTCTGTATAATAAATCAGAATTTTATTACAAATTAGATATTTTATGAGAGTCTACCTAATTTTTAACAATTTTTTTATTTATTATATATATTTAATGGGAGTGGAACAAGATGGTAGGTACTGGTTATTTCAATTTTATCCACATTATATTTTATAACTAAATAATTGGAAGTTTTTCTGAAACTTTGCTCTAATGATCATAATAGTAACAATGGACATTAGGGTGGTTCAGCCGTCTATGTAAAAAAATAAACTTTCACTTATATACCAGGCCACCCCTCAATTTTTTTAGACTTGCGTATAGCAATATTCTGGTGGAATTTGAACTTCATATTTCAATTGCAAGAGGGTGCTCAACACCCACTAACTTCATAAGTTAGTGTATTCCATTCTAATTTTTCTATATATTTGTTTAAAAAAAAAAATGAAGACATCCAAAATTAATTCTTAGAAAAGAATAAAACAATATGGAAGTAAAAAATAGAAATGTAATCATATTGGGTCTTTAATAATACAAAATAGTGTCTAAAACTGATTTTTTCATTGTTTCTGATTGAATGTACTATTTTCTGTTTGCTTCTAAGACCTGCAGCAAGAATTGCTTTTCATCTTCATCATTTGTTATGATTTTATTGAAACCTCCATTAACCCCTCGTTCTGCACTGTCATTCACTACTTGTAAATTTTGAAGCCATTCCTTTCCTTTGGGATAGTCATCATTATCATTTCATTTTTTGGGAGAAAGCTTAATTCATTCCTTATATTCATACGAGGTAAGGGTTCTGTTGTTGTTCTTGTTGCAAAGTCTGACAGTCATACACCATCTTCTTTAAAAATCTCAAGTTCTCATCTTACATAACACTTCTTAAGGGCTTGCATAGCTGTAAATCGCCCTACAACAATTTGTTTTCTTCCATTTAAATTCTGTTAGAAAAGAGCGAAAGTCTTATGAAGTCATCAGAACACTCAGGCATGTGATGTCCCATCACTTTTCTAGCAGAAAGCGCAATCTTTTTGTCTGTTGATAGATAATTTTCAAGATCTTTAACTGTGTTGGAATAAATTCATCGTCTAAAGGCTCAGAGTTTTCCGTTACACTATTTAGACAAATATTGGATGAACAGGTAGCTGAAGGTAAAGAGGCTCTAATGCTTCATTCTTCTTTTATTCTCTGAAGAGAACGTTCATACTTTTTTCGGTAACTCTTTATCTTTTAAATCCATATACATTTTACAATTGGTTCTTTGATTGTGAAGAAAATTAGAATCTTCTTTAATTATTATTTTCATAACACCTTCATCCTTCACGACCAATATCAAAGAAAAGAGTCCAAGATATCTAACCACTCCTTATCGTTAGGCTGTAGAAAAAAAACCTTTGTTTTTCTTTAACAAAAGCCAATGAGAATGAATGTTTTCTAATTTTTTAATTATGCATGTGTTTCTTTTGTTTTGTAGGAATTTCAGATTTCTGCTATATCTGCATTAATTCTTTAACTGTCACATGACTAACATATTCATTGTATCAATTTTGATTCTTTCAACTGATAAAGAACACGCTGAAGGATTTGTCTTGTCATAGTTAGTTGTTTCAATCTAGTCAATTGGTCTACTGATCTTAGACCAATCAGAAAAATTTCATTACTAAAGCAAGTTGAAACTGGAGCGATTGCAAATTTTTAGCTTTGAAATTTCTTTAAACAGAAAAGAATGGCTATTTTTCATAAAATTAAAGTTGTTGATTAATGCACAAATTTTGTAATTATTTTATTTCATATTAGGCTTAGTGTTTGTCTCTCTTATTAACTGAACATGAATAATGTTAGCATCCCATAACAGTAGATTAATATTTAATATAAGTAGTGTAACCTAAATATAATTCTTGATATTTACTTAAAAGTGAAAACTCTTGCAATAAATAATTAAATGTATTTTAAATATTTTCATTTGTCACTTTTCACTTATGAATAGCCATGAGCTAAATGTAAACAACTTCAGACAGATGTTTGCTGCTGGAATGCAGAATTTGAAAACCTATAAGATAATTATTTGAAATAAAAATTATCATGAAAAATTAAATGTTTCACTGAGAAATTGTTTTCAATTGGTTGCAAAAAAAAGTTGGTAGAATTCTTGTTTTGGTTTAGTGTTGTCAGGTAACAACTTCATGTAAATAATTCTCAGAAATGTTGCTACATATAATAAAACATTTCAGAAATATTTAAATACAAATATATATGTAACTAAATTTTTTTAAAAAACCTCTGACAAAAATTAAATATTTCTGAAGTATAAAATATTGTTGCATTTCCTATGCTTCTGCTAATGTTAAATTGTGTGGTCATTGAGCACCCTCTTAGAATTTGAGTAAGAAGCTAAAAATTTACCGGTATTATATATACTATTGATGAGTCTAAAAAAATTAGGGGTGGCCTGGACTCTAGCTCAAAAAAAGTTTTTTTGAACCACCCTAATGGACATTCTCATAGATTATATTGTAAAAAGAAAGCAGATAATAGAAACATTAAATAAATCAACATTTACATAATCTGGGCCATTATGCTTTTGATAAATAGACTTTTAACACTTAAAATGTAAAAGTGTGAGAATATGAGTTGAAAAAAGTGTAGCCAGAAATGTTTTCATTTACACCTAAGCTTGATTCATAGTAAAACTTCTCATTTATCTATTAACTTAAATTCCATATTATAAAACATTTTTAAGACTTATATAACATTGTTATCCATATTACTTCATTATATAATCTCTGGTAAATATATTTATACAGTATTCATTGTTAAACTTTTATATAGGGGAAGACGGGGTACAATGAAACATTACTTGTAAAATCAGTCAAATTTGTCATAGAGAGTTGCAGTTTATATATATATGTTATACAACTATATGTTCCAATTACTGATGTGATTTGGATACATTCACACTTCTACAACAGTAGCAATAGAAGATTATTGCTTTTACGCCATTGAAAGTAACTTTCTTTACTAAAAGTAATTTAGTTTCTTTTTCCTTGTTGTTATATGTAATAATTATTTTTTCTATACATTGTTATCTTTGGGTTGTTGTCTTCATACCTCCAAAACAAAGCTAAAAAAAAATAAATATTAGAAGTTTGAAAATAAATTTTTATTTAGTAACCTCAGTGCGGGGTACAATGAAACACTTGCAGACGGGGTACAATGAAACATGTTTTATTATAGTAATAAAAGTAGTAAATAGAATATATTAGAAATAAGAGTAGGAAAACAGAAAAAAAAAAAAGAGTTTTGT
>CAWVRF010000182.1:0-32000 GCA_963932465.1 Maratus speciosus | reverse complement strand
TCTAACCAGGTCAGTAAAAAATGCTCTTGTTAAGCAATTAAAAAATAGAAAGAGAAAAAAAGCTGAGAAAGGATTGTTTTGTAAACAAACTCTGCCTGCTACAGACTCTGATGATGATCCAGATTTATTTTTTTCCAGGCCCAGCTGGTCATCGAGGTACTAAGAATGAGATATTCACACACAACATGTATGGCACAAGCAGTATCCGTATAAATGAAAACATAAAGAAATATATACTGTTGGAGAAATCATACATTTAAATGAAGTCAAATGTGAAATACTTGATATAAAGACTCCAACCTAGTTTTTTTTTTTTTTTTTTTTTTTTTTTTTTTAGAAACTTGCATTTAAAAAAAAAAACTCATTCTGTTGAAACTACCACCCCATATTCCTTCAGGATCAACTGAAATATAAACAGAAATGCTAATTTTTGAAACTGACTTGCGCCAATTTAATGTAAAATGAAAGGTATTTCTTAAACTAATAGAATTTTCTTATTTTTCATCTTAAACTATAATATTTTTATCAAGTTCCTTATTAATCAAGTTTTGTTTTTGTATTTATCTCATTTTTCATAAAATAAACTATACTGGGTGAAAATTGCTTCTATCATTTGGAGTGTTTCATTGTACCCCGGCATACAGGGTACAATGAAACACTGTAAGACATTTATTTTTTGTTATTTTTCAAGCATAAAGATATTGTTTAGAACCTAATAAAAATTTATTTAGATGGGGAAAATACAAGATTAAAAATATGCATTAATTATATTTTTGTGCATGCAAAATTGTGGATAGGAAAAAAAAATTAGTAAATTTTGTTTCATTGTACCCCGTCTTCCCCTACCCATTTTACCCCACACTATACCCATTTTCACCTGCGTGGGGTAAAATGGGTAACCAAACATACATCTATTAAATGTTTTGTTATAAACATACTTTTGCAGCCTAAAAAATAAAAATTATGTATTTCCATTCCAAGAATATGCAATGTAAAGAAAATACCAAAAAAAGTTTTAATTGTTTAACATTTATGAGAAAATTTTAACTGAACAGTTAAAAATACTGAATTTTATACCCATTTTACCCCACCTGACCCTACAAATGTTCCATTAATGTGTGATTTATGAAATGTTTAGGATATTTACAATGACACATTAAATAAAAGAAAAAGTACTGCCCCATTTCTCCTCATTCTCCACTACCACTAAATGGATAAATGCTTAATTACAAAATTCAATGGATATGATGTAATTTCCAAAAAATCAAAATATTCACATTTAAGCATTACTAATGTAAAAGAAAAAATTTGCAAAACACTATACAGAGAGTAGTAAAAGTTTGAGATGTTTTACTTCAAGCTTAAGGCTTTCAAACTTCAGCAAATCCGTGAAATAAATCAATATTAACTTAGGTTTTATTTTTTCTTGGTAAAATTTAAAATAATAATAACATCACACTATCTAAATGAGTTTTGATCATATACTGCAACAGATACGAAAACTCTCCGATGATCAGTATGAAATGATTATTGTCATATAAATACATGAGCCAATGCCATTACATCACAAATTGAGTCTATTAAACAAGACAAATTACTCCTGGACAATATGTACATATTTTAAATTTTACTTAATAGTATAATTTTCTATAAAAGTAAAAGGTATACTATGTAAAATGTTATCAAGGCTTAATCTACGGGTGCTCAAAGTAGAAAAAAGAATAACTTTTAAATAAGTTGAATTAATGAGAAATCCTACATAAATATAGTTAACAATGCAATGGGAAATACAAACCAAATTAAGAATATCAAAAGCATAACAGAGTAATAATAATACCATCTGCAATTTTAAGAGACAAATAACGAAATTTGTTATGTAAACAAAGAGGGATTAAGGAATCTTGGTAGAACTTGACAGAGTCACAACGGAATCCAAACTATTAACTTACCTGCTTTAAATCTACTTCAATATCAGCTACATAATTTTCGAATACAGTTGGAACATAAACTTCAGGGAACTGATCTTTGCTGAAGACAATAAGCAAACAAGTCTTGCCACAAGCCCCATCGCCGACAATGACCAACTTCTTCCTAATAGCCGCCATTTTCTACGGTGACTACCTCTGTTTAGCAACAGAAACGGAGCTTACAGATAAAAATTAAATCAGTATGATGAATATGGTATGTTTCATGGAATACTGCTTTCAAGCACTTAGTTAAAATATGGCTCAAAATGCATTTGTATTCACAGTTAACAATTTATTAAACTAATTCCACACCCCTTCAACATGTTGACATTTAATGCTCCGTAACGATGCCATCATTATTGACTAAAATTTGTTTCTAAACGATAGTGGCTTTCTGGAGATCATGGAAGATAAAACACGATTAAACTACATAGAGGGCGGTGGCTGGATTAGCAAGAGCAAATATACTCTCCTATACAGGCACCCTAATTTTCAGCAACAAGTACTTTTTTTTTTACTCCTTGGCTTCCATTAAAGTAGGCGGTTTTATTTGTGGCGTGACAAAAGTAGCCAATGGGAATATCATGTCATGCTGTCTTTAACGTTCTTGTGGTGCAATGCAAAATAAATGTAAACAAAACAACTACTAAAAATCCGCTGTAGCATTGACGTATTGCGTTGTTAACTTGAAGTGCTGAAGTCATGTAATAAGAACTGTTAGTTTGTTTTTGAGTGCCAAATTTTAATTATTTTCTGTTCCTATAGTGAAATTATTCCGCAAGGCATTATTATTTTTTTTTTTACTATGGCCGGTTTTTCGTTTTCCTCATTCACGCACCGGTTTACTTCAGTATGTGCCAAAGTAATAATATTTCTATGATATTATTTGTTGTCATTTGTATTTCAACTTTTTCATGGTTTCTCTGACTTGTATTACTTATATTTCTCTCAAAAAAATCTTCAATAATCGTTGGATTTAATGTGTGCTTTTTAAATGTGATTTTAAATAATACAAAGGTATTTTTAACTTATTTTTCAGGTGAATCAACTACAAAGGATCAATCCTATTTTACCGTGCTTTTATCATTCTTTCAGAGTAAGTATTAATATCAGTACAGCCTTATTTTCCACTGTTTTGTGAAAAATATTCATGGCCAGCTCAAGGATAGGGCAGACGGGCCGCTGCCCGGTGCTCCGCACCTCTTCGCATTTGAACTGTCATTTAGATCATTTAGTTTTTTATTTTGAAATGAGAGAAGCAGGGTCCTTCGAAACCTACATGACTATGAGAACTAAAAATTAGTTTTAATGTCGCTTTGAAAATTAAAGTATAAGTAAACTATTCCTAAAAATTTACTTCACTATGAGCTGAATGGGACCTCCAAAACCGATATAAGATCTAAAAAAGAATGTTTAGTGTCACCTTGAGTAACAAAAAAAATTATGCTAAAAATAAGACACATTAGTAATTTAGTGAAGTAATATGCACTTTACTTAATCACAGCACTTGAGTTAATTTACCACGATTAAATAAGGCGAATATTTCTCTACAGTATTACTGATATGCTTGTGGCTGGCAGTTGAGTTGTTAGAAACCCCAGGTTTATAAAATAGATGAATTTGTGTTATCATTTCATATAGGATGACTCATACACCCAGTGGCATAGCTAGGATGGGTGACACCCGGGGTGGATGTAAATGATGTCACCCCCCCCCCCACACACACACACACACACCCCCTCCTGTCATATTTTTTCAATAACAATTCTACGTTATTATACATGAAGTTTTAACTTTTTTTGGAGGACTTTTATGAACTTTATATTAACAAAGTTATAATATTTTGAAATAATAATTATTATTATTATAAGAAAACAAAAATTTTATATTATTTTTTGATGCTTTATGCTATAGTCAATCTATTTGGAAATATCCTTCGAAAAAACGTGTAAATGAAATTAAGAATTTATTTGTATCGTATAAGCAAATATTTTAACATTAGAATGTAATGGAATAAAATGCGATTTAAAGTTCAAAATATTTAAGTAAAATAAACTAGTCGAATATGCCAATTCCAAAACTTTCTTCTATCTCATACATGTTAATACTTAAAAATTCGCTATCACAGTGCCAAAATTAAATGACAATCTAGGCCCACATGAGGATTCTAAATGGTATATGTTCGTTGAATTGTGTGTATTTAAAAAGAAGATATAAACATCGCATCTTTCAAACAAGTCATTGAATTTCGGTACCTACCCTCTTAGGTGATTACGACCAAAATTCACAATCCAAAAAGCATAAAAGCGACACCTGTTGGGAAGTATACACCCAACTATTTATGTGAAAGTATAACAGCAGAATATGAAGTTTAATTAAATTCCGTTCATTAGTTTTTGAGATATAGCGTAAAAAATGCTGCATAATAGCGGCACCTGTTATATGATTTACATGAAAACCTAATCAGCAACAAAATATGTCAACATCTAAGCGAATCTGAAGTTTGATGAAATTCCGTGCATTAGGTCTTGAGATACAGCTATTGCAGAAAGCGTGAAAAATGCAGCATAGCAGCGTCACCTGTTGTACGATTTACAACAAAAACTAGTCAGCACCAAATTATATCAAGGTATAACTGAATCTGAAGTTTAATGAAAATCCTTGTATTAATTCCTGAGATAGAGTTATTGTAGAAATCGTGAAAAATGCCTCATAGCAATGCCACCTGTAGAGCTTTTTACTCCAAAAACTAATCAATACCTATTTATATCAAGGTATAACTTAATGTGAACTTTTATTAAATTTCATGCATTAGTTCTTGAGATAGAGCGCCCAGAAAATTTATGTTGCATACAGACAAACAGACATTTTCTAAAAACAGTCGAATCGTGTTCAGGACCTTCTAAAATGTATAAATCCGTCGAAAACCGGAAGTCGAATATTTTAACGATTCTAATACTTTCTTCTTGAAAAGATAGAAGAAAGTAAAAGCGCATGAAAATTCAATGGATGAAAGGTTCTTTATGTTATTTTTACTGTCTTCTATCTTTACAAGAAGAGAGTACTGGATTCATGAAAAATTTTGACTTCCGGTTTTTGATGGATTTGTACATTTTAGAAGGTCCAGAACACGATTTGATGGTTTTTAGAAAATATCTGTCTGTCTGAATGTGACAAAAAATTTGTGGGCGCTCTATCTCAAGAACTAATGGACAGAATTTCACAAAACTTTAGATTTGGTTAGACCTTGGTATAAACTGGTACTAATTAGTTTCTGTTATATACTGTTCTAAGGTGGCGCTGCAATGCAGCATTTTTGACGATTTTTGCAATACTATATCTCGAGAACTAATGCACGGATTTTCATTAAACTTCAGATTCAGTTAGTCCTTGATATGAATTCATGCTAATTCCGTTTTAGTGTAAATTGCCCACCAGTTAGTGCATATATGCTGCATTTTGCGTGATTTGCATGATTTTAGCGATAGTCCTATCTCAAGAACTAATGCACGGAATTTCATATCTTTAGAATTAATTTTGGCACTGTGCTAGTGAATTTTGAAGTATTATGTATGAGATAGAAGAAAGATTTGGGATTGGCACATCTGACTAGTTAATAAATGTTCCTATTATAATACCAATAGGCATCGAGAATATTTAGACCACATTCTTTTATACTAAGTTTTTTTTCCTAAAAGCAATTTCTTTGCTAATACCAAAAAAATGAATATATTTTTAAGATAAATATTATCACTAACATCGTTTAAAACACGTATATATATTTTCCTTCAAATGAAATCTTGTAAGCATAACACATAATTTTATTTACATTCTACATCACAAAGCGACAACTAGCCAAATAAGATAATCCAAAATCAAAGCACTTTGTCAAAAAGTTCTCTTCCCATTCCCTTGTTCGCTAAATTGCTGAAATAAACTTTTCTGACCACTCGTGACTCATTTATCACTGCCTTCTCTTGATGATGTTTGAATATAGGAGAGAGTGGTAATGAATGGGCCATTAACAAAATATGATAAAGTATTTGGGTCATTCCATGTCAGTTCAGGCAGGCATGTAACCCACCATCACAGATTTTGATGAAACTGCGTGTGTTTGTTCCTTTTATTAAGATATGATTCCCAGTATTTTTTTTTACTCCTTGGTCAAATAGTTTCTGAGAAAAAAATTGTCAAAATTTTGAAAACTGCCATCAGTTGGCATTCTTGACAGCTCGATTTTCAAATGTAGCATGACATAAATATGATCATATTTCAATATCTATTCCACAAATCATCTTCAAATAATTTATGCATAATATATAGGGTACATATTTTATGAAAAAAAATACTGTTACGCTTATATAACATTTTAAGTGTGTCTAAAAAAATGTTTAATCTTTGAAGTCATGATTTTTTTATGAAAAATAATGCAGTACCTAAAATAGCATTATTAACAAAAGGCGGTATTTTTATTAAATTTATTTTTTGTGGGGGATATACTTAAAGGTGTCCTTTACCTGATTCTGAAATAAAAGTAGTGGGATTTTGGGTGTTTTTAGTAGTATTTCATATTTAAAAATATTTTGAGGCGTATTTCAAATCAAATCAAGCAGAGTCATTCCATGTCAGTTCGCCTAAGATATTTAATTCACTGTCACAAATTTCAATGAAACTGGGTATGTTTATAGCACATTTTAAGACAGGATCAAGGAAATTAAAGTTGATTACAAGTAAAATATTTTTTAAGATAAAAAAAAAATCTAAATTTTGAAATTTTTTTAAAAATGTTTTTAATGGCAGATCTATATTCAAAGACTGCATAAAGAAAAAGTCATTTCAATATAAAATCACTAAATAAGTTTCAAATAATGTATATGTGACAAATAATGTAGGCAGATTATTATTTATTGTTGTTTGTCATGTTTAAATGCTAAGAGTGTGTTTAATCTTGTGAATTCTTAAAATCAAGAATTTTGTGAAAAATAATGTATTAATCAAAAATTTATTATTAACCGAAGGCAGGCTGTTATTACTTTTTTTAATTGTACGTAAAAATATCTTTTCAATAGTTATAAAATAAAAATAGTGAAAATATGAGCAATTTTAACAAAATTTTCATAAAATGTGAATGTTTAATGATAAATATTGAAGCTTTTCATGCTAAGATGTACTAAAATGACTACGATATCGTGTATTTCTACTCTTGCTTAAATATAATACATACAATAATAAAATAACAAATATTATTTACAGCAATAAAAATTAAATTAAATAGTACCAGTTCCTTTACCAACACTACATTGCTCAACAGCCGACTTAAAATCAACAGCCCGCACTCTTATTGAAAAATACTTTCAACTGTTCAAATAATAAATAAACTGCATTTAAAAATTTTAATATCAACTTATTATCTTAAGACGATAATAATAACTAAACAACATGATGAATTTATAAATCAGCTTTTAATTGAAAAGTCATGAAATGGTCCCTTTAAATATTGTTGTTCATCGAGTCAATCAAAACAAATTATATAAAAAAAAATAGTGAGCCTAATATGCTGACTGCAATGACACTTCTAACAAAACTAATTAATTCATTACCATCTGAAATCAAACCCGAAAGATCAAAAGAAAAAAAAATCATTTGTAGTGTGAATGTGACATACTCAGTGGTTGTTGAGGTCTTTGTGACATTTTCACCTGTACTTCAATAAAATATAAACATGTAAGGTTTTTTCATTCATCCGAATTAAGTAAAACAATTATAAAATTTTGTTGTCATTACACCAGATGTTAAATTTTTCGTTACATACTATTAGATAAGTTCTTTACTTTTAGACATTATTGACATAATATCATAAAATTTGCTATATGTATTTTCTGTAAGTGTATAAACAATATATATATGCTTTATTAAACATAAATGAATAATTTTTAAATAATTTGTTTGAGAACAGGGAAACACATATATATGTTGCACACATATATTGTATACACACATATATATGTTGAAAATCCATCTTTCAGCAATATTGTGTTGAAATAAATCAAATTACTGTAATTTCCGGTGTATAGCCCGCGGATCATACAATCGTGTTTCGACCCAGAAATTTTTAAAAATAAAATGTAACTTTTTAGATCACAGTAAATATTGGTCTTCAAATACTGAATAAAATTTCTGGGTCCAAACTGAATTGTTTGATCTGCGGGCTATACACCTGAAATTACGGTACATATCATTAGAAACTGAATAAAGTTACAAAAGTGCAACTCATTAAGTTTTAAATATTTTTTTAGATATAGTTATTTGAAAGATATAAATATAATGGATTATGCATTTTTTGCATATATTTAAAGCACAATACGTCAAAATTTTCTTCAAGAGAGTGAAATTTGGTTTTTTTTTTCAATATTAGCAGCTCAATGCTAAATTTTCAATATTAACAGCCAAATATGAGTTTAAAGATTAGGACTGTCATTTTGAAAATTTCTATTGGGCGGTGAGGAGCTAGTGATTTTTCTCTTTTTTGGAAAGGGATAATTGCTCTTCGCCCTAGAAGTTTTACTAAAAAACAATATTGTTTATTTTTTTCCTTAAGAAACGAACATAAAAGATAATTTGAAAAATAAAATAAATGTATAAATAAAAATATTTCCAGGGATGATACATTGGATAGGTTTTACATTTGAAAATATTGATAATTTTAAATATGATTTAAATACTACTAAAACCAACCAAAATCCCACTATTTTTATTTCAGATCCAGTTATAATGTAGTATTATGTACAATTTAAAATTAAAAAATTAGTCATAGAAACTCCGCCTCTGATTGATAAAGATTTTTTAATAATTTCATTATTTTTTGTAAAATATTTTTGATTTCAAAGATTATACAATTTTTTAGACACATTTAAATATTTTTTAACATTACAGCAATATTTTTTTCATAATCTACATACTTTATTTACCTTGCTTAAATTATTCGAAGAAGATTTCTTTATTAGTTATTGAAATATGATTTTATATATAAAATGAGGCCTTTGAAAATTGAACAATCATTAATGGCAACTTGTGGCATTTTTCCAAAATTTTGATAATTTTTTCTCATATGTTCACTATTTTTATTTTATAACCATTTAAAAGATATTTTTACGTACAATTAAAAAAAAGCAATAACACCCTGCCTTCGGTTAATAATAAATTTTTGATTAACACATTATTTTTGACAAAATTCTTGATTTTAAAAATTCATAAGATAAAAGACACTCTTAGTGTTTAAACATGATAAAAAACAAGAAATAATAATCAGCCTACATTATTTGTCACATATACATTATTTGAAACCTATTTAGTGATTTTATATTGAAATGACTTTTTTTTTTTTTAATGTAGTCTTTGAATATTGAACTGTCATTAAAAAAATTTAAAACAATTTTTCAAAATTTTGATATTTTTTATCTTAAAATATATTTTACTTAGGATCAAGAAAATTAAAGGTGATTATGCCTTAAAATAAGCTATAAACAAACCCAATTTCATTGAAATTTGTGACAGTGATTAAATGGCTTAGGGGAACTGACATGGAATGACTCTGCTTGATTTGATATGAAATGCACCTCAAAATATTTTTAAATAGGAAATACTACCAAAAACACCCAAAATCCCACTATTTTTATTTCAGAATCAGGTAAAGGACACCTTTAAGTATACCTCCCATAAAAAATAAATTTAATAAAAATACCGCCTTTTGTTGATAATGCTTTTTTTGTTAATGCATTATTTTTCATAAAAAGTTCACGACTTCAAAGTTTAAATATTTTTTTAGACACACTTAAAATGTTATAAGCGTAACAATATATTTTTTTCATAAACTGCGTACCCTAAATATTGTGCATAAATTATTTGAAGATGATTTGTAGAGTAGATATTGAAATATGATTATATATATGACATGCTACATTTGAAAACCGAGCTATCAAGAATGCCAACTGACGGCAGTTTTTCAAAATTTTGACAATTTTTTTCTCAGAAACTATTTCACCAAGGAACAAAAAAAATTACTGGTGATCATATCTTAATAGTAAGAACAAACACAAGCAGTTTCATTAAAATCTGTGATGGTGGGTTACATATTGATATTTTACTGCCTGATTTGACGTGGAATGCCCCATTTGCATAAAATTATTTTACCAATAGATGAAGCTATTTGTTCTACCAAACTCATGAAATTTTCCATTGTTTGGGAGAAGACATTTTCCCATTAGAGTAGGATGGTCAAGAATCTGATTGAAAAATATATTTTTTCCCTTTTCAGTAAAATATATGGAACAGATGTCATAAATTCCCAGGGCCACCATCTTGGAATTTTTCTTGCCATGAAAACCCCTTTTCCGCCAAGTAGTAAATGTCGCCAAGCACTAATTTATAGGCATGTTAGGCTTAACGAAAATAAAATGTAAATAATAAACAAAACTTGCTAAAGTGGCAATCAGTAATTGTTGTATGAGCACTCCACACTCATTAACCGAAAAAAAACATCACTGGATTCAGCAGTTCTCGCTGTGTAGCAATCTCAAAATGTACAAAACTCATAAGGCAACAAAATATACATAAAATTATCAACATGCCTTAACAGACCATCTGCTTTCTTGAAAGCTCAAGCATGAAATACCTGCTAGCATCACCATCATTTATGAATATGCACTGTAAACAAACCTCCTTTATTCGTCAAAATTTCCTCATATTTCTTAATTACTTCAGCAAGAGCGTTTAACAGACTACAGAACCCATATTCAATCAAATACATCAAATAAATTTAACATAAAAATAATTGACAGAAACACAACACGATATCACAAGCCATATTCAATCAACTGAATACACATCAAAACATGATCTCCCCAAAAAAACGGGGTTACCAGAACATGGTTGCCATATCCACAAACACTGCCAACATCGCCAACTAAAAATCGTCAAGAAATCCAAAATAGCAGCCAGGTAACATACAGCATCTAAGCCAAATAAATAAGCTAAAAAGTATCTATTATTTCATTGCAGATATGTGTATTAACAAGTCTTTGCATCAGGGGCGCGCCAGAAGTATCCGGCGCCTGTGTGCAGAACTTCAATTGGCGCCCCATATTCCTACCCCCCCCCCCCCCCCCAAAGAAAAAAATATATAATTTTTTTTCAATGAGTATAAATGCATAGCTGCCAAGCCAACCTTCTGATAGTTTACTCCAGATCAAATAAAAGAATTTGGAATCAGAAAATTTATTTAATGATATGTGTCTTGTTTCTACAGGGTTCTTTTTTATTTCATTTATTAAATTTCTGTTTAAAAATATTGTTGCTTGACTTTAAAAATAAGGAATGTTGGTAGCTATGCAAATAACAGACATCCCTGAAAAGTGGCTGCTTCAGCTGTTTACTCCCCCTCCCCACAACGGCATACCTCCTACATAAATCAGCTTCTTTTGCCTTCATTACTCCTGGAATTTTATAGATCTGATCTTTATTTATATTTATACTTAAAACAGTTCAAATAAACTTAACTTTGGGAATATAGCTGTGTTGAATTAATCAATGGTAGTACTATGACACAAAGAAAGGGGTGCTCGTAATACGGTAAATATACATAAAAGTAGAAAAATATTTTCTCAAATTATGGTGACCGTAATACACCGGAGCTTGTTATAGTACTTTTATTTCTTTTAAAATAATGTAACATCAATTAAGATGCGCCTCAAACAATTACCTCACGTAGATTATAATAAGGGGTGCATTCGAAAACGTTCCAGTCCCCGAACATTTGTTTTTATATTAGCAAATACAGAACCCCTATGCTGGCTATATAACAATTGTTATGAAAAATGAATATTCATTTCGACGTTTACATTGCTATGAAACTAAGCGTATCTTTCATTAAATTAACCAATAGTTATAATTTTTGTGTTTTTAGTTTCAATATTTTTCCTTGGAAGGATTTTTTTTTTTTTTTTTTTTTTTTTACAGATAAGTATCGTTATCATTAAACAGACAGTGCACATATCATTTCAGTTGGAAAATAGAGCAATTAGTTTCAAGTTGGGAAATTTTTGAATTCCCACCCCCACCCCCACCCCCCGAAAAAATATCTGTAGCTACACCCCTGCCAGTGATGTAAAATACCCACTTTGCATATTTTTCTGGGTAATTTCAGTTTATTTTTCAGTTAAATACAGCTGTAAAAAAACTTATAATGCTATTAGTTATGATGGATTACTGAAAAAGAATGAAAATTTAGAACTTTAGACTTCTTACAACTCTTAAATTTTAAAGAACCTCAACATTTTACATTTAAATATTGAATATAAATGTCCTTTTTTTATTATAATGAAGAGTGTAAAAAAATGAATGCATTAATTCAGAAGAATTTTATTAAAAAGACAATTTTAATTACATTTGTGTAACAGGTGCACTTAATATGTGTGAAATACTTATTCAGCTAATATATATTAGTACTACATAGGTCACTTGAAGCACTACACGGAAAAAACTCTTTTGTTGAAACGACTAAATTTTGGTTAATATAGCTCCAACCAAATATTTCGGCTGAAATGATCCCATTTTGATTACAGTAACCAAATGATTTTGTTAATTCAACAAATCATTTGGTTAGTCCAACCAAAATTTGATCATTTTAACCAAAATATTTGGTTGGAGCTATATTAACCAAAATTTAGTTGTTTCAACAAAACAGTTTTTTCCGAGTACCGCGGTAATGCAATATTTCGATGGTAGTTCTCCAATAAAGGGGACATATTCTCAAATTTATCCTCAGCAGAAGATTTTTCTTTCCCCGATACTCTTTTCCTCTGCAAATAACTACATCAGTCTAAGATGAGTGCTCTCTCATTTCATATGATGGTCAATTTCATGAATAAATACCATTTGTATCTGACGGTTTTAAAGTGCAGTCGGTGAAAGGAAATAATGAATGAAAAAACGACCCCATGCATTTTACTCTCCAAAATTTTCCAGAAAACAATTGAATAAACATTCGATAGGAAATTATGTATTCTTTTAAGCTATATATAAAAAAAAATCTTAAGGCTCATCTTCATACTACTAAAATTGTACCAAACTTTGAAGTTTTCAATGCAAATGCAATAATTTTTACATCATATTTGGCTTTGTCATTAAATTTTACTTTAGAAAATTAAACAGAAAGGCATTTAGTCAAATAGTTTAGGAATTGTGGAGTTTTAAAATTTGAATCTCCTAATGTTAAATTCATATTTAATCATTGCAAAACAAATTGCAATTGCTAATATTCTATAAGTCTTGATACTTTTAACTTTGACAACTACTGTGCGATAGACAGGAAAGACCATTTAGCGTTTTGCTGCGCATTATATTTTAAAAATATGATAAAAATATAATGCAGTTTGTTATTTCGAAGACTCGTGAAAGGATGACTAAAGACAAAACAGACAGGCACGCATTTTGCTTTTGTGAAACTTTGATCTGCGTTTTTATATAGGTTTTAACGTGAAAAAATATTTTCCACATTCTTTTAAAAAATCGTGTCAAACCGAACCCGACACACAAGAGTCAAAAAGTGGACACAAAACCGGTCCGAACCCGAAACAATGAAAGCCAACCCGACACGCAACATAAATAGTTAAAGTCAACCCTATCTGATCCGCAATGGGAAAATATAGCGCCGAGTGCGGGTCGGGTCGGGTAAGGGTAAAAGCGGGTAACTTGACCCGATGCAGTACTCTACACCAGACTATTAGGTGGCATTCCCACCGTGGGGGAGAAAATTAATTTTTTTATGTGACATATTGTTTTAAAGATTTTGGCCTGGATATTACTAATCACTCACTCCTCTCCTCTTAACTCATATTTTCATCAGTAGGGGTCATTTTAAAGTTTTAATTTGTCCATTACTACCCCATACAATTTTCCAAAAATCAAGAAAAAAAATTACATAACAAATCTAAAAAATTAGCAGCTTCTTCTCCTTTTTCACACAGTGAACGGGTACGTATTTCAGACAAAATGGGGGAGGGGGGGATCGTTCGAAAAAGCTTGTAACACAGAACTCAAAAATATATTTGTTTTGCTCTTCGATACAATTATATTTTCAAAAATTCGTCGAAAATGTATGGCAAAATTAAGTCCCGTCCCCCCCCCCCCCCCCTCCTCCCAATTTCCAAATCTTTTGAAAATAAAATTACGAAAAATTAGAAGTAGTTGGAATTTATTTAAACATTGCAGGAAAACTATAGAGATTATCCTAGGTCATACAATTTTTCAGAAAATCGCAGTTTTCAGTTATACATAAACTTTATTTTGCTTGCGCTCAGCGGAGATTTGAGGGGAGTTCGAGGTACCTATCGACGAAAAATCATCTAAGGACTGTCGATAATGACTTTCCAAAAGAATTGTCGGTAATTAGCCGAGATATTAATTAAAATTCTATCTTAAAAAACGTAGCACAGATCGAAATGGCCATACAACTTTGTGACCTCCTTTCGAAGCGTACTTGGCACAATGGAAATATTAAACTTTGCACAAGGTCTTTGTTTTAAGTAAGACGGATCACAATGATAAATATTCAGCGTTTTTCATTTCAATTGAATTCAATTATCGAAGTCAATTATTGAAAAATATTTAATAAAATAATTTCAGGTTATTTGCAAAGTCTTATTATTCGTTTAACAACTATATTTTGTAAGATTGCAGTTAGAAATTAATAAATTTATTGTATGAACTCTCTGTACGCGTGTGAAACTCGCACTTGACCGATTATTCTTTGTTCGAAGCAAATCTATAAAATATTCAATTAAAATTTGAATAAAACGTAATTCATTTTGAGGTTGTTCTCAAAAATTTGTTTCCCTACTGTAAGTGACATGAAACTTTCTTACATACTCATGGGCTCGCTTTTATGGTTTTTATGCGTAAAAGCATACAATGTTAGGCATAACTATTAAATTGGGTTGGAATCGAATGGCGTTTTTCATTTCTTTTTTTTTTAATGCATTGCATTTTGAGCTTCATCCTGTTTTATTTATTTATTGTTTCTGTTATAATGTAGCCGATTGATGTGATTGATAAGTGCTTTTTTCGGCAATTTACTTTTACCTGGGGGCTTATGCTGCTTTACCATTGTGCCATGTAATGTACTACTCGTTTTTATATCGTTCGTATGTGTATCACTACCAATACTACAGTAAGATAGGAGTGTTATATATTTTCAACTATTTGAATAATGGAGCATTCCGTGTTTTCCACCAGCTGTAGTGCGCCCCTACTTTCTGAAAAGTTGGACAGGTCTGACCTAGAACAGTGATGTCAAAAGGGGCATTCGATTTCGCCCTTCCGAATTTTTTATGATTCTAGTACTTTTTTTAATTTATTTTAGGCGCTTGATGGCGCCCTTAAGCCTTCCGTGGCGCCTTACGATCATGACCTTACGACAACGAGGCGCCTTTCGATCGTTACCTTTTGATACCGTGGCACCTTTCGGTTTGAGACTCCCCCCCCCCCCCCCGCACCCCCAAAGCTACACCGCTGACGAGCATCTGCAAATTTCATATATCTTAAAAGTGAAAAGGAACTCACAAATGTGTCATCAGAAATGACGCACTTTCGATTTAAATACCGCTTTAATAAATTTAAATTGGATAAAAGGTTTTCAAATTTTTCAGCTTCGCCTAAACTATTTGGCGCCTTTACTATTCTGGCGCATGTGTGCAGTGCACACTTTGTACACTGGGTCGGCGCGCCCCTGCTTTGCATATCTGTAAACTAATTTTAGGATGTATTTAGATGTTATTTGAATTTAATGTATTAAAAAAGCCTGAATATATTCCAGAAGTATAGGTGGGGCTGAATGAGCCACTATATCATGGTCTTGAATGGGCCACATTTGTCCTGATCATGAAAATATGGTTTTTCTTTCTTTTTTTTTTCTGATTTTCTCTCTAATATGAAGCATAACTGACTGTAATGGATTTAGATTAAATTACTGTCTAGTTAGAATAGGTTTATAGTGATATCTAAAAAATTATTTGCACATTTTCACCCTAAGAAATATCAGTTATTTATTAGAAACATAAGTTAAATTGTATAAATGATTGAGGTGAACTGTCCAGTTGTTGACCACACCTACTAGTATTTTTCCATTTGATATAAAACTAGAATATTTTTTTATATTCTGAATCTGATGGGTAGAATAAATAATACCAGAAATTTACACTAAATAGTCAAGTCATAGGCAGTTACAACCATGTCGTTTAATATTAATTTTGAAAAATATAAATTTTGTTAAATCATAATGTGTATTATCTAGGGATTGACTGAATACCGGATTCGGTGGTTCGGCATGCAAACCGAATATTCGGCTTCGGCCGAATAATTGCAGATTAATTTTGAAAAATATAAATTTCGTTAAATCATAATGTGTATTATCTATTATTTTTATATATATTTTATGTTCTTTCTTTCTTATCTCATTATTTTGTCATTTTTCTGCTACAATTATGTGATTTAATGATATCACTTTTGATGTTCATAAATTTTGATAAGCATTGTGTATTACTTACTATTTCAGTATGCTTTGATCATATCATGTCAAGTATAAGGGAGACCAGGGTACAGTGGTCCACTTTTGCAGTTAACATTTTTTTTCTCTTTAACAGAGAGACCAATCTACCTGAAAATATTTGTGAATATTCTTTAAACCTTCCTACTTGCCTCATAATTTTTGCAGAACATAGTTCCCAATACATTTTTCAAAAAAAAAAAGTATGTACACCCGTAAAGTGGACCAGTGTGCCCCAGAAGCGGGGTACACTGGTCCACCCACTGGGGCACAGTGGTCCACTATTAGTTGTCTAAAATACAATATAAATCTATTTATAATTAATCTAATTCTTTTTTATTTCATCTTTACCTCCAAAATAATAATATACAGTAAATTTTGTCTAAGGCGGACTCTGTGCAAGCCGGAAATTTGTCTACCGTGGAAAAATTTTCAAGTCCCGGCGAACCCATAGAAAAAAACATTAATTCTTGTTGCACAAGCCGGAATCTGTCTAACGCGGAAACGGAAATGATTTTAAGGTCCCAGCGAAACCAAAATTTTGCATAAGGCGGAAAAAAAATATTTTAAAAATGAAAATTATTTCGTTCATGAAACTTTAATACATACGTCATATATTCAATGCCGAGAATTTTAATTAAATTCCGTAGTTGTTTAAAAAAGTTAATTTAAGGAACTAAAAACTGTTTAAATTTTAAGAAATTCTTGCATTTAAAAAATGAAATAATCATTTTTTCCTGTATAAATTTGCATGTAAAAGTTATTATTACTAGAAGGAAGGGCCTTTATGAAAATATGTATTTTCTAAAGTTATATTATGCTTTAATGTTGTATTCAAATTCAAGTGATATCTTACTGTGTCATTCCCGAAGTTTTTTTTTTTTTTTTTTTTTGTGTGTGTGTGTATGTATGCGTGTTTGAGTGTAAACTTCAAATTTGCAGGTATTACAGCAGTACTAAGAAATTGAACAGCATTTCTCATTTATCTGTAAAGAGTTTTAAAATTTCAGTTTTCAACCGATTTTCGAGTCAGGACAATTAGTGCAAGATCGCCATTGGCAAGCAGTTTATTACAATTCAAGATACAACCATTTTATCAAAAACATAAAAGGCTATTCGATTGACGCATGCTTCATTCCAATGAATCAAGTGTTTAGAAAACTCATTGCACGGGTTATTTGTTCTTCGTCGTTTTATCTTGTCTAAGGATATTAGTAAGTGCATCGTAAAAATTGTTTCAAAATCTAAACTAAATACTCCATCCCTGCAGAATAAAGTCAATGTTAGCAAATAAAAAGAAAAATAATTATTCTGTAGAAGATCATTGTATTAAGTTTAATTATGGTAAAACTCAAATTTATGACACTATAAAAAGAAAGAGTTGAAAATATCTAATAGACAGAGGAAACATGATGTGAAAAATGAATGCATTGGTACATTAACTTTTGAATGTTTTTCGATTACTAAAGTGGAAACTTTGCTCACACGTGGACTTTATTGCGAAAAAATAGATAAAATGCATTTTAAAGCTTCCAGTGAATGGTTAATGAGTTTCCATAATCTACACAACATTGCCATGAAGCATGCTTGCTGGCACCCGAAAAATGTCCCATAGAATGAAATTCGGGAATGGAAAGGAAAATTTCATCTACCGATTGAAAGATATCAAGAAAAGGGCATATATAATTGTAATGAGACTGGACTATTTTATCGTGTGTGCCAAGTAAGCCACTTATAAAAAGAGGAATCTAATGCCGCTGAGGTAAAACCTCCAACGAGCGTGTCACTGTTTTGCTTTTTGCGAATTTGGAGGGCAGTTTATAAAAAAAAAGTTTGTGATTGGGAAATCGAAAACTACGTTGTGCTTCAAGAATGTAAATATTGCTAAACTGTCTGTGACTTGGAGGTCTCAGAAAAAATACTGGATGTCGATTGTCTTATTGGAGGGGTGGCTGAAGGAGTTCAACAGACGAATGATTGAAGAAAAAAAGTGTTCCTTGATAATGAACATTGTCATTCTGACTTTAAACTGTCGAATATTAATTTACAATTTCTTCCGGCGGATACTACTGCCGCGACAAAACCAATGGATCAATGAGTTATGATAATGCTGAAAAAAACTACAAAAAGGTATCTGTTGTGGGCGATTATTGTGTCTTTTGATGATTGTTTCACCGATCTAACATAAAACACCAGTGTTTTCGATGCTGCTAAATGGATTGCCAAACATTACTCATAAATGTCCCCTGAAAAAACTGATCATTGTCTTAGGAAAGCAAATGCCAATAACCATACGCTTCTGAAAACGTTGAAGAGAGAGGTGGAATTCAAACATATCAGGACAGCTTGAGAAGAATTAGGTGCCTCGAAATTATTTTTCTTGTTCAGAGAAATGAAAAAATAAATAATACCGAGAATAATACACTTACGCGTTAGTGCAGAATGCATGGTAAACTGATAGAGAAAACAAGCATCGATAAAAGATTATTTTTTGATTCTTTGAACTACTATGCGAAATATGAAGTATGTAATTTTATTGGTTAAATTAAATTATTTTTATTAAACTTCAGAATTTGAGCAATTTTGTATTGGTAATATTTATTTTTGTGTTCAAATAATGTCCTTCGAAATTATTAAAAACAGTAAATTTAATAACAATCCAATTTCATTAAAAATTTCATTTTAAAGAACAGTACAAAAAGTTATGAACGTAAAAAAATTTGAGATTTGAGCTTTTCTTTTGGGGGGGGGGGGGAGCTCTTTTGCATAAGCCGGAATATTGTCTACCACAGAAAATTTTCTCAGTCCCGACCGATTCCGCCTTAGACAGAGTTTACTGTAATACAAATTTGCGAGTTGCATTTTGAAACAAAAAACATAAAACTAAAGAATTATCAAAAAAATTATTATATTTTGAAAATAACAATATAAGATACTGGAGTGATTGCAGAATAGTTATCAATTAAGTACAAAAAAAATCAGCAAACATTAAGACAAATATGATGATGAAAAATTTATTAGAAGCTCAAAACAATCATAAAAAATAGTTCATTATGAGCTAACCATGTGCTCTGAAGCTATAAATAACCAATCCAGTGAGGTCATCTATTATTTATTAGGCTACAGTTATATTTTTCAAAGGCAGTAAATACAAAACAAAATATTTCTGTATATGTTAACTCTATACTGCATGATTTTCATTTCTCTCCTTCTCTCCCCTGCCCCCCCCCCCCCAAAAAAAAACTGCTATATTGAACAAGAAAACTTATTTTTTAAATCACATGTGAACTGTTATCCATAATTTAGGAGAAAACTAAAGTGTCAGATGGCTACATTATAATCTGAACAACATATAACATGAAATTTAAAGTGTGCCAAATGGCTACTCTATGCATTGTAGGGTTAAATAAATTGTCATTTTTCTTTGTTTACTTTATTTTATTTTTAAATAACTATTTTAAAACAATATTTCTGTATAGAGAATAAGCAATTATTAAATATTTTGAAAATTCTTCATCACAGGAGCAGTATTCATTGCGAACCACTGTACACCAGCAGTGGGCGGTCCACTGTGCCCCATGTTGAAGTTCAATACATACTCATAAAAATATTATTTAAAGTTTTCTTTTAAGCATATAAACTTTTAAATTAAATAAAGATCAGTGTCTTACCTTTTCAAAAAAGTTGTTTTATCTTATTTATCCATAACCTTTAATTACTCAGTAAAGAAAAGTATAATGATGAAAAATTTTACTTTTAGGAGCTCAAAACAACTAGTCAGGATAAAAGGATTAATTCTGAGCTAACGATGTGTTCTGAAGGCTATAAATAATCAATCCAGTGCTGTTATCAATTAGCCTAAAAGAAAATCTTTAAAAATAAGTAAAATATAAGGGGTGGTCCACTGTGTACTTAGGACTACTGTACCCTCATCTCCCCTACCATTCATTTTGTCATATTTGGTGAATAAACAATTAATTCCACATTTTTCCATTGAATTCATTTAGTGGCCCGCCCATTCAGCCTTATGGATGGGGATGAATGGGCCAAATTTCTATATTTTTATTTTCTATTATTATTCATTATAGACATTTTCTAATCCAATTTTTATGACTTTTTTATATAACCAAATAAGTAAAGTAACTGAAGAGCCAATTCTGAGCCAAAAAAAAATTAGAAAAAATTAAAAACCAAAAATTGGCCCATTTATTACCACTCTCCCCTATTACACTGATTCTGAGCATGAAGTCTCAGTTTACAACCCAAAGTATATGCTTTCCTAGAAGTCAAGGGTGCAATCACAGACTAGTAAAGATTATAATGTCTGTGGGTGCAATCTTTTTCGAAAATACTCGTAGTTGGATGTGCCAATCCTGAAACTTTCTTTGACCTCATACATCTTAATGTTCCAAAAAGTTGTTACAAATGTTAATAGTTCAATACTATACCAAGTTTGACTTTCATCTTCAATTAAGTAATTGGAGTAAAAGCGAGTTAATCTCGATAATGATATTTATTATAGTCAATAGTTTTTCATTATTTTGTTGTACATCAGCTGTTTGCGCATAACTGGTATAGCAGGATAGGAAGTTCCCGTCGCTGCACGAGCCGCCGATGTACAATAGAACTTCAAAAAATCGAGAAAATTGTACAAAAATCGCTATTACAGCGCCGGCAAGATATTTTGAAATTCAAGGAGGGCCTGCTTGCATAGCTGAAACCATAAATCTGAAATTTGGTCCAATTGTTTGCATAACTTCATACACTTTTCGATGTTATAATAATGAATATAGTACAAAAATCACTATTTCAATGCCCCCTTCTGGGGGAATATGTCCAAATTCAAGGAGTACCTGCTAGCTATAGCCGAAAACATACACAAAAAATTTCGTTCAATTCTATGCTTGTTTAATGCACTTTTCAATGGTACAATAAGGGAAATGGCACAAAAATCGCTATTATAGCGCCCCCTCCTTCTGACAGAATATTTCCAAATATAAGGAGGACCTTCTGGCCATAGCTGAAAACATACACAAAAAATTTAGTTCAATTCTATGCATAACTTTATACACTTTTCGGTGGTACAATGGTGAAACACAGACACACAAACAGACATTTTGTATAAACATGTTTTGGGGGATCTCTGATCCCTAAAACCTGTAAATCTGTCGAAAAAATTTTCATTTAAGACACTTTCATTTAAGATAGAAGAAAGTAAAAAGGGTAAAAGAATCTAACGCAACAATAACACAGGAAATGACCATACCATTCCTTATTTACCTTTTATCCTACCTACACAAGAAATCACAGGGCGACTCATAACTCATCCCATGGTCTGCATAAGTCAATGCGGTGCTTATATGTAGAAGACAATTCTTTTCTTTTAACCCCTTCGGGACGAGCGTCTTTTGCAGAATTTTTAATCTTTAGTCACCGGATTTTTAAAACAGAAATGTTTGCCTAATTGAATAATGAAAATGCTCAGATTAAATAAGGCAAAATTCACAATATAATTTTACTGGTGAGAATAATCACATGGCACAAATACCGGTCGCTCGTCCCCAAGAGGTTAAAGTTTGCTTTTGCTACTCATTTGTTAGATAGGCAGGTTTTTGTTCACTAGTATATATCTTAACCCCATTCCGTGTAAAATTTCAGTCTGCAAGAAAAGAAAATTAAATCTGTTGTGTGGTGCGCTCGAAATTTCACTTTATTTTAAAATTCTTTTCCAAAATCTTATGATTTTATATGTATATTTTTTGCAAATAAAGATTGACACCTGGGGGGTCCCCCTCTTTAGCTACGCCACTGCATAGACTCATTTTATTTTTATTTTTTCTGTTCAACGAGGTTAGAACTTGCCATCGCCGAGGAAGACCATATACTGACCAGCTGATCTTTAAAAAAAAAAAAAACTCAAAATCTAAAAGTCAACGACAATTTAATTTGCATAATTCAGTTTCTATTTTCACTCATGACTTGAGCAATTTAAAGTTGCAATATTCCACGGGGCTGGCTCAGACTTTTAATTCCAGGTCCTGTTTTTGTGAAATTGTGAAGAGCTTTTTTACATTTGTGAAAAATCTAGTCCTAATTTTGTGAATTTGAAATAATCTTAGTATTCGGGTTTCTTTTTATATATTTTTAAGAAGATATATGTATGTAAAATACATATATTTTCTTTATATATGTAAAAGTGACAGGTCAGATTTTACTTTTAAATGATTAAATTTGTGAAAGGTTTAATTTAGTGCTGGAAAAATTTTGTAAAAGGCCTATTTTTAAGACAAAGAATTTTGTGAAGGTTCCATTTTTAGGGTGAAAAATTTTGTGAAGGGTCCTGTTTTGAAATGAAAACATTTGTGAAGGGTCCTTTAAAGGACCCAATTTCTTCCTAAACAGATCCCTGTTATGAAAAACATACACTTCAGTAGAAAAATGCGTAACATGTCACAATAAAATATTATAAAAATTGGTGTAATAGACAATTGTGCAATAACTTCTTAAAAACACCATAAAAATAAGAAATGCACAATGCATTTAGAAATAACTTTGTCTTTCTTCATTAGGTACTAAAAGAATGTTGTAGTACCACATTGAAAGCAGGAGCAAGACTCCTGGTTTCAAAGTGATTGCATCAGAAGATGAATTAAGAAAGACAAGTTTCTTTCTAAAAGTACTGTGTATTTCTTATTATTTTTAGGGTATTTTTAAGAATTATTGCCTTAAATTAAAATGAATGTATAAAAAGTATGTGCTTTTGAAATATGACCAAAAATGTTAAGGAACATCGCATTCGTTTTTAATCATTTTTGTGTTTTATAATATACAGTTTCAAAGTGAATTTTATTCGTTCAGTCAGAAACTTTGGGTCTTGCAAAGTGCTTTGCCAAGGAACCCTTGCAACATAGCACCGACTCTGAAAATATTCATATGTCAACGTGTAAGTGAAGACGCTGTAATTTTGTTGAACGCTGAAAATACAATGCAAGCTAAGAGTACAATTCCTGCATAAAGGCATTACCATAAAATCCAGATTCTAAGCCCCCCCCCCCCCCCCATTTTTTTTTTCAAAAGCAAAAGATGTTAACTTTGGAAGGGAGGCTTATAATCAAGATTTCTTTAAAAAGAAGTCATTTAAAACCATTTTTTTTACCATTAATTTAGAAGTAAATAGGGGCCATTGCAGGGTAACGGAATGACAGTTTAATTAATAAGTAGATGTTGTTTTAATCCTAGAATTAAAAAATATTGGAATTAGAAATTTTGTTTTATCTAAACTTTAAACTCCACCATTAACTTTCATTAAATATATTTACTAGTTAGGATTTAAGTGATTAAGAATAAAAATAACTGTAACTTTATTCATGGTAACGGAATGACGGGTTTTCTACACTAGTATTTCTCCACGAGCTTATAATGTAAAATTCAGCCAAATGGTAAATAATAAAGCTTGTATGAAAATGACGGAACCAACATGGTACTAATTATGAAATATTCTTGGGTTTTCAAATTTCTAAATCAATAAATAGTTATAGAACAATGCAAAAAGAAAATCTTACTCTGGTAACGGAATGACAAAAAGTTCCATATAGTTTGTAAGCTTCTTTTTCATTTTAAAATTATTGAAATTAATACATAAATCATTGTAAACTGATTACACATTATCATGCCTGTTTGTGTTCCAGGGGAATCCCCGGAATTCCGGGGATTTGATAAAACGTAACCCGGAAATTCCGGAGTTACATATTCATGAGATTCTTCCGCGATTTTCCGATTTTTTACCGTTTCTCGCATTGAGAATTTGTTCTGAAATTTTTAAAAAAATCGGTCGTCAGTCCGAAAATTCTGATGTAAAAAAGACCGCAAAAAAAACATGAATTTCGTAAAAGAAGTCGGAATAAACACTTATTCTAAGAAAAGATCGCAGAAACAACGGGAATTTTGTCAAAAGATCGTGAAACAAACTGGAATTTCGTTAAAAGATCGCAGAAGAAACCAGATTTGCATCAAAAGATCGCAGAAAAAATGTGCATTTCGTCAAAAGATTGTAGAAAATACGGGAATTCTGTTAAATCACGGGAAAAAACGCAAATTTTGTCAAAGGATCGCAGAAAAAAACTACAGTTTGTCAAACGATCGCGGAACAAACGCAAATTTTGTAAAAAGATCGCGAATTTTGTAAAAAGATCGCAGAAAAAACAGGAATCTTGTGAAAAGATCGTGGAAAAAACGGGAATTTTGTCAAAAGATTGCCGAAAAAAACGGGAATTTCGTCAAAAGATCGCCGAAAAAAAGGGGATTTCATTAAAAGATCGCCGGAAAAATTGTAATTTCGTCAAAGATCGCCGAAAAAATGGGGTTTTCGTCAAAAGATCACCGAAAAAAAGCGAATTTTGTCAAAAGATTGCCGAAAAAACGCAAATTTTGTCTAAAGATCGCCGAAAAAACGGGAATATATGATCTAAAGATTGTGGAAAAAATGGGAAATTCGTCAAAAGTTCGTGGAAGAAACTGGAATTTCGTCAAAAGGTTGCGGTTGCGTGACTCTGTGAAAGTTCAGCCTTTTTTTTCAGGGGATTTTATCAAGTGTTACAAACAGACATGCATTATTATGCAGTTATACAGAAGTCAAATACAAATCTATTTCATATAGGGGAGAGGGGGGCACAGGTGAACAGGACATATTTCACTGTTAATTTGAAATAAAAAAATTAAAAACATTACCAATAGATAGTAGTACTGGTTCCATCTTTTGGCTGAATTTTTAGAACAATAAGCCATTTTGATTTCTGGTAGTTGTAATTTGTTTGTTTTAGAAGGTGTGAAGTAAAAAAGTCTTCTAAGTTATTGAAGTAAAAATCCATTTAAGACATTTTTTAAAGTAGAATATCAGTGTTACATTCTATAGTGGCATTAATTAGGTAAGTCTACAAAAAGTTTTGTTCCCTTATTTCAATTAAAAATATCTTTTTTTATAAGTTAGGCTGAAGTAGGTAGATGCGGCACTTAAAAACAGAACATATGGGGGAGGATGGGAACAGTTCACAAGTGTATTTTTTAAGTCTGTAAATGCATTATTATTTTTTTTTAGTTTAAATTTAATTACCCTTATCAAACATTGAGCTATAAATTCAATGTTTTTAGGGTTTCTTCACAGTTTTAAGTTACTGGAAGTTTAACAATTAAAAGTGGTGACTTTCTGTAAAAACCAATATGTTTATTTGTTATCATTTAATGATTTCCAGTTTTAAACATATTTATTTTTTCTTAGCCCATATTAAAGTATTTGTAAGATATTTTATTTTATGAAAGTAAAATTTAGCTGGCCAAAAAAAAAGTGAAAAGTACTATTGTGATAATCATCAATTGTATTGCACCAATGTGCACTTTGAACTTCATTTTGCATTTTATGGTGAAGTTTTCAGCAAAATCTATTTGTATTACTGCCTACTTCTCAGAAACATTAGCATTTAGAACTGCAAAGAATTTTTGTTTCTGTCGTTTGATAAATGTGTGCTTTAAAAAGTAACATATTTTGCTCTTATGTCTGACATTGAATTAAAGAACCTGTGAATGAAAGTTTTGTGCATTTATTATTAATTTTCTGCCATTGCTTCCATTTGATAGTCTCCTCGGATTTGTTCTCCGAAACTACATTAATATTCTCTTGAAAATAATTTTGACAAATTTCACATTCAGAAATCATACATGTTTCTGACTCTTGATCACAAACAACAATAGCTATGAAGTCTCTAAATGGTTGAGGAAAGTCGTTGATCACAGCAGTTAGACCTTCAAATCAAAAGTCTGACATTTTCATGGTACAAACATACTATGTTTAAACCAGTTAGGGTTATTAAACAGAATGTTTATTTATGGTTACAGTTATAATAGAAAAGTAAAATATAATAATAATTGACTGAGAATGATATTGATTGGAATAAAAGGAAATGTTTCAACTTCAAAACTTACTAGGTATAACTTCACTTGGCATTAATACTCTTTGATTTTAATAATTATTTTGACTATCAATGCATATTATTTATTGCATTGTCATTCTGCTACCATATTTTGTCATTCCGTTACCATTATTTTTGTCATTCCGTTACCAAGTTTTAAGCATGAAATTATTTAACTTGGATGTTGTGGTGTTTTTTCTTCGATTTACACTCAAAACTGGCTTTGAAGGAAAAATATCTAGCGTCTAATGCAAACAGCCAATTAATAAGAATACTTTTTAGTAGTGTTTGGTAACGGAATGACATCTGAAACTTAGTTAAATAAAATCGTTAAGTTTAAAAAATATATACCACCCACAATAAAAATGTCCTGTAGAATCTAAGAAAACAGTCCAAAGGTTACAATTAATATAACTATAAAACATGTAGATAGTATAAAGTTCATCAGATTGTTTAAGCAAATATGTGTGTATTAGGTGCTCTCAATCATTAACGACAACAACATACTTTATTGGCATATATTTTTAATTTTAGAGATCATATCACTTAATACTGACTGTAGCTGAATAGTTGAATGTTTTCTGATTAAAATGGCATATAACACTAAGCATTTTAATAAGTTTGAAATTTCATGACTCATGTCTCCTTTTTCATGGAATGGCCCATAGGGCAAATACAGGGGCGAGAATCTTCCGTATTTCATCAGATTTCCGATTTGTAAAAAAAAAAAAAATCTAAATCCCCCCCCACCTTCCTAAGATCTCCCCCAACAAAAGCTCCTAAGCAAAATCTTAAAACTTTAATTTTTTTTCCAAATTTACTTCTTTATTTGTTATTTTATTTATTGCAATAATATTTAATCAATAATCTAAGCCACTCCTCCAAAACTGTTTACCCCTTTGCCCTTCTCCTTCCGGTATCAAACATGCATAATTTAACCTATACAACTATTTAATTTTAAATTTATTTTCTGACCTGCTTAATACATTATAGTAACAAACAAATGAATAATGCATCACTTAAATTATCCCCCCTGCAGTTTAAAATCTTTATAATTCTTTAATTGTTTTTTCGGTACTTGTTAGTTATCCCGTCGACCAAATTACTATCGCCAAATTGTAAGATTAAATGCCAATAATGGTTGATCCTAAATGTCACATTCACTTGACAACACTTGTTTACGTCATCAAGTGATTTTTATTTCAACGTTTTATTTTTATTAATGTTATACTAATTTATTTGTTCTTTTGTTATTTAAAATAAAAATTATGTCAATTTATATAATTTGGCGAAATTGGTCGACGGGATATTATTTCTCATCCTCTCCCCAAAAAAATGTTCTCTTTTATTTTTTCATTGCCATCCCCCGCCCCCCTCCCCTCAAAAGTACACACACAGTATAAAATCTTTTTTGTTTTTGGCTCTATTTAAACATAAAGTATAAATGTGGTTCACAGTGTGAGAACAGCCAAACTGCAAATTTTTTTTTTTTTACTTTCCTCCCATATATTTAGAATTACCCCCCCCCCCTCTCTCCCTTTGGGGTAAAAGAATGGAACAAAAATTTCAAAGAGGATGAAGAATTTCGATGAGTGGGATTAAATGAAATTATTTAGATGAAATCCTCTTATTACAAAATAAGAAATATTGCAAAAAAAATTTTAAATGATCATTTTAAGGATTTTAAACTTTTCTGAATGGGCGTCAGAGGGAAAAGATGACCTTTTAGAGAAAGGAGTGTAATTTTATGTAATTGATTATTTACTTATTGTTATTAGCAGGGTTGCAAAAAAGCCGGCTAAAATTAAAAAAAAGCCACGCCGGTGGCTTTTATTGGTTTTAACCGGCTTTTTTTGACCAAAATTGGCCTTTTTTGGCCATAATTGGCTTTTATAAAGTGAAGCATTGTAATTATAAACTTACACATTTTAAAGTGTTTTTAATAACCTTTAATTGATCTAGAATTTAATAAGTAACCCAATTTCTGAATAATGAAGACATTAATACTAGAATAAAACTTAGTTGGTTTTGCTAGTGATTTGTAGTCATAATTGCAAATATGTCAGCTAAATTTCAAAAAGGCCATACCAACTGCTTTATCTGGTTTGCACTGACCTTTAACTCCACCCCCCCCCCCATATTTTTTTTCATTTTTACTGCTTTATAAAATTGAACAAGGCAATAGTTATTTAGTTACATGTTTTATTACTTAATTTTAAGCGCTATTAATATACAAGTCTTATTTTATTTCTAGTAAACATTTAAAATTATACATACTCATGTAATAAAAACACCATTTCTCACTATTAAACACATTATGAATAGCATAATATGCATGAATACGCTTAGCAACAAGATTTTCAAAATTTTATTTAGAGATTTTTTTTTTTTCCTGTTTAAATGCTTCATTTTTTATACACCAAACTCTCCTCAAATATTATATCCTTTCTAATTTCTCTTTTAACATTTATAACTTAATCTCCCCAAATGGACACATAAGAATGTTTTCATTTTGTCATTGTTTAATTAAATATAATCTTTAAAATGTGTAGTATATGTGGAGCTATGTTATATAAAATTTCAAAACACCAGTTTGGAGTCAAACATATCCTTTTCAATATTTATAATTTTTTTTTCAGCTATAATGCCTTCACAGTTGCCTTTTAGCAGTTATAAAAGACTTATTTATTTCACAAAATTTACTAGAAATTTATAATTTTTTATAAGTGTATTAAAAATTAATTGATCCAAATTTAAAACGAATTAGCTGTAAACCAACTTTTAACAATAAAGACTGGCCGGCTTTTTTTGGCCTGGCTAAAAGCCAGCAACCCTGGTTATTAGCGAGTAAGAAACATATGAAAATCCACCAAAAAAGTCAACAGATCAAAATTATCTCCCTTATACTTTTCAATCAATTTTTTCCACAAAAAAATTATGAAAAATGGTTGGGGGGGGGGGGGGGGGGGGGCTTATTTTTGTGAATGGAAAGAAAATCAAAATTGCTTAAAAAAGGATGGGGGGCTTACAATCGGGATTTGTATACATTTTTTGAACTCAAGGGACAGTTTACCTTTTCAACATTTTTTTTTTTTTTTTTAATATGGTTCAAATTAGGGATGCACCGGATATTGATTTTGCCGGATATCCGAAGCTCCTTTGCCTGCCGGATTCGGATATCCGGCACTAGATATGTTTTTAGTTATATGGTGAATTATTTCCTTATATAATGCCATCTCAGAACAATAAATTACAAGCATGTTTCACACATCATTAAAACATTTTAAATGTATTGGAATATAATTTACAAAAACTATATCTCTTTGAATATCAGGGCTTGAAATTCAAGTTTTCCTCAGGAGGGAAGTTTCCCACCTAACATTTAAAAATGCAGGGGAGTTGAACTGTTAGAAAGAAAAAAAAAAAAAAAAATCTTTAAACCCCGTTATTTTTTATGTGCCACTTAAAGAATTACATTTAATACAGACATGGCAAAATACCATTAAAATAATTTAAATTAACAACTCAAGATAATTATCAAAATGTTTATTTTTATTAAAACAAAGGAACAGAATCAAGTTTTATATATATACCATGTCTATCTTTAAACTTTCACCTAATGTTATGGGCAATTAACAATTGGGTTCCTAAATGAATTTCTTAATTTAGATTTTATTCCATTTTGCGTGATTTAGCCTCTTTCACAAGTTACACTTTTGACAAACAGCACAGACCAACTGTTATAACTTTAAAAATTATCGGAAACACATGGTTATGCTCTGTTAAAAAATTTTAGAAAACTTTGCAAAATCTGATGTGCATTAATTTTTAACAGTAAGTTAAAAATGCATGAATAATGCATATCAGTGATTCTATTGTCAATATCCTACGGTGATTGTATGTCACTTCTGAGCAAACTTGTTTTATTATATCCTTAATGGAATTATAGTCAAAACTGTAGTCCCTGGTAATTTTGTTAATTGAACTATGTTCTACGCATTGGAATTTTAAATCCATATTCAAAGTTTGAAAAGGAAATAATTCAATTGATTTTTTCTATTACACGATAAAAGGTTGATTTCAAAAAGTTGTGTCCTAATCTGTGAATTGCAAGAATCAACTAGTTGGTTATTTCTAAACATGTTTTTTTTAAGTTCAACCAAATTTTTTTTTCGTCATGTGCACCACAAGTGTAATCTCATTTTGTTGAGTGCTGACTATTGGCCAATTTGGTAGGGCTCGGTCTCCGGTGGCCATTACTGCCCTTTTAGTTATTTGCTATTTTGGGCATAAGGAAAAACATCGCAAAATACATAAATCGGTCATAAAAAAAAATATCGCCGATTTTGTCAATCATGGCGAAAATAAATAAAAAAAATTTGTCGACCGGTCGCAAGAAGAAAACTGAAGTGCAGGGGAAATCGGCAGCGGGAAAATATCACAAAATTCGTCAATCGATCTGTCATGAGCAAATATCGTGAAATTCCTCAGCCAGTCACAGAGAAAAATGCAAAAATTTTCAATCGGATGCAGAAAAACAATCGTTACTTTCATCAGTATGTCGCAAGAACAAACGGGGAAATTTGCCAATCGGTCACAGAATAAAATTGCTATATTTATCAATTGATCTCGAGAAAACAAAAATTATGAAATTCATCGATCGGTCTCTAGAAAAAATTGTGAAATTCATCAGTCGGTCATGGAGAAAAAGCGCAAAATTTTCAGTCAGATGCTGAAAAACAACCATGAATTTTGTCAATCTGTCGTAAGAAGAAACTATGAAATCTGCCCATTGATAGTAGAAAATATCACGAAATTTGTCAGTCGGTGCTGAGACTTGCTCGTCGTTTTACAAAGAAACATTTTCAGAAAATGATTTTTTGGAAACAGGAGCTGCCCACTCACAATAGGGCATAATAAATAGGGCACAAATCCTGCCATCTCACTTCGAAATTCAAGCCCTGTTATGTATATTAATAATATTGCATAAAAAATGTAATTTTACCCTTAAATGCCTGATTTTTCAAAATCATTGTAATAATGTTTTTGGCTTTCAATTTTTAAATAAATCATGGGAAAAATACTTTAAAAAATTATATTTTGTTTTAAGTATAGTTTACGGCTAAAAACAGTTTATTACTAATCGGCAATACTGGTGTTTAATTGAAAAAATAATTTCCCTTGATAAAATTCTATAATATTAAACACACAAGAATTTAGGAACTATAATAAGAAATAAATTTTACTTGCTCACTGCAGGTCAAAATAGGGTATTTCGCAAGCTTCCAAACAAAACAAAAAGAAACAAGTAGCAACAATTGAAAACATAAATCTATCTTTATTCTTAAACAGCACAAGTGTTGCCATGTACATTTTGAAAATTGATTTAATAATATTTCAGAATTTATTTTATTGGCAACTTAGCCATTATAGCTTCAATATTATTCTAATAGTATTTAGAGCCTAAATTGG